>OZ023212.1:17155042-17755042 GCA_963995525.1 Escarpia spicata
CGGTCGCTTCACAAAAAGTCCACAAATTCAAAAATTAAGTTCTTATTTGTGCACATCATTTACAAAATTAATATAGCGACTATAAGAAGTGATAACGCAAAGTTAAATGAAGATTTTTAATTGTGGTATCACTCTGGAGTCTGCTATTAATGCAAAATCTGAGACGTCACTGATATATATTTTCAGCTCGGGGCTTGATACTTTAGCTGGCTGTCCTCAGCACATCAAAAGCATTTCTTGGTTTTGGCTGTGCCTGAGGCTCAATGCTAAGGCCGGTATTGCAAGGATCAGGCACATTATGTGCATATGAACACCAATATCATGTGTATCAAGTTATCATTATGACTGGCGATGACCTGTTGATGTAAACAACTCGTTGGTGTGCGACAGTGTGAGTCCTTGCTCTCTGTTCCGCCCAAGGCACAGCTGTATTACAAGATCCACCAGTGCAGCCATGGTCTTTAGCAGTGCTGTCAAATATTTGACAGTATAACAAATTTCCTTGAAGCCTTTCGATTATGGAATATTATATGCACTAGCGTTTTATCATGCAGACAAAAGTTGAGATTGCCTGCCATCCATAGCCAACATGTAACAAGACTGCGTATTGGGTGAATAATTAATAACCTCCACCATTCGCCAATCACGTGGGCAGATACAAATGAGTTTGGCAGTGCATACATGTCATCGTATACGCATGGCTGAGTTTTAGTTGCCGTTATTTAATTAGTTATAACAAAAATGTAACAAAACAAACATTTATTTAAATATCAAATAAAAAGGTTAGGCTTTAGGGTTGTCCTTTTTTCTAGGTAGGGTCGGGTTACCGGAAACACGATGGTGGTCAATCGCATTGAAACCAGTGACCCGGCGGGCCAGTAAAATATGAAAGCTGGTGGCCCGAACTGGCCCGACAGCGTAAAAAAATGTACTGGGCCAGCGGGCCAGAGTTAATGTCGAGGCCTGATATGAAACTTGCTCAACATAACACAAATGGATACCCAACAAAGATATTTGTACCTACACATGAACAAATGTTTACAGTTTAATAACAACTCATATGTTGATATATTAAGGCATTACTGATTCAAACAGAGAACAATTAAAAAGTAATGCAATCAAGAAGGCATGAATTGCTTAACAAAATATTATCCTAAATAATCTGGATCCAGTGAAAAATTATTTAATAGACTCAGATAATTTCACAAAAACTAAACATTAAATAAAATTTTGTGTGAAATGAATCTGAAATAAATGGTGCAGAAACAAATTTTGGGAAGAAAATGTCACACCTTGTTAGAAATGTTCTGTGGTGAACAAATGCCTGATATGCAAATTTCAGTAAGCATGATTATAAAAATGCAGCCAGCACTTGTGAGAGAAACAGTTACAATAATATTCAACATAAATATCTGAATCTTACAATTCCGGCCATTTTGGATCTTGGTACGTCTACCATCCTATAAATTAACATTGATTTTTTATTTATACAGCTAAATGTATTATTTGCAGTGTGTTAGTAGATTTGTTTTTTTCTTGCTTATGAATATTAGTACAATCAAGGTTTCTGTATTAATTATCTTATGGTCGTTTGGACCGTTTCACCTGATTTTGCTCTTAAAAACTGATTTCACACCTTAACAATGAAAACTATAAATTCCACAATATGGTCTTTTCTAGTGTGTACAGAAATAGTGTCCTCGGTGATATGGCGCTGACTTTTGCATTTTGAAAACACCCGTTAAATTAAATATCACATTCTGTTTAATGAAGAATTCTCCTTATGAGCCTGTTGTCCTAGTGAACCAGTGCCCTCATTCCTGCCACTGTTGCTGCCAGACGCCGCAAGCATACAAGGACAGTGACTTCAAGCAGTACTGGATGCCAGACAGCAACTGTCGCCAGTGCTACGAGTGTGGCGATCGCTTCAACACGTTCCGTAGACGCCATCACTGTCGCATCTGTGGCCAGATCTTCTGTAGTCGCTGCTGCAACCAGGTGCTGCCAGGGAGGATCATGGGATACACTGGTGAGGCGGAGCGATGTTGTGCTTTTGGGTAGATTCAAACTGGTGGGTGTGTATGTGTGTGTGTGTTTCTTTGTTAGGATTGTTGGGATGAGTGTGTTGTGTGTGTGTGTTTGGGTGTGGTGTTTGTGAGTGTGTGTGTTTTGTGTGCACAGGTATTTGCACATGTGTGCCCAAGTGTGTGTTTGTGTGTGGGGAGCAAGTGTGTGCATGTGTGTCTGTATGCATGGGAGGGGGGCACACTCATATGTGAGTGGGGTCATGGGAGGGTGGCTTCATGAGTGAATGTATGCATTCTTGTATTACCCCCTCATGTTAAACACTGTTTTCCTAACATAATCTCCATGAAGCTAAATACAGTAGCAAAATTAAAATACCCATTGCTGCAGTAGAATATAAGATTGCTGCAGTAGAAGAAGTAGAATATAAGATTGCTACAGTAGAAGAAGTAGAAGATAAGATTGCTGCAGTAGAAGAAGTAGAAGATAAGATTGCTGCAGTAGAAGAAGTAGAAGATAAGATTGCTGCAGTAGAAGAAATAGAAGATAAGATTGCTGCAGTAGAAGAAGTAGAAGATAAGGTTACTGCAGTAGAAGAAGTAGAAGATAAGATTGCTGCAGTAGAAGAAGTAGAAGATAAGATTGCTGCAGTAGAAGAAGTAGAAGATAAGATTGCTGCAGTGATATTTTGTTTATCAATGCTGATCCAAACACTGAACACTTGACCTTTGACTCCCTTCATCCCTGTATTTGCAGGCTACCTGCGTGTGTGCACCTACTGCTGTAAGGTGGTGTTGAGCTATGCCCAGAACCCCGAGGCTACGGGCAGTCTGTGGGACCTCAGTGAGGACATCCGCCAACACCTCCTCGTTTCGCCGGACAGCGCTGACCGCCAGGGGTCAACAACCTCTGGCGACCTCGGGTGGTGGGAACTCCAGAGCAGCCTTCTGCAGCGGAGACAGAGCATAGCCGATGACAAGGAGTACGGTCAGGGGTGGGTAGAGTAGCAGCTGTTAGTAACCTGGTAGCTATTGGTAGACTGGTAGCTGTTGGTAGTCTAGTAGCTTTTGGTAGTCTAGTAGCTATTCAGGATTGTAGCCAGGTTTTTTCAAAGGAGGGGTCGTATTTATCGTAGGGACCTAGGTGTCAACCAAACAAGTCAAAGTTTTATAAACAGAGTTACACCTACATTAGTCCAACGTTCTAATAGCTGTAAGTTGCCCAATGATAGTTATTTTAGTATAGTAGTTGTTAGTAACCTAATAACTATTTCATTCTAATCTGATAGTGGCCGGTTGCCTAATAATGTGTGTGGCCTAATGGCTGATTCAATCTAATAGTAGCCAATGTCTGTTTTTAACCTGATGTGTAACCTATGCGTGCATGTGTGCCATCATGTGTGCATGCCTGTGTGTGTGCATGCATTCATTCATCCATACATGTGTGTACTCATATGAAGAACAAGCAAAGTACATGCTAGGTACTTGATTTGTACATTTCACCTTGCTATTGCCCAGCCCTGGTTTGTATTTAGTTATTTGTCTGTGTTTCAGTCTCTCAAACACTGTAGATCTCTCAGCGTCTTCAACAAACCCATTTGACTCAGCACGTCAACTCGACTACACAGCCACAGACAGCTTCCTGGAAGAACGCAGGGTCCTACTGCAGGTGAGGGGAGACTACAATCTCCACTTGATGCCTTCTTCTCTATAGTAGATACACAGTTGTTTACAATTCAGAATTTTAATTAAGACCCCTTATCTGGTTTTACTGATTTTTTATAACAAAGTTGAGTGTAATTTAGACCATTTCAACATGAGTAATATTGACATATTAAATATTTCTTTTATTAAGAAATGACAGATTGCAGGTGTTGTAAATTATATAATTAACTCGACCAGTTGTACCAATTATGGTGTCCGTCCATAAATATGTCTATGTTCCGACACTTGTATTAGGGTCAATAAATTATTAATATGCTGTACTTGTTTCCAGGATTCAGCCCAATTGCGTGAATTATGGCTACTTATTCAGCACCCAATAGATGGCATTGCAATGGCAAGTCACCGCCATCGACTACGCACCTACCCCAACTGCCTTGTGGGTAGCGAACTAGTCGACTGGCTGCTGGCGAGAGACAAGGCTACTTCCAGGTATCTACATGGCTTTATTAATCACAATCAGTGATCAATGGAATTAAATTGCATGAGGATTATAAAAGTTGAACATCTGATTGTTTTTATAATAAATGTCATGTAGTAAAGGACACAGATGATGATGATCTCACAGTCTGTCTTCATCTTTGTTACCAAACAACTGATGTATCTTGATGTGATCCTTGACCTTTCTGCACTTCAGGGTTCAAGCGACAGTGATTGGTCAGGCCCTGGTGGATGCGAAATGGCTTGAATGTATCACTTCCAGTGACCAGATCTTCAGAGACATGTACGCCCTCTACCGGGCAGGAGAGGTACTGCAGCACTACTGGCATTTTCAGTTGCATTGTTGTAATTGTGAGTAGAGTAATTGAGAAATAAACCATTAAAAGAAAATAACAATGATTCATTTGTTCTCCCCTGTTTGTCACATGATTGCATGTGCGATTTATTTTATTATTATATTTGTTATTACCATTAAGTGAGAATTAACTATTTTGACCCACAATGAGTAATTTATTTTACGGAGGTCATAATAATATTGCATGCTGTTTTCAACTTGATGTTGTTTTAAGGCATGAATTAAACTGTTTTGTTCCAGAACAATACATCTCGTTAACACTGCATGTTTCTTCCTTCAACTTGAAGTTATTTTAAGGTATGGGATTAAGCAGACACTTTTGTTTCATATCAATACACCCGCTTAACACTGAATGTTTCTTCCTATGTCCAGGCTGTGCTGACAGAGAGCCCCCTGGAGGAGCCCAAGATCCAGACGACCTCGAGTGAAGAGGAAGCAGAGCCGGAGTGGTTCAGAGACATCAAACGACAGGATGAGGACACAGGTGGGTTCCTCTGTACACTGACATCAGCTCTATTATAACAATGTTTTTAAAGATCTGTACTATTACATATCAGGCACTTTGTTATTTGCAACCATAATATCTATACTCATTGCTTATTTCTGTGAGGAAACCTGTTCAGCTTCGATCATCTAGGTTTTATTAACTTTTTGGTCCAGGAATTAATACGAACATTACAACTAGGGCTTTCTCTGTTGCTGCACCAACACTTTGGAATAAGCTCCCTCTTAGTGTTAGATTAGTTGTATAGATTACATAGTTCTGCCATCTTTTAAAAACTTACCTTTATGACCTTGCTTATCCACCTCAGCTCCCTGGCGTACCCATCCATCTTTTGACAATTTTAATACTCCTTATTGATTCTGAGGTTGACTACCTCTTTTGTTTAGATGACATTGGTTTGTGAGGATTTAGGCGCAAAAGAAGTTACCTTAATATTATTATGTAAAAATGTCTTTACATTAGTTTTGATGCACCATTTTCTTGACACAAGTTGGCTTACATTGTGTTATTTACATTACTTTATTCACACAATGTTCTTGACATTATTTTCCAGGTATTATTATTTACATTATTCTGTCATCTGTATATTGTTGTGGTTACATTGTTGCCTTTACAATAATGTCTTTAACTCGCCTGTAATCTGGCATACGTAACTCACCTGTAATCTGGCATACGTAACTCGCCTCTAATACGTAATACGCCTGTAATACGCATACGTAACTCGCCTGTAATCTAGCATACGTAACTCGCCTGTAATCTAGCATACGTAGCTCGCCTGTAATCAGGCATACGTAACTCGCCTGTAATCTAGCATACGTAACTCGCCTGTAATCTAGCATTCGTAACTCGCCTGTAATCTATCATACATAACTCGCCTGTAATCTAGCATACGTAACTCACCTGTAATGTAGTCTATGTAACTCACCTGTAATCTAGCATACGTAACTCACCTGTATCTAATCCAAATTGCAGTGTCTTTGTCGGAGTTGAACAAGATCCCGTCGACAATCGCCGCACCTGACAACTCGGACACCGTCTCCAGTTCCATCTTTTACATCGCCCTTGAAGCCGAGTTGAGCTCCCTGAGCCAGGCTAAGAAAGCTGATATATTCTCATCAATGTCGACATCGTCCATGCCATCATTGGCCACCAAAGGTAGGCTCTTGATGTCTTATGGTGGAGTTCAGCATCTAGCTCAGACCGTATGTGGTTTTCACACTATTATCTGTGGTTTTCATTCTGTCAGCTGTGGTTTTCACTTCATTGACTATGATTATCGCTTAGTTAGTTGTGGTTTCACTGTCTGCTGTGATTGTAACTGTTGGCTCTTGATTTCATACTGTCGGCTGTAGTTTAGAAAATTGCCAGCGATTAGAACTAAATTTGACAAGTGACACAAAACATCAAAATAAACAGTTTGGGTATCATTTGTATAATTTACACAACTAACGTTTTGCAATTAAAACACATTTTCAAAAAACATTCAGCGTAGTGATGTTTTGGCTAATCTCATAATGAGCTACAGTAAGATCTTTTCATTTCGGAATGATGGGTCACGTATGACCACGTAAGTAATTATGTTGAAAGAATACATTTTGATGAAAACGGTGTAACTAGTCACTTGACACACACTTTACTAATAACGGTACATTAGCAGCATCCTTGGGTTTGTATTACAAGTAGCAGATTCGCATCCAGTCTTGTTTGTAATTACATTATTGCACCTCCATTCCATCTGGTGAACAGCAGAAAAAGTAAAATCCTGCAAATCAGTTCCCGATTAAGGTAACTGTTGGTGGTTGAAACATCAAAGTAATTTACACTTTATAGTGATGATTTGAATTAATTCATATGATTGTGTCCCCCCACAGAGAACCGGGTGTTAAGTACCATAGACCTATTTTGCACAAATGCCAAAAATAGCTATCTTGGTCATGTTCCGTCAATTTTGTGATTTTGGCAGAAATGCACACCTTATAATATTATCTTTCACTGTCCAGTTTATTTTCCTCAACAAACAGTCCAAAACTAATGAAATACCTGCATTTACAAATCCATCGATTAACAAACAGTAGACAATGCAAATCAAAATGACCTCGTTTCTAAAAATGTTGCTTGTTAAAGTTTGCTCTAATTTTAGCAACAAATCAAAAACTGCTGAAGTTATTTCAACAAATGAGGTATCATTTTAAAGATCATAAATGTGAGATCCAAAAAGGTACAAAACTAAATTTCACAATTTTACAACTTAATACCGACGTTGCTGTGGGAAGTCACGTACGTGGTATTGTCTGATAGAAACAGTAACCGCATCATGAAATTAATTTCAGCCGGGACTCAGGCATTTGTTTACACCATTTATTAAACACAGAACCAATGCAGCAGACAGAACAGGGAAAGACCAGCAGAATTTTATTATTAGTTAACTCACACATGTTCCTTTTCATGAGAAATAAGATTGCTCCAAATTAAAATGTTGGCACAACTGAGATATTCACCATAACAAATAAATTTACACTATACACACGACGTAGGTGGGAGAGTTGCTGCCCACAGCCACCAGGTGGCACCTACTGTCAGACTTGAGTCGGGCAGTACACTGTTTGACGATGTCTGGATCACGACAGGTAGTGATGGTGTTTGAACAATGTTGGTAGCTTGTAACCATGGCATAGATAATAACAGCTTGGCACAGAGGAAATAACTTGTAACTGTGGAAATGGGGAAATGGTGGCTTGTAAACATGGCTAATAGGAAGCAACAGCTTGGCACAGAGGAAATAACTTGTAACTGTGGAAATGAGGAAATGGTGGCTTGTAAACATGGCTAATAGGAAGCAACAGCTTGGCAAAGATGAAATAACTTGTAACTGTGGAAATGAGGAAATGGTGGCTTGTAAACATGGCTAATAGGAAGCAACAGCTTGGCACAGAGGAAACAACTTGTAACTGTGGAAATGAGGAAATGGTGGCTAGTAAACATGGCTAATAGGAAGCAATGGCTTGGCACAGAGGAAACAACTTGAAAATGAGGAAATGGGGGCTTGTAAACATGGCTAATAGGAAGCAACGGCTTGGCACAGAGGAAATAACTTGTAACTGTGGAAATGGGGAAATGGTGGCTTGTAAACATGGCTAATAGCAAGCAACAGCTTGGCACAAAGGAAATAAATTGTAACCGTGGAAATGGGGAAATGATGGCTTGTAAACATGGCTAATAAGAAGCAACAGCTTGGCACAGAGGAAATAACTTGTAACTGTGGAAATTAGGACATGGTGGCTTGTAAACATGGCTAATAGGAAGCAACAGCTTGGCACAGAGGAAATAACTTGTAACTGTGGAAATTAGGACATGGTGGCTTGTAAACATGGCTAATAGGAAGCAACATCTTGGCACAGAGGAAATAACTTGTAACTGTGGAAATGAGGAAATGGTGGCTTGTAAACATGGCTAATAGGAAGCAACAGCTTGGCACAGAGGAAACAACTTGTAACTGTGGAAATGAGGAAATGGTGGCTTGTAGACATGGCTAATAGGAAGCAACTGCTTGGCACAGAGGAATCAATTTGTAACTGTGGAAATGATGAAATGGTGGCTTGTAAACATGGCTAATAGGAAGCAATGGCTTGGCACAGAGGAAACAACTTGAAAATGAGGAAATGGGGGCTTGTAAACATGGCTAATAGGAAGCAACGGCTTGGCACAGAGGAAATAACTTGTAACTGTGGAAATGGGGAAATGGTGGCTTGTAAACATGGCTAATAAGAAGCAACAGCTTGGCATAGAGGAAATAACTTGTAACTGTGGAAATGAGGACATGGTGGCTTGTAAACATGGCTAATAGGAAGCAACAGCTTGGAACAGAGGAAATAACTTGTAACTGTGGAAATTAGGACATGGTGGCTTGTAAACATGTCTAATAGGAAGCAACAGCTTGGCACAGAGGAAATAACTTGTAACTGTGGAAATGAGGACATGGTGGCTAGTAAACATGGCTAATAGGAAGCAACAGCTTGGCACAGAGGAAATAACTTGTAACTGTGGAAATGAGGAAATGGTGGCTTGTAAACATGGCTAATAGGAAGCAACAGCTTGGCACAGAGGAAACAACTTGTAACTGTGGAAATGAGGAAATGGTGGCTTGTAAACATGGCTAATAGGAAGCAACAGCTTGGCACAGAGGAAATAACTTGTAACTGTGGAAATGAGGAGACATGGTGGCTAGTAAACATGGCTAATAGGAAGCAACAGCTTGGCACAGAGGAAATAACTTGTAACTGTGGAAATGAGGAAATGGTGGCTTGTAAACATGGCTAATAGGAAGCAACAGCTTGGCACAGAGGAAACAACTTGTAACTGTGGAAATGAGGAAATGGTGGCTTGTAAACATGGCTAATAGGAAGCAACAGCTTGGCACAGAGGAAATAAATTGTAACTGTGAAAATGGGGAAATTGTGGCTTGTAAACATGGCTAATAGGAAGCAACAGCTTGGCACAGAGGAAATAAATTGTAACTGTGAAAATGGGGAAATTGTGGCTTGTAAACATGGCTAATAGGAAGCAACAGCTTGGCACAGAGGAAATAACTTGTAACTGTGGAAATGAGGACATGGTGGCTCGTAAACATGGCTAATAGGAAGCAACAGCTTGGCACAGAGGAAATAACTTGTAACTGTGGAAATGAGGACATGGTGGCTTGTAAACATGGCTAATAGGAAGCAACAGCTTGGCACAGAAGAAACAACTTGTAACTGTGGAAATGAGGAAATGGTGGCTTGTAAACATGGCTAATAGGAAGCAACAGCTTGGCACAGAAGAAACAACTTGTAACTGTGGAAATGAGGAAATGGTGGCTTGTAAATATGGCTAATAGGAAGCAACAGCTTGGCACAGAGGAAATAGCTTGTAACTGTGGAAATGAGGACATGGTGGCTTGTAAACATGGCTAATAGGAAGCAACAGCTTGGCACAGAGGAAATAGCTTGTAACTGTGGAAATGAGGACATGGTGGCTTGTAAACATGGCTAATAGGAAGCAACAGCTTGGCACAGAGGAAACAACTTGTAACTGTGGAAATGAGGACATGGTGGCTAGTAAACATGGCTAATAGGAAGCAACAACTTGGCACAGAGGAAATAACTTGTAACTGTGGAAATGTGGAAATGGTGGGTTGTAAACATGGCTAATAGGAAGCAACAGCTTGGCACAGAGGAAATAACTTGTAACTGTGGAAATGAGGACATGGTGGTTTGTAAACATGGCTAATAGGAAGCAACAGCTTGGCACAGAGGAAATAACTTGTAACTGTGGACATGAGGAAATGGTGGCTTGTAATCAGAGCACACAGGGTGCAGCACCTCATAACCATGGCAAATAGTGATAGCTGCTCATAACTATGGCTTACTGTGAATATCAGCTTGTACCCTTGGCAAATAGGGAATAGCTGTTTGTAACACATACGCACAAGCATACACACAGACATGGAGAGATGCACGCACACACGCACGCACGCACGCACGCACGCACGCATGCACGCACACACAGACGCATGCACACAGACACACAGACACACAGACACACACACACACACACACACACACACACACACACACACACACACACACACACACACACACACACACACACACACACACACACACACACACACACACACACACACACACACACACACACACACACACACACACACACACAAGAGACTAACAACGATTTCCAGTTTATAAAGATGAGAACACTAATAATGACAGTTTTGATGTGCTGATTTGGCTTTCTCCAATAAGGTGTTCTACATTAATTATTTTATAATACATTAACAGTTACAATATTCCACTGTAACAAAACCATTCTCGTTACAACAGCAGTTGGCAACATAAGTCATACATTCAATTGCCAAATGAATCGCTCTCATAAATATATAAATGAGTCCATTTAACAATGAAAATAAATTGGCTTATTTACTGTTTATATTATACAGCAGTATTCTTGTTGTAGGTTTACTTAAATGGTGTAGTTTATGTAATATTTATAAAATAAAAAAGAAGCTTATTGCAGGGTCCAGAGATTCCGCAGAAGCGGGTTATCTCCTGGTGGATTCTGTTGAGAAGGATTTCGGAGGTGGGTCATATATTGCCATTTTTTTATTTATTTAAACAAATAATATATTAAGTTGTGCAATTAAGTAGTTTGGATAAATAAAGATTAAACTGTTTATAATAAATATTGTTTACATACTTTGTTTATTTATAAACAAATATTAAAAGTCATTTTAAATAAATTTATACTTTATTCAACCAAAATACACTGGGTTCAACCACTTTAACATTTTTATCATTATTATTTTTATTCAGCACTATGTTAGTGAAAGTAATATATGGAAGATATTATTCATGGTTCCAAGATTAAATCGTAATAGCGAGAATTAAACTTACATTAGCACTGTATTTGAAACTTGTAACATCACATGACATCAGTGCGTGTCCAAGATCCGCTGTAGATGGATTGAAACATTGCAAGTTTCAAATATAGATCCAATGTAAATTTAATTCTTCCTTTTGAAGAAAGTAAACTTATTTTACAGCATTACTGATTAAGGTATCTGCACCGGGTATCATATCAGTTGATTTCAAATTTTTTTCATAGAACATTAGTAGGTGTCAGTATGAACATGTGTACTATTAAAAAATCCAAGGCACTAGCGCCATATGTCACCAATCAGTCTTTTAAAAACTAGTATTTTTAGTGTGTCTGTGGAAAGTCCCTTTTCAGATTCTTGGAAACTGATGATGTTTTCATAGTGACGATCACGTGTGCGTCAGCCCAGTTCAAACATAAATTCATTCACCATGAATGCAGATCATAATAGTCTGGTTATTCTCATGCCACTATGCTATTGTATTATAATTACCTAAATGCATCACGCTGTCAAATCACCAAATACTGGCGGTAATTTTGTTTATTCTCCAATAATGCCCGACCTCAGCCGCCATTGCAATGACACGTGACTGACCCCAGCAGGTGTCAATCAATCTTGTCTACCACAACAAGTTCAACACATGGCCCTTCATAAAACAATATTATGAGACAACTTGGCGGGAAAACCTTGGGGGGAAATCTCAGTAATAAAAGTATCTGTCAAATTGTTTTGAAATAAGCCACATGCCAGTAAAAAAAGTCACATTTCTAAGCAAAAAACAAGCATCTGGTGACGCTTGTATTATTGATTCTTTTCTTTTGGGGAGTTTCTCAAAATGAAATAAAATGCCATTTTAAGGTGGTTTTTGACATTTTTAATTGTCTTTAAACACATTTAAATAGCTTAACATAAAAATCAATTCTTTTTGGTCTGGAGTATTGTTTAGTATCTGAGACAAACTCTGAGAAAAAATGGTTAGCTTATCTTCAAAACTTATATTAGAAATTATTAATTCAAAAGAAGCATACAATAGCCGATGCAGCCACCTTAAATTACAAAAGTGACGTTATTGGTTGACGTCGACTGTGTGTGACATGCGTGTGTGTCATGTCATCGACAGTGACAGATTGTGACGCAGTGGCAGCGGATGACATTGGGGAGCACTATGTGTCCACTGAGATGGAGTCAGGCAGTCGCGGTTGGCTGCACACAGAGGAACTCTCCGAGAAGAATGATGAACGTCTCGCCTACGAGCGAATCATGTACGTCATGCCTGTATGTGGCCTTCGTGGAAGTCTCAAAAACAACCTTAAAATCACTTAAAACTACTTTTGTAATTTGTTTATCATGTTTGTTGAAGTTCATGTTTGTGTATTTATATATTAATATGCTAATTTTAGGGCTATTGTTAGTGAATTTCCTTCCAAGTGGTGATGTCCACTTGCCTCTATATAAGTTAATTTGCATACTTGGATCATTGGCCCCTGGTCTACGCATTCACAATGCATTCCAAACGTCACAAAGGTAATCATTTAGAGTTAGTTATTTTTTATGGACAGATTGAGTTGTGAGGCATTCCCTACGTGGTTCCATGAGTTCGAATTATTGTAATGGTAATAATTGCTGCACATGGTCTGTTGTTTCATGGAGGGGTGCAAGCTAGTTGTCAATACCAACTGATACTTGGTGAGTGTAACTTAGAAGACATGTTACGTGGGAGATTGATCAATTGGAGAAACTAGATTTTACTGCTGGAAAGGTCGTAGGAAAAGTACCACATTCACTGAAATAGATTTATCATGATGGCACTCTAAAAAAGTAAAAGTCATCCTGGAAGATGCCGAGTAAACACCAGTGACCTCTCATTATCTGTGATGCTCCCATTTTTGTGATGTTGTTATTTTCTCTATACAGTTTGGATTTTGCCAAGACTGTCTGTACTTATAATAATTAATACTTTGTGATACCAACGATACCATTACCTGTGATGTGTTTTTGTGATGTGTGTTTTCTTTGCTTGCTATTAGGCATATTTCCTTTGTGCTCTATTTTTAGCTTTGATGGCAAAAAGAAATCCTGTACTTCGGGCAATAAAGATTATTATGAATTTGCATTGTAGTCGCACCCAGAAGGAGCACTTGGCAATGTTGTCTATGCAAATGTTAGGCAAAGAGAAACTGTCAATGAAGTGGTCGGACTTGATTCTGTGCCTCGTGAGGCGAATCACACACCTCATCCAGCCTGAACTGAGGACGGACGGCCGCGAAATGGACATACGACATTACGTGAAGATTAAAAAGGTGATGCCTTATCGTTATCTGGCACTTAAGCCTTATCGTTATCTGGCACTTAAGCCTTATCGTTATCTGGCACTTAAGCCTTATCGTTATCTGGCACTTAAGCCTTATCGTTATCTGGCACTTAAGCCTTATCGTTAAGTGGCACTTAAGCCTTTTTTTAGTTTCCATACAAGTTATTTTGTTTTTGTTTAGTTTATTCTTTTACAGTTTATGTAGAGATGTTTTTTTTATACAAAACTTAAGTTTTTGATAGTGTTCTATGCTAAGGCTTTATAATCAAATACAGTGTAGACTGAGAGACCAGCCAACAGACAGTGAACTATGAGACCAGCCAACAGACGGTGAACTAAGAGACCAGCCAACAAACGGTGAACTAAGAGACCAGCCAACAGACAGTGAACTAAGAGACCAGCCAACAGACAGTGTATACTAAGAGACCAGCCAACAGACAGTGTAGACTAAGAGACCAGCCAACAGACAGTGTAGACTAAGAGACCAGCCAACAGACAGTGAACTAAGAGACCAGCCAACAGACAGTGAACTAAAAGACCAGCCAACAGACAGTGAACTAAGAGACCAGCCAACAGACAGTGAACTAAGAGACCAGCCAACAGACAGTGTAGACTAAGAGACCAGCCAACAAACGGTGAACTAAGAGACCAACCAACAGACAGTGTAGACTAAGAGACCAGCCAACAGACAGTGTAGACTAAGAGACCAGTCAACAGACAGTGTAGACTAAGAGACCAGCCAACAGACAGTGGACTAAAAGACCAGCCAACAGACAGTGAACTAAGAGACCAGCCAACAGACAGTGGACTAAAAGACCAGCCAACAGACAGTGAACTAAGAGACCAGCCAACAGACAGTGAACTAAGAGACCAGCCAACAGACAGTGAACTAAAAGACCAGCCAACAGACAGTGAACTAAGAGACCAGCCAACAGACAGTGAACTAAGAGACCAGCCAACAGACAGTGAACTAAAAGACCAGCCAACAAACAGTGAACTAAGAGACCAGCCAACAGACAGTGAACTAAGAGACCAGCCAACAGACAGTGTAGACTAAGAGACCAGCCAACAGACAGTGAACTAAGAGACCAGCCAACAGACAGTGAACTAAGAGACCAGCCAACAGACAGTGAACTAAGAGACCAGCCAACAGACAGTGTAGACTAAGAGACCAGCCAACAGACAGTGAACTAAGAGACCAGCCAACAGACAGTGAATTAAAAGACCAGCCAACAGACAGTGAACTAAGAGACCAGCCAACAGACAGTGAACTAAGAGACCAACCAACAGACAGTGAACTAAAAGACCAGCCAACAGACAGTGAACTAAGAGACCAGCCAACAGACAGTGAACTAAGAGACCAGCCAACAGACAGTGAACTAAGAGACCAGCCAACAGACAGTGAACTAAGAGACCAGCCAACAGACAGTGAACTAACGTATCACGACTAAGTAATGGCAATGAATGTCATTGTACAATACATGTAGAAATGCACTCTGTTGATTTTTTGTTCAATCAATGTACACTTGCAGTTTCTCTTCTTTAAGGAAATGAACAACAAATTGAATTGGCTAACTGACTGACTCTTCCAGACATTATGCCACTGTTGATGACAGAACAACGCAGCAACTCATGTAATAATGCATCAGATTTTATTATGGCAAAATGGGACAATCTGGCCATATCTCTCTGGGGCCAGCTGTGACAGCCTGAGAACAGGATGCAACACCAGGATATTTCATGTGACCCGACATGATCCGGCTACTTGATCATGATCATGTGACTGTGGCCACATGACCAGAATCCTGGGTACGAACCCATCTGGGTGTCAAGCCAACCCCTTTGAGATACTAACCATCCTATCATTTACAAAGGCGGAGACATGGAGCTGGTTGTTGGGTGACGTGCTTCTTTGTTCACGTTCAGAGACAAAGACTGCCCCACACAGGGATGGTGCTGTGCCTA
Organism: Escarpia spicata; assembly: GCA_963995525.1. Classification (NCBI taxonomy): domain Eukaryota; kingdom Metazoa; phylum Annelida; class Polychaeta; order Sabellida; family Siboglinidae; genus Escarpia; species Escarpia spicata. Next base: position 17,170,799 of record OZ023212.1, read on the forward strand.
TATCACTGGGCCAGTGTTGATGCTTGGTCAGCTTCCCTTCCCTTGCCCCAGGGTATTTTTTATGATTTGTCAGCTCCCTCCTGCAGTGCAGAGAGAGGGTAGCACCCTCCTGTGCATAGGGTGTGAATGTTGTAATTGGTTAGTCACCCCCTACAGGGTGGGTAAAGCCTTGTGGGCAGCCTCAGCACCCTGCAGTGACTATGGTTTGGGTCCTGATTGGACTGGGGTTTTGTTTTGTTGTTCTGGCATAAACTATGCACAATGATAACACTATGCTTCAAATTAATTTGCCAAAATATATTAATATGTATAAGATATCAGTTGTTTAAAATAGTATCCATACAAAATATATTCTAACATGATTGTCCATCTTGTAATATTTTAATCATTAATCGATGAACTGTTTGCTTTAAAGATCGTTAATCGATGAAATGTTTGCTTTAAAGAAAGATCAAGCCACATTGAAGTGTTTCTTAGGTCGCGGGGTCAACCAAGACCCATACGGGAGTGGTGGGTGGGGTTGTGTGCACGAAGAACATCTCTCACAAACAGATGCGCCAACAGATCTCTCACGCCACAGTGCTGCTGCTGCAGTGTCCCATTGTCTACCAGAGAGTCGAGAACAAATTCTCTTCACTCGAGCCACAAATACTTCAGGTCAGTCTGAGTAGTGTCCCATTGTTAGGGTAGGGTGGCCAGCGGTCAGTGAAAGTCAGCCAGAAACATTGGTCAGTGAAAGTCAGCGAAAGTCAGCATAAAATGCTCTGAGTCAGCTGAAAGTCAGCCAAAATGTTGTTCATTTGTTGTGTAGAGTCAGACGAAATGCCGATCAGCGCAAGCTTTCTTTGACAATGGCTATGGGAGACTTCAAGTTTTTTTAAAGATGTTTTCCAAGTGAACTGTTACCACAATTCCTCAGGCGATCAACTCGTTTTCAAAATTCCTACAAAATTAAGTCTCATAGGGTGTCAGAGTCATCAGGGAGAGGTAATTTGTTGGCAAGAGGGTTAAAATAGTGCCAGGGGCTTTTTTATAAAGTGGCTTGCATTTTATGCATTGGTCTGATGGGGAGCCAAAATTTAGTGTCAACCGAGAGGCGAAGACTCAGGGGATGGATGGAGATACCCTCAGTGTGCAGAGGGTCGTGTACGACTTGTTCCCCAGTCTCGACATCCTTCAGCATGATTTCAAGGTTAATGAGGACTGCACCTTCTCCTGTCACCATGCATATGATCACTACAAGGCCAACATGGGTAAGAAGAAACACCAGGAAGAGTCCACTCGGTCAGAAGCTGCAAAGAAAAGAAAAGAAAGTGCTGGATGAGATCAACCAGGCAAAAAGAGACGGAAGGAGTTGAATGAGTTGTCGGCCCAGTTGATCACTGAAGCTGACCAGCTGTCAGCCAAGTGTGAGCAGATGGGAAAGGTGTCTTACATCTCGAAGTCAAACGCCCTTCGTGAGAAGGGAAAATCGAAGTCCCGTGCAGCTGAAGCTGAACTCAAATAGATTGACGATTTGGAAACTCAGTTGAAGTAGTGTTGCATCATTCTTCTCTCAATCGCGGGTCATCTTTTTAGTTCTTGTTATTTTCAATTGTTGTAATGCAGCATTAGTAATAAAGGTAATATTTTGTAGAAAAGAGTTTCAAACTTTAAACAATTAAGTTAATTTGATGGTACAGGTCTGCCAAAGAACTGGATGGTAATCTCTGGGATTATCCCCTGTACTACATATCATACACAACTATGTTATTTTTGCTTTAGGAAGAAGAGTTTCTCAAGAACTGTGTGGCGCGTATCGCTGCCCTCAAGCCTGACATCCTGCTTGTGGGCAAGTCTGTGTCTCGGGTTGCCCAGAGGTTCCTGCTCGACTGTGACATCACACTCGTACTGAACGTGAAACAGGTGAGTTGTATGTTACTATAGGTGAGGAGTGTAATCATTCAAACTTCAGACACACTTGCCTGTTCTAAATATCGACAGAATTATAAATTTTGTATCTCTTGCTGATGGACTGTAGTTGCTCCAGTTGTAATCTAATAACAAATAATTTTTGAAACCTTATTCACTGTAATTATAATGATAATTTTTTTTTTTTTTACAATTTAATATATATATTTATATATATATATATATATAATAATAATAATAATAACAATTATATATATATAAAACAAAGTTTTTTAATAATCGTAATTACAGTGAATAAGGTTACACAGATATTTGTTATTAAATTACAATGAATGGTGCAACTATATGTATATACAGTATATATATATATATATATTGATGTAAACTATAATTTTTTTTAAATTTCCACGTACCATGATTATTTAAAAATAATTTATTAATAGTAGTATTTCAGCCTATTTACTTGTCTATTTATGTGTTCTAAACCATGTTATTAATTTTTAATATGTTGTGAAGTGCCATGAACAATCTTGGATCTGGTGCTATACAAATATATTGTAATTATTTTGTAATCACCTGGTGGCAAGTATGTCTTATTGCTGTACCGTTCACCTTCCACTGCATGGTTACAGTCGGTGATGGAGAGAGTGTCACGTTTCACCCGGGCAGAGATTGTCAAGTCCATTGATGGTCTGGTCAGTAAGACGGCACTTGGATTCTGCAACTTGTTTAAGCTGCAGAACTTCACCTTACCTGATGGTGAGTTGGTGCGTGCGTGTGTGCGTGTGCATGTAAGCATGAGTGAGTGCATGAGTGAGTGATACTGACTGAATTCTGACTGAATGACCATATTCTGACCGAATCGTGATGGAATCATGACTGAATTCGGACTGAGAGTGAGTCAACTTAGTCTGTTTTAATTATTCTAGACAGCAAATGGATAGAACTGAAATACAAGCATTGTTGGTGATTGACTGACCCACGACTGATGCTGACTGCTGACTTATTTTGGTGTTTTGGAAATGTGACAAAGGCCACCAGTTACTTCTGCCGGGTAAATTTTAAAAAATCACAATAAAGAAGGTATATGTATAGAATGTCATCGCTTAACTTCACTAAGGTTGTAAAACAGTGGATGTTAGAGTGAATGTGATGGCCAACTGAAAAATCATATGAAAAACATGATATTGTTATCATCATGAAATAAAGCCTTTACTTACTTACCGAGTACTTACTTTCCTGTTTACTTACTTACTCGCAGGTCAGTCAAAGACCCTGATGTATTTTGATGGCTGTTCCCCACATCTTGGGTGCACAGTGATCTTGAGAGGCGGCTCAGCCATGGAGCTCAAAAAGGTCAGTTACAGAGAATGATCATTAATACTTCTTTCTTAATTCAGTTTTATCACTTAGCTCATATCAAATTTGTTACACGAAAAATGTAACCTATCCAGTAACCACAATGATATGCTAACTAATTTTTTAATAAATTTATTATGTTTAGTTGAAAACATAAGAATTTTTAGGGGGGTTTATCTTCAATGCTAGACAGCATCAGGGAGACTTGGAAAAAGGAATTATCTCACGGTTAGTTAATTAAATAAGCAGTTAAAAATTCCCAATCATTTCGATTGTTTTGCTCCTCACATTTCAGACTAATTTCCCGAAAAGTAAATGTACCAAGTATTCACTATGATATACTAGTTCACACGTGTTTATGTTTAAATTCGTTTTAGTGAAATTAACAAACTATAAAATTTAATTCAGTTAGGCCTAGCCGAATATCGACATTTGCGCATCAGTTTGGAACACGAAATTCACGTGGATTGCGATTGCATTCTTCTTGTGATTGTGAATTGTGGGCGACATCGACCTTTGACCCCACCATTTGGCGCTGTTGATGTTATGGAATACTGATTTTATGACATATGCCACCAAGTCAGCAAAATGGACTAAATTAGACAGATGAAGACAGTATCCACGCATATAGGTGTATGTCTATTTGGGAAAGAATGTGGAATGAAACAAAATAAACAGAAAGAGTTGGAGACAATGCCAATGGACTGTGGCCATGGCCATGGGTCAGTTGTGTCAACAGATGCAGCGTTCACAAACAAGAAGATTCTTCTAAACAGGTTAGTAATTTCGAATTATTCAGCTTTAATCACGTCTATTTAGTCATCTCAGTGTACATATTATTGTTGCTTGTATTAAATTGAAGTTTTTTTAATGTTTTTGCCAAAGACACGTAGTCATCGTTTTGTAGTCGACACAGCCATAAGGGAGACTTAGCCAATCACGGTGCCAGTGGCGGCATGGGCCCTGTTTACTATTAGTCTCAGCTAGCAGTATAAGTCATAGGGAGACACAGCCAATCACAGTGCCAGTGGCGGCATGGGCCCTGTTTACTATTAGTCTCAGCTAGCAGTATAAGTCATAGGGAGACACAGCCAATCACAATGCCAGTGGCGGCATGGGCCCTGTTTACTATCAGTCTCAGCTAGCAGTATAAGTCATAGGGAGACACAGCCAATCACAATGCCAGTGGCGGCATGGGCCCTGTTTACTATCAGTCTCAGCTAGCAGTATAAGTCATAGGGAGACACAGCCAATCACAATGCCAGTGGCGGCATGGGCCCTGTTTATTATCAGTATCAGCTAGCAGTATAAGTCATAGGGAGACACAGCCAATCACAATGCCAGTGGCGGCATGGGCCCTGTTTATTATCAGTATCAGCTAGCAGTATAAGTCATAGGGAGACACAGCCAATCACAATGCCAATGGCGGCATGGGCCCTGTTTACTATCAGTCTCAGCTAGCAATATAAGTCATAGGGAGACTTAGCCAATGACAATGCCAGTGGCGGCATGGGCCCTGTTTACTATCAGTCTCAGCTAGCAGTATAAGTCACAGGGAGACACAGCCAATCACAATGCCAGTGGCGGCATGGGCCCTGTTTACTATCAGTCTCAGCTAGCAGTATAAGTCATAGGGAGACACAGCCAATCACACTGCCAGTGGCGGCATGGGCCCTGTTTACTATCAGTCTCAGCTAGCAGTATAAGTCATAGGGAGACTTAGCCAATCACAATGCCAGTGGTGGCATGGGCCCTGTTTACTATCAGTCTCAGCTAGCAGTATAAGTCATAGGGAGACACAGCCAATCACAATGCCAGTGGTGGCATGGGCCCTGTTTACTATCAGTCTCAGCTAGCAGTATAAGTCGTAGGGAGACACAGCCAATCACAATGCCAGTGGCGGCATGGGCCCTGTTTACTATCAGTCTCAGCTAGCAGTATAAGTCGTAGGGAGACACAACCAATCACAATGCCAGTGGTGACATGGGCCCTGTTTACTATCAGTCTCAGCTAGCAGTATAAGTCATAGGGAGACACAGCCAATCACAATGCCAATGGCGGCATGGGCCCTGTTTACTATCAGTCTCAGCTAGAAGTATAAGTCACAGGGAGACACAGCCAATGACAATGCCAGTGGCGGCATGGGCCCTGTTTACTATCAGTCTCAGCTAGAAGTATAAGTCATAGGGAGACACAGCCAATCCTAATGCCAATGGCGGCATGGGCCCTGTTTACTATCAGTCTCAGCTAGCAGTATAAGTCACAGGGAGACACAACCATTCGCAATGCCAATGGTGGCATGGGCCTTGTTTACTATCAGTCTCAGCTAGCAGTATAAGTCACAGGGAGACACAGCCAATCACAATGCCAATGGCGGCATGGGCCCTGTTTACTATCAGTCTCAGCTAGCAGTATAAGTCATAGGGAGACACAGCCAATCACAATGCCAATGGTGGCATGGGCCCTGTTTACTATCAGTCTCAGCTAGCAGTAATACGCTATGACTATAAATATAATAATGTCTATGTTGTATATGGTAGTAGGCGTGGGATAATAGTAATATTGTAAATGTATTGTAAATGATCCGTAATTATTAGAATTATTGTAGTAACAGATTGAACAAAAACAATAATTATACATAATTTACTAATAGTAAGCAATGTAATAATAATTTACCTAATCTATTATTTTATGTAAAAATACTATTATTGGACATTTCAAAGTCTTAATTTGAATTGTGCTTATATGTAGTCTGCTTATTTAATTATTTACAAGAAAAAGAGTATTCCAGTAGTTTCATAACGTTTTTTATTGCCCCCCTCAGTGAGTTTTTCTGTTGTGTTCACAAAACCAGCGCACCTCAATACCATGAAAATGCCCATAACATGCATAGACAGCATGTGACCGATTTATGTGGGCGTTGGTCGCATTTGGCAGGTGGCCATTCATTGCATTGCAACTTTTGCAACATTAAAATTATTATTATTAGAAACAATCAGTGCTGAGACTGCTGACTATTAATACATGTACCTTATTTCCAGAACTCGAGATGTGCCATCATCACATGCAGGTGTTTGCGGCAAACCTCTTCACATTCAGGTAAACGAGTGTTATGGTAGACATTAATCTGTCACCAAACCTTTTATCAACATCATGAATACAAGCAATGGACAAGTATATATATGGTAGTTTTGTTTGTTTGCATGAAGATTTTGTAGTAATGGGTGTCCTCGTTAAACTGCATTTGTTTGTTAGAAATATATTTCAATTAAAGTAATGTTTATATAAAGTAAAAACATTTAATTAAAATATTTGATGAGATTGACTACAACATTATGAAAAGCACAATACAACTAAAGGTACAATCACTGCACTTGATATGTATAATGTAATAATTGTTGATATCACGTACACATCACATGCACATAAAATGCAATGCAATGATAGAAAAAGAAATTAGTTTAGGAAGAGGTTGAAAAATGTTAGGAACATATATAAAAACAAACAGTTAGTTTTATTAGGATTCTTTGTTACAAAAAAACACCAGTACGTGTGATATCAAATGCTAGTGTTGTAGTTTGTACATGTCTTGTATGTTTACAACTCAGAAAATTAGTGTTTAAACAATTACAGTGTACACTGTATGTGTATTTAACAACAATTTTTAATATCACATGCCCATAACCAATGAGAACACATACAACTTAAGAAGATGTTTAGTTGAACAAATGTAATATGTACATATTAAATAAAAATAATTATATTTTGATTAAGTGTTAAAAAAACATCAATATGATATCAAATTCTATAATTGAGAATTACATGTACAATCACTACATGCTACATTGCTCCAGTTTACTCAGCTGTATGAAGAGTACCTGGCTATAGACACTGGTGGATATTTTTGTACAAATAGTCTTCACATATTAATTTCAGTATGGCTGAATGCTTCCCAAATAAGTCGAGATGGTGTTTGATTGAACAGGTCGGCCAGGGTGTAAAGTGTAAAGCGCTTTGAGCTATCTACACTATATAATAGGATACTACACTATATGAGAACTAGTTAACTTTACTCAACTGTTGTTTATAACATAATTAGTACAATGTATACAGATGTATTATCATCTTGTAAAAAGAAAATGTAATGTAAATTATTTGTGAAAATATAAATCAGTAATAAAAAAGAATAATGTAGAAAAATGATACGTTGCATGACGTAGAAGTTCTCATGATACAGAGATTAAAAAAAAGTAAAATGCTGCAGTCAGTGTATAAACAGATTGTTGTTGAAAAATTTGAAAAATCTTTCAATAACATTACTTCATCACAAACTTGTGTTGTACATAACAAGTACCTGGTGTATGTTGCAAGAACTCAGCTGGCTGCCACTGACTATCAGCAACACAAAGACAATGAAACCCTACCGCTGTAACAATGCTGGATAATTGATGTATTTTTTCATGGACACTGCTAAACGTTATAGTTGAATTGAAGACAAATACCATGTATTACTGACATTTTATAAATGTACATGTGATATCTAATTGTCACTTTTTCTGCTGTACAGTACAAGCGGGTGTACAGAAACATGTCAGGACGCTGTTATGCAGTACCATCGAAGACAGCGAATACATACAGTGATGTCATTAATATACAAACCGATGTAGTTCACCGAAGAATGCTCGACACTGAACCTGTCTCGCAGCGTCGAGAGCTGTTGCCGGAAGACCCATGCTCTATCTGCCAGACCCTGGCACCCACCGTTCCATCACCAACTGCAGAGCTAGTCAGGCGTCACCACACTCGAATGTTGAGCAGCTTGCGTTCTACACTGGTTTCCAGTCAGTGAAGCTAACTGATTGACCTGGAAGCCAGGGTACACCCCATCGGCACTGGGAAATCTGTGACGGATGCAACACACGACACAATTAGAGATCACTCAGCAGACATTCACATGATGAACTGTCTACATGCAGCATGGCTGTAGAATCTTGTCCGAGATCCTGGACAAATACAACTGCCCAGAATGCCATATTAACTTGGAGAACTAGTGGTTCTAAGCACACTAGTTCAATCTCCTGTAAAGAAAAGCTTATATTCACTAAACAAACACAGGGATCAGAATAGTGATGGGAGTAAATAATTATGGAGTGTTTATTGTTATAATCAGTTAATACCAAATAATGTTTCATGTATGACCTGCAGCATTTCACAAGAAAAAAGGCAGCAAGAAATGTTCTACTACGGCTGCATCTATCTTTGATCTTGGGAACAGTCAGTCTTCACCGGGGTTGTTCCGGGGAGGGGGTGGGTTGATACAGCATGCAGACATTAATGGAGTATGATCTTTTTCAAAACAGTGATAAATTTTCTTTACAAGGTGTCTGTCATTACATGAATTTACTATTGTTCAGTTCCATTACATTGATGCCTGATCTTAGTCAATATTACAGACTGATTTAAATTCTGCTAATCAGTAAAGTGCATTTATATACTTTTTGTTTTCAGTATACAAATTCATGTCAGTGTTTGCATGTGTAACTAGTAGTAGTAGTACACATATTCATGTTTGATATTTTAAGGTTCTGCATGAACCTCAAGGTTGAATGGTCAAGGTGAATGTTGGAAATGGCAAAATGAGGTGTTATCATTGTGATGCTAACAGTATATTTTCCTTGTCAACTATTCAAAGGTTCATTATATGTATGTTTACCTTCTTCAAGAATAAATTATTTATTTTATAAACTAATTTCTGAGTCATCGCCATATGCTAAATACTTTTTAAAGGTGTATTGTATGTCCCCTACAAGAGCAGAAGTCAACCTACTGGTAGTTTTCCATGTCCAAGATGTTATTATTAAAATGTGTATAAAAAAACGTATATTTAAATGTGCACATTAAAATTTGTTGATAACTTATATATAGTGGATTGCTATAAATTTGAAATTACCTGGATTGATCAAATGTGGGCCTCCCGCAGACTATGTATCCTCCCTGTGTCTGCCTGGCCCGGGTGACTGCCTCTAGCCCCTCCTCTGCCTCCTCTCATTCTCATTCATGGGTTGCAATGTGGCCTCTAGCAATATCATAATTCAAGTTACAAATTATGTATTCATATATTGTTGTGGTGAGAATTTATACACATATTGGTAAATGCACAAGAATACCTGGCGTATGTCTGTTGAAAGGTATCACAGGATACCAATTAATGCATTACATAGACCTTACGCTTAGCAAAGCATCATGGTTGCCATATAAAAATCTTAATTATTTTGCTTAATTCAAATACAATGAAAACAACACCACTCTGCAGTAATGGTATAAAAATGTCATTCATAAAATGTTTTAATAAATACGATCACCAATATAATACTCCTGTGTTTGACGTTTTGTTACATGAAATTACGGATGCTCCCTGACTAAGGTACTTACACGTCATCAGGGGCCTACTGCCAAACACGTGTTACTTGTCATTTCGCACAATAATATATATTGTCGCAATAACATGGCTCATTGTTACTCGTCTTAGTTAGAGTCAGATTTGAGTCGAGTGTAATCGGTAGACGTTCACTAGTTGCAGTGGCATTGATGTCGTACTCATAAAATTCACTGTCACAATTATTGGCTAATTCTTGTTGAATTAATACATGGCTAGGTGTTCTTGTTGCCAACTAGCTGCAAAAGTCCAATATGTACCTTCGGGCAACTACTTTGGAATAATTACCGTGATACGCCAAATCACAAATATGTTGTTATTGTTTTTGTGTACTTGGGATGCCGATCTCACATAAAACACGTGATCGAAATGGCGCAGGAGGTCAACAGCGCAATTGGCTTTCGCCAGCTATACCCGGTGTAATGACAACAATATATTTTTTGATGATTAAAAAACAATACGCATTTTTGTATTAAACAGACTGCACACTGGTTCAACTATTCACACTTTACACATCTGGACATAAAAGAACCAGATTAGGACCTTTAATTAACATCAGAGTATTTGTATTGGTGTTCACAAGTAGTAATCATTTAAGACAAAGGAAACAATTGAAAAAATGCAATATTAGAACCATCTTGATGTGTTATCATATGTCGTTAGTGTCCATGTCATCATTTGCTTTTAGTGTCAGCACTGCTGACATGTCATTGTTTGTCATATGTCATTAGTGTCCATCTTGCTGACATATCATCTCGTAGATGTGTCTTAATGTGTCTTTAATATCCATCTCGTTGACATGTCATCATACATTGTTACTGTCATTATCACCAACATGTCATAAGTATCATTATTGACATGTCATGAGTGTCATTGACATGTCATGAGTGCCATTGACATGTCATGAGTGTCATTGACATGTCATGAGTGTCACTGACATGTCACGTTGTGTCACCAGGTGAAGAAGGTGCTACAGTTCATGATGTATGCATCCTACCACCTGCGTCTCGAGCTGTCCTTCCTCATGGATGAGTTTGCCATGCCTCCCGCTGCGGACAACTCCCTCGGAATTACCGACATTGACGGCTCTACCGACAGCGTCACCACCAAAGACACCAAATCCTGTCCGTGTCATTCAACAGACAGTGACGTTGACAATGGAGGAAAGTCAGTCAAAGCAGAAACTGGAAACAGCAGTAAAGACACTCCTGTAGACGAAAAGGCAGATGTAAAGAAAGTCAGACATGTAGAGAGGGGTTGTTCCGAGGGTGTCGATTCAATGAACAAGGCTGCCGATTCAATGAACAAGGCTGTCGATTCAATAAATACGTTGCCGACCGATGCTGAGAACGAGAAAAACGACTCGGGTGGCGATCTCACAAAAACGAAACATGTGACCGACTCCTCCGACCCACTGCACGATTACCAGCGCTCGAAGGACGAGTCGATATTCGACAGTCACTCGGAGCTACGGGAGGTCGAACGTACATCGCAGCATTTCAAGGACGCTCTCGGTGACGCTGTCCTTGCTGTGTCACCATTCATCCGACATGACCTTCCCTACTTGCTCATCCCCTCCGGAGCAAAATGCTGGCTCCGGCGCTTCTTCCCAGAAAACATGTTCTGCTCCAAGCTGCTCCCGAATACGACGGAGGAAGCCTGGGGGAAGAGTAAGGCTGTTCCCGCACAGGTGTCTGAGGAGAGGGAGGGGGAGAGGGATGTGACCCTTGCCAAGGAGCATGACTTCATCACGCAGAAGTTGACATCTGGTGCCGGTGACTGTCATATACAGGTGAGAGATTGGGGTAGATATTATGTACTCCCTGTGGGTACAGTAAACCCTCCCATGGATTGGAACAGTAAACCCCTCATTCCAGATATATATATATATAGTCATATATATGTATATTATAGTCAAACCTTGCTTTGTTGTCATCTGTGTATTACAGCCACCTTACAATTAAGGTCACCCTATGACAGTTTCAAATTATTTCCTTAACAATGAACAGGAAAATGGTTTTGCTTTTAAGGTCACCTTGATATTCAAGTCCCAAAGGTGACCGTAATAGTGAAGTTAAACTGTAGTCATGTCTCATTTAAGTGTTGTTCGATAATTAGTTTATTTTGATAATCTGTATAGGTTTGTGTGAGGAAAAGTCCTGATATTTGCATCATTATTCCATGTTTCTAAAATCTGCATACATCGTTAATCCAGCTGAAATCTTTAGGAGCCAAAATTTGCAGATAAAGGGTAAGGCTGGCCTAAATTCTTATCCTCCATTTCTACTTTTTTCTCGCTGCTCTCTGGGTACAACAAATGTACATATCTGGTATTGTTGTTTTATTCCGGTCAGTGTCAAGATCTGCATGTGTAATGAAAACATGCGGTAGAAATTCTAGAAACTCCAGCCCACAATAAACATTTGTAGTTTTATTTCACACAATCGTCATCTAGCCTTGAGATTGAGTCTAACAAGAACACAGTGTAAAATTGCACCCGAGGGTATCATAAACAGAAGCTCCTTTATTTTACACCAACTTCAAAACAAAACAGAACAGAATGTGCCCGAGATACATCAAGAGTTTGTCGCTTTGTTTCAGACCTGTCTAGCAGATTTCCGTGCCCGGGGAGGTCGAGTTCTGGAGGAGTGGTCCCATCAGAAGGCTCCATCTAGTGATCAAAATAGGAGCAAGTCTCACCAGAAGGTAACTAACTATTGCCTGATTTTGTTTCTTCATCAGAATTTTAAATCAGTCGTGTGTCATGTCATTTATTGATAAAACTGTATCCTTTAAAGTAACATAGAAAAGCAGGTCAGCTATTTCCTCAGCTGAGACCGTAGTTATGAACAAAATGTGACGGAGTACGGTTTGACCACTTTAGGAACCAGCAGAGACCATATGGATGTTTTTTCAATATTGAATGGTTTTGAAGATTTTTATACAGACAGTTAGTTTCAAACATCGAAAGAATTTACTTTGATCATTAGAATGAGTAACTTGTGAAAGTGTGTCTAGGTTTATTTTATTGTATTATATCTTGTCACTTTCCCATTTCTTGCCTTGCTTTGATTGGACCAGCCAAAACTATTTTCTTAGTTCGTCCAATGATTTCATCAGAACTAAATAACATTTGCACCAACATGTCATAGTTGATACTGAATGTGTTTGACTTGTACCAGAACGATTCCAAAATGAAATGATAGAAAATCTCTTTGAAGAGGGACCTTTAATAAATATGATATTGTGGACAGTGTCTCTGTTATAAATGTCCCATGTTTTTATGTTCCAGGTGGACTGTCTTGACCCGTACGTCCACCAGCGACTGGCCGTTTGTTTCAGCAGCTTCTCCTATGAGTCGGCCAATGCACCCAACCCTTGTGTCTATCCCTGGTACGACATCCCCTTTCATATCTCCCATCTCCCCTTCCCAATGCACCCAACCCTTGCGTCTATCCCTGGTACGACTTCCCCTTTCATATCTCCCATCTCCCCTTCCCAATGCACCCAGCCCTTGTGTCTATCCCTGGTATGACTTTCCCTTTCATATCTCCCATCTCCCCTTCCCAACGCACACAGCCCTTGTGTCTAACCCTGATATGACTTTCCCTTTCATATATCCCATCTCCCCTTCCCAACGCACCCAACGCTTGTGTCTATCCCTGGTACAACTTCCCCTTTCATATCTCCCATCTCCCCTTCCCAATGCACTCAAACTTTGCATCTATCTCTGGTATGACTTCCCCTTTCATATCTCCCATCTCCCCTTCCCAACGCACCCAGCCCTTGTGTCTATCCCTGGTATGACTTCCCCTTTCATATCTCCCATCTCCCCTTCCCAATGCACCCAACCCTTGTGTCTATCCCTGGTACGACTTCCCCTTTCATATCTCCCATCTCCTCTTCCCAATGCACCTAGCCCTTGTGTCTATCCCTGGTATGACTTCCCCTTTCATATCTTCCATCTCCCCTTCCCAATGCACTCAACCCTTGTGTCTATCCATGGAACGACTTCCCCTTTCATATCTCCCATCTCCCCTTCCCAACGCACCCAACCCTTGTGTCTATCCCTGGTACGACTTCCCCTTTCATATCTCCCATCTCCCCTTCCTAACGCACCCAGCCCTTGTGTCTATCCCTGGTATGACTTCCCCTTTCATATCTCCCATCTCCGCTTCCCAATGCACCCAGCCCTTGTGTCTATCCCTGGTATGACTTTCCCTTTTATATCTCCCATCTCCCCTTCCCAATGCACTCAACCCTTGTGTCTATCCGTGGTATGACTTCCCCTTTCATATCTCCCATCTCCCCTTCCCAATGCACCCAACCCTTGCGTCTATCCATTATGACAACATCCCCTTTTCCCAGTATGGGGCTCTGTAACATAGTTTGTAGAACATCGGACTCTCAATTGAGAGAATCAGAATTTGAATACTGTTGCCCATGAATGTGGCAAGCTGTCACTTTTGACAAACTGATTATCACTACCAGTCACTTCTTCCCCTTGCTCCCTTGTGAGGTAGGATTCAGATTACATGGTAGATGTTTCTGCCTTCTTTATTAACAGTCTCCATATCCCTTGGTCTTCTGTGATGGTCTTCCATTGTTGGCTGGTCACACCTGCCCGCACAAGATCTCATTTCATGCTGTCTTTCCATCTCAATTTTTTTCCTCTTCTTCTACTACTTTGCTTTCCATGTTCTTTTTATTCCCTCACTCATTTTCCACACTTTGATCACTAAAACTATCAACACCAATGAAACATAACATGGATTATTAACACGACTACAATTGCTTCTCCCTTCGCAGGGTGGTAACCATGGACTACCACGGCACCAACGTCATCACCCTGGGAGACTTCCTGGAGCGCTACTGTTTCCGTGAGTTGTACACGTGCCCGAGTGAAACGTGCGACACGCCCATGGTGAACCACATCCGACGGTTCGTACATGGCCGAGGCAGTCTACAGGTGCTGCTCAAGAGACTAGACCTGCCTATACCTGGCTCCACCACCAACATCGTCATGTGGTCCTGGTGTCGCCACTGCAAACAGGTAGGGGGCGCTGCTGTTGTCATTGTTGTGATAATGGGATGGGTAATCACAGATGACATAAATTCTGCTGTGACGATGGTGCATTCAACATATCTTTAGTCACCAGAAATTAAATTCTTGACCGGAAATTTTGTGTCATGCCTAAAATCCTGTCATTGAAGTTTTGTGTTCTAATGCTCTTGGCCTATATTAATATACTGCCTGATCTCGTGCTGATTCACGTGACATGTTCTGGCCATAGAAAGATTTATATAGTACAGATAAGATTCACAGTTTTAGGAAGTACTGTTAAATGTCTTGTGTAAGATTTGGATTTCGTCGGTCTATTTTATTTATTTATTTTACTTAAATAAAAGTAATTTGTTTAACAGTCTTTTTCCATGAAATATATTAAATGTATATTATGTGTTAGAAATTTAGAATATGGCTATATTATGGGAGAATATGTCCAGGTTTTTGTTAAAATGGCGTAAAACATTACGATGCATGATTTACACTCCCATCAATATAACTGTTACTTCAGTCAGTGCTACATTATGAATTTAACGAACACAAGAAACTAAATGATAAATAAACTTTTCGATCAACAAAACACTCTAAGTAACAAGACTGATTATATTATTATACATTTTTCTGGCCAAACTATTTCAGGTGACACCAGTTGTACCGATGTCTCTTGATGCCTGGTCGATGTCGTTCGCCAAGTACCTGGAGTTGCGTTTCTATGGCGATGCGTACGGGAGGCGAGCGAGTGCTGAACCGTGTCCACACTCCATCCACCATGACCACTACCAGTACTTCGGCCTCCGACAGATCGTGGCATCGTTCAAGTGAGTGTCAGTCACATGTATCTAGTTCTCCCTCCTTGATCCCTTGCATGAGGGGGGCACATCACAAAGTCTCTTCTGCCTTCTTCACAGGTCTTTATTCAGGATCACATTTTTACCAATCCAAAATGTCCTGGTAGTTATGTGCATCTGCTCATGCACATACAATCCAGTCCAACATGTACATACATGCATACGCAAATGTGACACACATTTTTAAAGCGTAATGGACATATAATAACATTGAGAGTCCATCAAATGCTCCCCAAATTTCAACTCATCCAAATCCTGTATATTATACTTTCTTTGTTAGTAAGTCCTCACTCATTCTCTCTGTATGTCCTTCCCATCTCAACCTGTATAATATACTTTCTTTGTCAGTAAGTCCTCACTCATTCTCTCTGTATGTCCTGCCCATCTCAGTCTGTATATTATACTTTCTTTGTCAGTAAGTCCTCACTCATTTTCTCTGTATGTCCTGCCCATCTCAGTCTGTATATTATACTTTCTTTGTTAATAAGTCCTCACTCATTCTCTCTGTATGTCCTGCCCATCTCAGTCTGTATATTATACTTTCTTTGTCAGTAAGTCCTCACTCATTCTCTCTGTATGTCCTTCCCATCTCAACCTGTATAATATACTTTCTTTGTCAGCAAGTCCTCACTCATTCTCTCTGTATGTCCTGCCCATCTCAGTTTGCATATTATACTTTCTTTGTTAATAAGTCCTCACTCTTTCTCTCTGTATGTCCTGCCCATCTCAGTCTGTATATTATACTTTCTTTGTTAGCAAGTCCTCACTCATTCTCTCTGTATGTCCTTCCCATCTCAACCTGTATAATATACTTTCTTTGTCAGCAAGTCCTCACTCATTCTCTCTGTATGTCCTGCCCATCTCAGTTTGCATATTATACTTTCTTTGTTAATAAGTCCTTACTCATTCTCTCTGTATGTCATGCCCATCTCAGTCTGTATATTATACTTTCTTTGTTAGCAAGTCCTCGTTCATTCTCTCTGTATGTCCTGCCCATTTCAGTCTGTATATTATACTTTCTTTGTCAGCAAGTCCTCACTCATTCTCTCTGTATGTCCTGCCCATCTCAGTTTGCATATTATACTTTCTTTGTTAATAAGTCCTCACTCATTCTCTCTGTATGTCCTGCCCATCTCAGTCTGTATATTATACTTTCTTTGTCAGTAAGTCCTCACTCATTTTCTCTGTATGTCCTGCCCATCTCAGTCTGTATATTATACTTTCTTTGTCAGTAAGTCCTCACTCATTTTCTCTGTATGTCCTGCCCATCTCAGTCTGTATATTATACTTTCTTTGTTAATAAGTCCTCACTCATTCTCTCTGTATGTCCTGCCCATCTCAGTCTGTATATTATATTTTCTTTGTTAGCAAGTCCTCACTTATTCTCTTTGTATGTCCTGCTCATCTCAGTCTGTATATTTTACTTTCTTTGTTAATAAGTCCTCACTCATTCTCTCTGTATGTCTTGCCCATCTCAGTCTGTATATTATATTTTCTTTGTTAGCAAGTCCTCACTCATTCTCTTTGTATGTCCTGCCCATCTCAGTCTGTATATTATACTTTCATTGTCAGTAAGTCCTCACTCATTCTCTCTGTATGTCCTGCCCATCTCAGTCTGTATATTATACTTTCTTTGTTAATAAGTCCTCACTCATTCTCTCTGTATGTCCTGCCCATCTCAGTTTGTATATTATACTTTCACTCATTCTCTCTGTATGTCCTGCTCATCTCAGTGTGTGTAGTGTACTTTCTTTGTCACTAAGTCCTCACTCATTCTCTCTGTATGTGCTGCCCATCTCAGTCTGTATATTATACTTTCTTTGTCAGTAAGTCCTCACTCATTCTCTCTGTATGTCCTGCCCATCTCAGTCTGTATATTATACTTTCTTTGTTAATAAGTCCTCACTCATTCTCTCTGTATGTCCTGCCCATCTCAGTCTGTATATTATACTTTCTTTGTCAGTAAGTCCTCACTCATTCTCTCTGTATGTCCTGCCCATCTCAGTCTGTATATTATACTTTCTTTGTTAATAAGTCCTCACTCATTCTCTCTGTATGTCCTGCCCATCTCAGTCTGTATATTATACTTTCTTTGTTAATAAGTCCTCACTCATTCTCTCTGTATGTCCTGCCCATCTCAGTCTGTATATTATACTTTCTTTGTTAATAAGTCCTCACTCATTCTCTCTGTATGTCCTGCCCATCTCAGTCTGTATATTATACTTTCTTTGTTAATAAGTCCTCACTCATTCTCTCTGTATGTCCTGCCCATCTCAGTCTGTATATTATACTTTCTTTGTTAGTAAGTCCTCACTCATTCTCTCTGTATGTCCTGCCCATCTCAGTCTGTATATTATACTTTCTTTGTCAGTAAATCCTCACTCATTCTCTCTGTATGTCCTGCCCATCTCAGTCTGTATATTATACTTTCTTTGTCAGTAAGTCCTCACTCATTCTCTCTGTATGTCCTGTCCATCTCAGTCTGTATAATATACTTTCTTTGTCAGTAAGTCCTCACTCATTCTCTCTGTATGTCCTGTCCATCTCAGTCTGTATAATATACTTTCTTTGTCAGTAAGTCCTCACTCATTCTCTCTGTATGTCCTGTCCATCTCAGTCTGTATAATATACTTTCTTTGTCAGTAAATCCTCACTCATTCTCTCTGTATGTCCTGCCCATCTCAGTCTGTATTTTATATTTTCTTTGTTAATAAGTCCTCACTCATTCTCTCTGTATGTCCTCCCCATCTCAGTCTGTATATTATACTTTCTTTGTTAGTAAGTCCTCACTCATTCTCTCTGTATGTCTTGCCCATCTCAGTTTGTATATTATACTTTCTTTATTAATAAGTCCTCACTCATTCTCTCTGTATGTCCTGCCCATCTCCGTCTGTATATTTTTATGACAGAATAATAAACAAATCCGATTGCATTGATTCCTGTGCTATCCTAGAGGAATATTTAGTTTGGTATTTTTGTACTATTCATAGTATATATCAATTTGGTAATGATTTGTAATTGTGTAAATATATGAATAGTGTGAATATTAAAACAACAGCTGTCTGTGAAATCTTTGCCACAGATAGGTAACATATTGATAATAATAATAATAAGGTAACTTCTTTTGTGCCTAAATTATAATTCTATTTCCCAATGTTTTGCAATGTTGTGTGTGTGTGATTGACAGCCGTCAGTCATCCTGCATGGCTCTCCTATGCTGCAGGTACTCCCCCATCAGTCTGAAGGAGATCTCCCTGCCTCCAGTACTCATGGAAATACAGGACCAAGACAGCAATCTACCAGCACTGACAGAGGCAGCATGCTGTCTCGCTACTCAGTGAGTCATAGTATTAGTAGTAGTAGATGTATTAGTAGTAGTAGTAGTAGTAGTAATAATAATAATAATTGTAAGTAGTTGTAGTAGTAGTAGTTGTTATTGTTTTAGTATTACCCGCCTAGTTGTTTTTCAGTTCAAATCAAATTCAATTATTTTCAATTGTTTTTCAAATCAAATCAAAATCAATTATTTGTCAACATTTTGTTACAAACAAACCAAACAATTCATGTGCGCAATATACATTGGTACTTTGCATAATTAAATAAATATATATTTTGAAAAAGAACTTTGTACACATAAACTGTGTTCGTTCACAATACACTGTAATCGAGTAAATTCCTGCCATGTTTCAGCGTATCTTCCCCCAGAGAGATGCAGAGGTCACTTGTTGTGTTTCAGAGGCACCAAGGTCTATACTGGTGTTGTCACAAATCGTGTGTCCAATAATTGTTTGCAGTTTTAACAAACACCTGATCAAATTCCTCCATAAGATATCTATGTGCTAAATCGCTAAGACCTGTTATGTGAAATTTCTGCAAATAAACTGTTAGAAAAGTTGTTTTGAGTAAAGTACTTACAAAAATAGACTGGTGAAATCCAAAATCATGTAAAAGACACCTGCATAAAAGAATGCGTCCTATCTGCAGTGTATTTACTGTTCTATAACCAGAGTGTGTCACGTGAATCAGTGAGAGATCAGGCATTGTATTAAATGGGCCAAGAGCACTAGAACACAAGATTTCAGTGACATCATTTTTTACTTGGAAAATATATTCCAGTCGTGAGTATACAGTGGTCAGTTGTTTGTTTCAGAGGGACCAATGTGTATAGCAGTATCCTTGACCACTTGCACTCCTTCAGACCCGACCCAAGTATCCCCTTTATGGCCGATCACATCACTCAGATACAGGTAAGAGCAGTCTCTTCTACTACAAGTGGAGTTGTTCAAAATTATGATTTCTGTCTCAGCTGACACCAACCATTCACTAGCTAAACAAATATTTAGTTTGACGAGCATTTGCTAATTCGGCTGTAAAAATATGTTTGCTAAGAAAAAGGAATCCTTTTGCCAAATGGTTAATTGAAAAACACGTTAGAGTGAGTCTAAATTGTGTTTGGTTACCATATCAGGAAGTTTGCAGTTTGTACGAGATATACAGGAATTTGTAAAGTCAATCTGTTCCAGTTTAACACAGATTAATCTGTGGTATACGTCTGTGCTTAATGATACGTAGTTGGATACTTTACCAGTGCGATAGAACCAGTTTATTTCATGACCAGAATTTATGTTATCGGATGTTGTAACTTTTTAATCAGATCTTGTAACTTTTTAATTTTTATTTACAAAGTGCAAAAATCCCTCCCTCTGTTTTACTGGAAGTGTGTCACGATAGACCGTATTATGTTGTTCGCAGACAGAAAATGAGGCCTTTCAAAAGAAGATCCGGGTGTTGTTGGAAGGTTGTGACTTGCTGCAAGGTAGGACATTTAGACAGGCAGCAACTACAAGTTCACATAGGGAATGGAATCATAAACCAGAAAGTGGTGATACTGTAGATACAGCCATGAAAACAGACCTGGAATAGTACAATGGAAACTTGCTATTAAGGTCACCTACGGAAAAGTGACCTGAATAGCAAGGTGACTGTATTAGTGGGACTAGTTTCCTACACTTTACTGTATATGGAAATATCTCGGGACTGCTAGGGTGACTGTAATTGAGAGATGGCCGTGTTATTGAGGTAAACGTAAAGCATGGTTCTACTATAGTTGGTGCAGAGTCCACTGCAGATACAAAATTGAGAGCAATGTGGAGTTAAATCTAAATCCTGGGCTAATCAGTGTGAATTGATTATTCAGTTTACCAGTTATTCAAATGTACTCATAGTGGACAGTAAATTAAAGGAATAAGATTATTGATTTACCAATTGTGTAAATGCTAGCAAAGAGGCTAGATTTAAAACAAAAGTGACAGAATTCTGAGATGGGTAATCATTTTAAAATTGTACTTTCAATAAGCTTCCTTGTCCACTTGCCACTTGGAACTTGTTGAAATGGGTAGCAATCTTGATAAATCTTGTTAAACTCAAATATAAAGTAAAGGTAAGTTCTTATATAGTGCAGTAACCAGTCCTTAGGACTGCTCAAAGCAGACCTGTTCTGTTGAACACCATCTCGACTGCAGTGGGAGTATACAGCATACAAAGATTACACCTGTCCCTCCAACTTTGAGGTAACCTAGTGCCATGTTGTATTGTTTTCTTGTTGGTCCAGAGGGAAGCTGCACTCTGTTTGAGCTGCAGGACCTGATGGTAGAGATCAAGCGTCAGGTGGCGGAAGCAGTCATCACCTGGGGAGGAAGGTAGGTCTCAGTCTTGTAGAGAGTGAACATGCTGGACAACTTTGTTCTATTGTAGCAACTGCTTAATTATATCAGCTAGCAAAAATGCCCAGCCTACAGATGGTCCGACATACACATAAGATGGTTACCTGGAGTATTTATAAATTATGTTTAAGACATAAATTTTTAAAGAAGGTTTTCACATTAACACAAATTAAGTAATATGTCCTCAACTGATTGGCACTCTCAAGACATTCTATAACTGCACAAACTACGTGTAATGTAATACAAAATCAATTTACATCTGTTTAATGTAAGGGAAGAACTCTGAACCAACGGGAAACTTTTTTATCTTTTCTAGTGAAGGGTCATGGATTAATCCTTGAAAGTGTAGCACCAGATATTAAAACCATCTAAGACGATCATGTTGGTATACCTCCCACACACATATATACATATGCTAACATAATTATGATTAGATTGTTTTCAATAGTTTTATTAAGACACCTTAAAAAAGTGTCAGGTTATGCTCAAATAGTACTAGTTCTAAAAATTGTATTAAATAGCTAAGCATACAGCACCACTTTTTAATTTTCAAAATTGGGAGCTAACATATGAAGAAAACAGTTTAAATAACATTTATCATAATATTATCACATGTTTATGTTATACACTGTTGCCAGGATCGTGGAATTTGAGCAGCAACAGAGGAAGCAAGAAAAAATGAGGATATTAACACCAGCCTCCCGTATCACCAAGGCTACCAGCGACAATGTGAGTGTCTTTCCTCAAGTATCTGTTTGACCTCGTCTGTTACTATTATTATTAAAATCCTTCACCAGTAAACACCTCACAAGATTCTCTATATCTTCAGACCCCCCATCAAATGGATTTCCCCAGATTGTGTGGATTTTAGGAGGAATACATATCAAAATAAAGCTTTTGATACTCTAGACCACTCAGTATTAATAGGTAAGCTAGAGTTTGAATGCGTAAAAGGAGTAGCCTTAGACCTATTCAAAAACTATTTAAGCAACAGAAAACAAAATGTATCGTAGACATTGAAGAAGCCCAATCAGAAATGCTTACTATCTCAACAGGCATACCCCAAGGATCAATTCTAGGCCCTTTGTTATTTATAGTTTACATTAATGATTGCACAGTCTAGTCAAAAATTCAACTTTATTATGTCTGCTGATGATACGACCCTCTCAAGTAGACTAGATTCTTTTGTACAATCTCAAAATAATGAAAATGTAGAATTCTTAATCAACTCAGAACTGGATAAAATTAATGAATGGCTTATTTCTAAATGTAAATAAATCAAAATATATGATTTTCAAAACAGCTAGAAGAAATAATAATAAAATGATAAACCCACCTAATTCACTAATAGATAACACAAACATTGATAGAGTATATGAGTTCAATTTCCTAGGGCTAAGCTTTAATGAACATTTAAACTGGCAAAGCCAAATTGACAAAATCTCAAATACGTGCTCTAGGACAGTAGGTGTCCTAAATAAACTCAAACGATTGTTACTTCTGAATATAACGATTACGTTATACAACTCTCTCATATTGTCACATCTAAACTATGGTGTGATGGCCTGGGGCTATAGATGTGACAGAAGGAAAAACGTCAAAGAAAGCTGTCCGTATCGTAAGTTTAAGTAAATATAATGCTCAAACTGATCCACTGTTCAAAAGTCTTAAATTACTAAAAGTAGAACATATTCTAAAATTGAACGAACTAAAACTACACCTAAAATTTTCATACAATAAGCTACCTGTCTACCTGCAAAACTTACCAATTGTTCAAAACAACAGTATTCACAACTTTTATACACGTGGTCAAGATAAAATCCATACAACCAGGGTACACCATGAATTTTCCAAAAGAAGCCTCATGTATAGTTTGCCACGTACCATAAATAACGCACCTGATTTAATAAAAGACAAGATCACCACTCACAGTTTATGTGGCTTCGCAACATATACCAAGTTTTATTATCTCAATACTTATACTGAACAATGTGCAATTCATAATTGTTATATATGCAATACATGATTGAATAACTCTTTATCTCCTTGCTTATAAATTACTTAATTTAAAAACCAACTGTTTGTATATTTAGTATGTGTCTAATATACAGGCAGATATACATTTATCTTGTAGTGATAATTCACTAATTGTACTAGGGATTTTGATCTGTTTATATAAGTTAAATAATGGTTGAAATTATTTCATAGGTTTGCTCCTACGACTACAATTAGTCTTAGTAGGAGTCTCCTGTCCCTTGTATGACATAATCCTTTACTTCCCTATCATACATTGTATAATTACCACTTTGTTTTTTCTCATCTCGATTTGATTGCAAAATATTATATGGTCTTGTTTTTATAACAATTATTTTGTTGTATTATGTATTTGGAAAAAATATATATTTCTTGTTCCTGTTACCTTAAAATAAAATAACTTAGTTTAAGTGATATTGTTCCTGAAGCATTATCTACTCTCTTTAGGGGACTCCTCAAGTTCTAGTCACTGAAATTGGAGCGAAGGCAGTCGATGTCGAACAAACTACAGAGGATCAGAGTTTACCACTAGGTGGCACTGTTTCTGGATCGAGTCCAATGTGTTCATCAGGTGAGACCAATATATTTAGTACAGCGGCTAAGAGCCAGAAATTTGACGAATTGTGCACTTTTTTTACAAAAGCATGAACATTGACACACGTAGTTTATGATATGTAGAATCATATAAAGCTAGGTACCCATCGCTATTGACATGGTAGCTACCCCCATCTTGATTTTAAAGATGGCCACCACGGAATGCATTAGGCAAGTATATCAGCTTCTAAACAACATAGAAATATGATGTTGATGTCTAAACCAACATTTCCAGGGTCAATCCATTTCTGTCATGTGCAATATCCAAGCATGATGGCCATATTGAAATAAAAGATGGCCGCCATGTAAATCCATTATCCAGGTATCTCGGCTTCTAAGCAACATAAAGACATGTTCTTTGTGTCTAAACCAACATTTTCAGGGTCAGATAATCCATTTCTGCCTTATGCTATTTCCCCAGATGACAGACATTGAAATTCAAGATGGCCGACATCCACAATTTATATATTTGGGTTTAATTCAGCTTTAAAACATACTCTTTGTGTTTCATCCGGTAATACATGTGTACATGAATATAAATAGACTACAGCCATCAAATGATGGTCACAGAGAATATCAAGATGGCTGCCATGCATGTATATGTTCTAGGAACATGATCTGAACCTGTGTTGGATTTAGGAATCCATACCTGGTTTATGGTGCGTGTCTTTACGATTATAACCTTTCAGGCTGTTGCCTTACTCAGTTGTATTCTCAATCATAGTATACCTCACAATCTACATAGTCATGAGAAATAATATCTAAATTGTACTACACTTAGATTTGTAATCACGGTGCACTAGGTCATGACATTGCATCGGTGTCTCCGGGAGTTCAAGTCCTGCATGGTTTCCACACTGAATCAGTTGTATTCCAACCAGAGTGTCCAAAACCAGGTAGATGGAAATTTGGCACAAGAGCTTGTGACCTCGCATAACCAATTTGACAAGCAATGCATGTTTTGTTGGTGGAGTTTATGGCTGAAGGTACAGGTCATTAATGGCCTTATGGAGGGTGGTCACAACTTTCTGATCTTGTGTGGTGATGATTACCTACCCACTGGAAATGAATGACCTTGTACAGTGTAGCAAATAAAATAATGAAACAACCTCTGAGTGGTTCCACTATGTATTCTGCGTTCTCTTGTTGATTGCTTGAGGATGTCAGCAAAATACCTACTACATGCAATATATACTATTCTGACAGTTACCAACTGGGAGGTAATGTATATGATACATTATTGCTGGGCATCATCGTCAATTTGCCATCTACGTCAGGATAGCATCATCCAATGTCGAGGTATGGAGCAATCTGCAATGATGAGAAGTACTATGTTTGGTACGCCAGTCAGTCTGATTGTGATCCTTGTCATAATTGGCGTGTTTCTGTCATTTCATCCGCATATTTGCCCTACTGTATTTCCATGTGTCCTGAACAGTGTATATCATTTGCATTACATTATTTTGTCCATGACTAAGTTTGTACTCAGAGTATGCATATATGCGCGAATTTCAGCAATTGTTGGATTACATAAATGTTTAAATGTCGACACTAAAGATGATATTTATTTAGCAAAGTTGTTTTGTATACCAGAATGTAGTACATTTATGCTTTGTTTAGTTTTTAACTGGCCGTTTGAACACTGTCTTCCAACTCCATCTAGATACCTATGATATATCTGGCCCTGTCACCATCCACCTCTCCCAGGATTATGGACTTCTATTAAACTTACAGCATAAACGTCACTCTTTGTGGGTAACTGACTTGATCTTGACACCAGCCAAGTCTTATTGCTGAGAACACATGTTGTGGTTTCTGCACAACAACATGTCCATACGTAAGTTGCCAGTAAACCTGAAGACGTGTTGTCAACACGATGTTGAGTATGTTTTCCATATCACTGACGTGAACTCGAAATGCAATTCTTAATCAGTGACATTTGTCTCTTCACCAGTATATGCACCGCAATTTATCTTATTGTTGAGAAACAACTGCCAACAAGAATTTACATACTTGTGAATATATACGTATTTAGATATGAACCACATATGAATTCCTCAACCTCAAGAGGCTCTAAAATCATGTTTGTAAAATGCATACGCAGGGCAGCCATCTTGAATTTCAATATGGCTATCATCTGAGGATATAGTCCATGGCAGAAATGATTCCTTGACCCTGAAAATGTTGGTTTAGACGCAATGAGGGCCCCCCAAAACTGGTAAATTTTCACATTTTGCCTATTTTTTCAAAAACACTTCAGTAACTTTTTCTCTGATTTTGCATAGACATTTCATGTAGTAGTGCCACTATACACAATACATATGTATTTGATTGAATTATTCTAAGGGCACCTCAGAGCCCCCAAAATGCTAAATTTTCCTACTGTTTCCCTACTGCTGTAGGCCTCCTGCACTGATCTCTATTTATAACTGCCAATGGTCTCTGTTTATAACTGGATAGTGGACTAGCCCTATCTCTGATCACTGGGGTGGCTGAGTGGAGTGGCCTGGGTGTCAGAGATTATGCTGTAAGCCTGTGTATTTGACTAGCATCAGCTCACTACTGCCTGCCATTGTCCCAGTATCAAACATAATGCCTCCATGTGGGCTGTAACTATAATGTATAATGGGAATCCCTACTGCACTGGCAGAACCTGAGAAACTTTAAAACAGCAATAGACATAATTATCAATGCAATATAAAGATGTGATCTAGGATTAAAATAAAATAATTTAGTTATAAAATACTATATAAAATAACTTAAGTATACTCAAAAAGATTAAAGCATATTTAACCAAAATTATAAGGAATATTATTAAGATGTTTTACTATACATGTTGCAGCTACTACTTCACTCCAATTCAATAAGTATTATGTCATTCATTGCTACTGTTTTTAATTCAAAATGCACACTATGTACATTAGATATATACCTTGTCAACAAATACAATTTTATTATAGTTCATCTCTTTATTCTTTCCATTCTGGGGGAGGGTGGTAGGGGCAAAATGAGAACAGAAAATGTCTGCACATTTTCTTAAACAACTTTTAACTGTGCTACATGCGAGATTGCAGCTCACCAAATCTCCTGCAAGGTTTCTACAACCACTGGAAATCTGCCTAAATGGCAAAGTATTGGGATAAATTTCTACTGTGTTTTAATAACACATTAACTAATATATATAATATTCACAAAACAGTCTACTCGAATTTCTATTTCCAGGTGTATCTTCACTGACATGCATACTGTCTCTACTAAACAAGTCAACATTTTACTTCCATCATAACCCTTAATGATCTGTAACTATGATTCACCAAAAAACATTTCATTAATAATTACAAACTCACAATATAGTCCAAAGGACTTCAGGGCCTCTTGGCCCATTTTTATGTTGCTTAGAAGCTGAGATAGCTGGACAGTGGATTTCCTTGGCGGCCATCTTGAATTTCAATATGGCCGTCATCCTTGGATACTGTATATGACAGAAATGGATTCCTTAACCCTAGAAATGTTGGGTTAGACACCAAGAACATGTAAATATGTTGCTTAGAAGCTGAGATATTTGAATAATGGATTTAAGTGGTGGCCATTTTTTAAATCAAGATGTCGGCTAGGTACCATGTTGATAGCGATGGGTACCTAGCTTGCAATTAGTCTATATATCATAATCTACATATGTGCCAATCTTCATGCTTTTGTCAAAAAGTGCACAATCATGTTCCTTAGCCGCTGTACTATTTGGTTTTGATTTATGTCTGTACTGATTGTTGATTATTGATTACGTTGTGTTTATGTCTATAAGAATTTGGGCATGTGTTATCACCAGTGTCTCCATTGTTCTCCAAAACCCCCAAAGATTAGGGTTGATTTCAAAAACAATAAGTGAACAATAATGAAACCGATATTATTTAAGGCAGTGCTTCCCAGCCTTTTTGATTTCAAAGCACACTTTCAAGTTTCCACAAACCGGGCGGCACACCAAACCAAATGTTATCATATCAACATGTATGTTATGTTTTGTAATCAACTTGTACTTAGAAGGAAGAATAAACATGTTCCTTTCTCGTACTTGTCTAAAATCACTTCAATCTAATATTTGGCTTACACATTATTTCAAA
This sequence comes from Escarpia spicata, assembly GCA_963995525.1. Lineage (NCBI taxonomy): Eukaryota > Metazoa > Annelida > Polychaeta > Sabellida > Siboglinidae > Escarpia > Escarpia spicata. The sequence goes on from OZ023212.1 coordinate 17,198,887, forward strand.
TATTTATGTTAATTAATTTCTCGCGATGAATGAAACAGTTTGTGGTTTTAACACTTGCGTTTATATTTTGTACGTTTGACACAAACCCTTTGACATTTTCATGGTGGTTAAGCAGATAGAATAAATGTTCCCTGTGAACGTGCTTTTGCTATTAACATCGTTAACAATTCATCACTGTAGCTGGTATAAAATCACTGTTTCATACTATACAGAGATTCAGCCCAGCTGGACCACATTGGCCCATTAACAATGTGTGTACAATTGTACATACATTTTATCAGGTCATTGTTAATGTTGAAAATCCATTTTCTAAAACCGTAAATTTCATAGGGGGACATTTGTAGGTGTTTTACTGCAAAACATTTTTTTTCTTGTTTCCAATATAGTGACAGCTCTAGAGCTGGTATGAGAACATTGCTTATGTGAAGTAGTTTTATGTTTTGTATTATTGAAAAGTCAATACTGAAAACAGTCATGTTTTAAACAGAGTATACGTAACATTGAAAAGCATCACTATTATTATTATATGGAAGATTTATTTCCAGCTTCAAAATTAATGCCAATACATAGCAGTATGTGACAATACTGTGTGCACAGTATATAATTTAACATTAATGACAGTACAAGATAGAATATTATGGCAGTTTACAATAATACAAATAGACAACAATGCATATCAAGTGTGAAGGGCAGAAACCACAAATAAGCGGTTCAACAAATAAGCTGCATAAATGGACGTTGCAGTTTTTACTTTTGAAAGGATTCTCGGATGATTAAAATTATGAATGAATCTTTGTTAAATATATCCACCCTGAATTTCTGTAGGCCTATTATCTCAGCACATAACAATTTGTTTTGTTTACCAGTCAAAATAGAATCCACAAAAAGTTACAGAAAAATTATTCCAACAATTAAGCACAATTTATACTCTGCAATAACAAGCAATATACTGGTGAGAAAATGCATAGGCACAATTTGTAAAGATTGGACACTGCCACAGCGAACAAGATTTCATAGTCAGGTTTGTTACAGCCAGAGGGTGCAGCATCTTGTGCATAATTTTGTGTAAAAAATATACATGCATGGTCTGTCTAGAAATAGTATAATCATACTCAGTAATTGTGTGTAATCACTGACAATTTTTTAGTAATCGTACATGATTACATTGTCCAAAAAGGCAAAGTAATCGGAATCATACTCGGTTACTTTGTCGGTGTAATCAAGGTCATGATAAAAATAAAAATAAATATATATACTTATATAGCGCCAACTCTAGTTAGAAACTATTCAAGGCGCTTTACATGTAAAATAGTAATAAATCAAAACAGTAATTACTTAAGTAAAAAAAAAAATAATAATAATTATATATATATTTTAATATTAGTATTATCGTGTCATATAAACAAAAGATAATTGATAAAAGCTTAATGCCAAGTCTAAAAGTCATAGTAGCAGTAAAAATATTGATTAAAAGAGAATGTTTAAAAGTCTCAGTGTTCATTACATTGTTATCATCTTTATCATTCTTATATGCAAATTGCTCAGGTCCCAACTACAGTGTAAGTTGTCAGATGTGGGTAAATTTAGTAGTACAAAAATCAGATTTGTTATATATGTATCTGATAACAAACAGGAAAACCATATAGAGACAATAGCTTAGCTCTTTATGTAATCACGATTACATGAAACAGTTATTATTACTGTAATCATAATTGATATATCACACTCATTTTCAAAAGTAATTTACTTTTAATCTTACTCATACATTTTAATAGTAATCATAATTGTAATCGATTACATTTGTGATGTAATCATCCCATCTCTGGTTCTGTCTTTCCCCTGGTTTGTGTACAAACAAATATTACAAGAAATAACAATCAGCAATACCCAGTAGATCAGAACGCAATAGATCCAAACTTGCAAGTGGAATCTTGACAGCCAAACTTCTGCATTAACCACACACATGTATATGTACAAAGAATGATGCCTCTTTGCATTCTGTTTCCAAGACAGCTGCAGGTTGCTTTGTGTTACGATGAAGTATGAAGTGCATAGTAAGTTCCTCAGCTGGCTGGAAATTCTGTAGCTGGACAAGTGGAGTGGTCACACCAGAACGGTCATGTGGTTGTCCTCTGACAGTAACCGGACAGAAGGGGTAGTCTCAGTAGTTTGTAAAGTAAATGTTTGATGTGTTTAGTATTGGTTCAACTCCCACCCCTCCACCAATATGTGTGAAGGACTTGCGATTTTTTACGATCCCAAATGGCTATTAGTGTCCATTTCACTGGGCACAACTGTAGCGATTTATTTCACCTGCGATACCTAGTGATGACCAAGCCAACCATGTAATGCTTTACATATTTTGTGACTTTACAAACTTTTACAACCACTCCTAAATGTTGGCTATGTGAATCTGATGAAAGCTTGTAGTAGTATTTGCTGGAATTAGTCATTAATTAGTTGTGTTTTCTGATCTGATGTTGACTGGTATCATAACAGTTGCATGCTATGTATTGTCAGCTCAGTCCTGTTACATCTTGATTGTGACAAATCATTTCTCAGCAGTGTGCAAAGGCATAAGTTATGAAATATTCACACTGGGAAAAAGTCTTACAACTAGTTGCATATAAGTGTCGGCATGTCTGTGTGAGTTCAATGGTCTCACCACTCACTTTCCCACTCACAACTCTGTGACATGTGTTCATTTGAAGGCACGTTCTCCTTAGGTGGTTTGTGAAGGGTGACACTGGACGAGATGGTCAGCCATGTTCATTTATAGGTCACAGTAATAGAGGGACTCACAGTTAAGCATACTCAGTGATGGCTGTCATAGCTGGTGTCATGACAACAGCAGCAGTGGTAGTAGCTATGGCAACAACAGCAGCCATGACAACAGTGGACTCCATTGCAGCAGTAGCCATGACAACAGTAGATTCTATCTCAGCAGTAGCCATGATAACAGCAGATTCTATGGCACCAGTAGCCATGACAACAACAGATTCCATGTCAGAAGTAGCCACGACAATAGTAGCTTCCACAGCAGCAGTAGCCATGACAACAGCATATTCCATGGCAGCAGTAGCCATGACAACAGCATATTCCATGGCACCAGTAGCCGTGACAAGTTTACCAAGACAACAATAGCCATGAAAGCAACAGTTTCCATGGCAGCAGTGGAATCCATGTCAACAGTGGCCTTGACAACATTAGATTCCATGGCAACAATTGCAGCAACAACAGCACCAGTAGCTGCAGCAGCTGTAGACTAGCTCAGGGACACACGTGGATGCGTTTGTCAAACCACGGTGTTGGCGTGTTGCAGGTGTGTGACCATGGACGGTTGACAACGATGCGTGTTTTCCGTCCCCTTACTTGTGGCATCACATTCAAGTAATACAAATCCCAACTCAACTCTTTCACCGCTTCAACGCACGTTCCGTTTGGCGGCAGATTTTCCGCTTTTGTTACTGTTGCAAAATTATATCGAATCGTGCCATATGGACATGCCGCAATCTTCTTATGGTAGACAAATCTGAAGAGCAGACTACTGCTGTTGTAACACTCTTCCGGGGTGAAGGTGAGATTCATCTGCGGACGACATGTGAAGGTCACCGTGACACCCGCGGGCCCGGTATCCGTCACTTTGAGCAGACTCGGGATTAGGGACGGATGTCGGAAGTCCAGCCCCTCTGCTAGCACAAGTTGGCTGACATCGTAGTTGGGCAGACTGTCGACGTCGAAGTTCTCGCTGTTGAACAGGAAGAGAGATACATTCTTGACTAGCTTGTCGGTGAGATGGCCGGACGGGCGATATCGCCAGCACATTATCGGCATCGCCATGCTGGTAGCGAACAGGGCACAACACACGAGGAACACTCCGTTACGCACCTTACTCCCTTCGGACGTACGGAGGATCTTCCCTTCCATGTGTGCATACCACAGCAGCCGAACAAACACGTAGAGAATACGCGACGTACTACAGAATGTCTGAAGCACTGTAAAATACTGCCCTCGACACAACGTGATGTAGTAATTCAGGGCATTCAACGGCACGTGCTTAAACGCCAGTGTAAAGACTAACTCGTAAATGAGCGACACCATGGTGGCGCCATCGTAGAAGAAAACGGAGAACGTGTTCGCCATCTCGGGAACATATAACACAGTCGAGATCACTGAGAAAACGATGAGATATATCCAGGCAGTGTGAGGCGCAGGGCCGGTTATTAAACTATGCTCGATGTCGACCTTCGAGAACTGGAGGGCATTCATCCAGTTGATGAACACGTCGAAGGTGCCGAGAAGCACCATGATGAGTACCCATAATCCTCTGGTGTGCAGCTTCGCGATGCACCGAGCGAAGTCACATTGGCCGACTGTTTTGATTGGTTCTTCTGTTTCGAGTTCGTCCTCCTCATCCATGATTCAGAGGCTAATGTAGCATCCCATGTGCAAGCCACCTGAAATGGAAAGGAATGTTTCTTTAGTGAATTATCTTGCAGTTTGGATGGCACAGTTTCATGGTAGGTCTTATAGCCCTTTAGACCTGTACTCGGCCAAACCTGCCTGCAGACTACATATCAAGTCAGCCAAACCCAGCCCAGAAATAACCGCGTTCTGCAGTATAGCGTGAAAACATAAATTATGTTTGAACTTACAGACTAGACTTCAAACTGTTGTGTTTCTGATCAAGTAGGTGGGGAAACGGGGATTTAAAAAATGGCTGAGGTCTAAATGGTTTTAAGTTCACAAAGTCAAAAAAGTTTATGTTTCATATTGTTTCAAACGTCTACCTATCCCCACCAACATGGTATGGAACTAGAGATTTTGAGTGACCCAAAATGGCTCTCAAAACCACAGCCAATATCTGCCAGATTCAACTGACATGAAATGATTGCCAAGACATTACACACCAAGCTGGCTGCCTGGCTCTGATAGCCACAATAGCTTCAAAGTACATTAATATATATTATTATGTTCTACTGTATCAATTTATTTTCTGCGATGCGTGGTGACAACCAACCTACCACCCACTCATATGTAATGCAACACTGGTTTTGGACATTGTGAACTTATGCTTAGGAAGAGTTCATTATTTATCGAGGGGGTGTAAGCTGGAGGAGGCTGGGAACCCATCTTATTTGAAATCCAATCATTTACATGACCTATGAACCTCCCAATCACCATAAACAAGGTCATTGGTAAAACATTGTTGACAAAATTCAGTGCACTGAAAAGTTTGCTTCTCCAAAATCTCCAACACTGTAGTCTGGCCCACCCCCAAAAGCTCTGCATTAAAAATTTAGTCCACCCCTCAGCTAATTAATGATTGCTCCCTTAGCTTAAAGCTGCCTCCTCTATTCATAGAGCCACTTTTAAAATCCGTATTTTTGGCATGAAATTCTATAATTAATCGGCTTATAACTTTCCAAGACTGATCAAGTATACATCAAACTAAATCTAGGTTTTGCCACCATATTTATGGAAAACGTGAGTCACATATTCGTAAAGTGTTTCCATTATATGGGCCCTGTTATGTTGCAGTAGATCTATATTATGTTTTCATTACTCAGGAGTGAACTAGAATGTACATAAACAGTAAGCTTCTGTTCGTGTCTTATTAGTATTAGTCATTAGCATATTGTCAGGTATGTAGTGCCTAATGTGTTGGTTGGAAATTGGGTGATTGATTGATTGATTTATAAGTCCTCTGTGAAGTTTTTAGTCTGTCACACTAAGTTGACCTTGCACTAAGGTCAGAGAAGTCACAGGGGTCAGAGAGGTAACTACATTGGCAGAGCAGAGTTCATGAACAATGCTGGAAACAAATCCAGGAAAAAACCCATTAAACCCACGCAGGCAAAAAATAGTCTAACAGTGGACAAAACCCATTGTGGAATATGCAAGCAAGCAAGCATATGTTTATGTGTGTGTGTGCATGCGTGCGTGTACAAGAGAATGTTAATGATACAAAAGCAACACAGATATGATCAACTTTGTATTAATTGACCATTTTATGTAGACTATCATGAGTGTCTTTGGGCATTAAATTCACTCTTTGACTGATGTTTAACATTTTGAATGGGCAATGATGTGACTATTATTTCGCTACAATTATTCTCCCTGTGCTGGTACAATGGCGTGTCTGTGCTGATGTGTGATGGCATATGAAATTACCTAAACGTCATAATCTAACGTTCTTGATGAACTCACTGCTGTACTGATTGACCTCAGCCAATACAGATTCTGACTATGCAACATGCAGCAATACAGGCTGGAAAGCGATGATGTCATTATTTGGCTGTTTACGTCATTTTAAATTAATTACTTACATATTCGATTTATAACTCCAAATAACTACCTATGTGTATTCTGAAATGCATCACCAACTGGTTGAGTCTTTAGAGGTCAATGGTCTAAGGAAGTGAATAAAGACACAAAGAAGTAAGTAGGCCTCAACGGATGCACTTACAAGGTTCCATAGTTAGCATTCTCATGTATATATATATGTAAGTTGTGAGTTTATGGCCAGAAGAACGTTTGACAATATCGGGTTTTCTTTGAGGAGGTTTTGTCTGAGGAGTTACATCAGAAGGGTCTATATCTGCTCACCTTGGACCGTATCTCACAGCTTAGAACGCATGGCTGACTGCTAATTTATATATCATAGGCAATTGTTCTCGTTGTTTTCCTGATAGTCCGTGGTGAAGCTGGCCTCGATTGTGGTCCTTGGTACCTGTTTTTTCCTCTCTGTTTTTGTACTGCTGTCTCCACCAACCCTCTCCATCTCACCACTACCTTCTTTTTTCACTCATATTCTCCACTCCTCTCCCAATCCCTCAAAATGTCTTACTTAAATATACAGTCCTCGTTGATTATGAAGGGAAGGGAATTGAGAAGGATATCTTGCTCAGTGGAGCTAATCTATCAAAAAACAATCAGTAATCTCTGTGGAGCTCATTATGTCACCACATTAAGGGACGACATAAGTAAGTATTGCTAAAAGAGAGGCTGTTTGTTGCACTACCCGGAATCAGCCCCATCAGTTATCTAGGATGTGGGAATATTGCAACCACCCTTAACAACAAAGAGTTGCGATTAAACCCATGGGCGTTTCTGTTATTGTCAATAGAGTTGTCTATTATCTGACCATTTTGTTAAAGTAAAATTCATGTTGCGAAGATTGTTCTAGGCTTATTAAATATGCAATTTGGCTAGCGTTATACCTTTAATAATGTAATTAATGTAAAAAAGAAAAACAGACAATATCCCTTTGACCATGTTTCAGACAAAAATGAGCTTATGTTTATGACATGTTTTTCTCACAGTTCAGAATAGATATCCGTGATGAATAATGAATGTTTGGTAAACACGGGAAGGTAGTGAAGAAGATCTTTCACTCCCTGATAGGGACATAACATGACATTGTGTAGTATTTTTCTGTAGCGTCTCCCCTAGTAATAATCATAATAAGTTTATTTCTTTTGCCACCGTAAAGGCTGAACAGTACAATGTTTGCTCTCAAGCCAAGACTTTAAGTAGATATGTTTAAACAATCAACTATTTACTGTCAAAAGAAAGAAATCAAGTATGCCAGTTTAAATCTAACCCACTTATTGTGATACCAATATATTAGGTATGCCACTTTAAAACTAACCTGTTAGTAAAGTCATATCTCAAGTATAGCTATTTAAAACTGTTGCATTTACTGCCAAACCAAGATGTCAAGTATCAATTTTTTCTATTCACTGTACCCTAATTAGCATGCACCCCCTTTTATTAGCATCTGACACTATGACAGCGATCTCAAATGCTATTGACTGTTGACTCCAATATATTAATATTGGCTAACGTGCTTTTTCTGTAGCTGCACCCAAAATCTGGAATCAACTCCCTATTGCTTTAAAATCATCTGCGACTATAAATACCTTAAGTAAAAAACTAACGGCTTATTTATTTGAAATTGCATTCCCACCCTAACCTTCGACGGTCCCTCGCTCTAATGACGACTTGCTTGTCCCTGTTAACGATTTTCCCCAGTGATTCTTGTACGTTGCTCCACTGGGTTCAGATTCCTGGGGATATAGGCGCTACAGAAGTTTGTCATTATTATTAGTAGTATCATTGTAATTAAATTTTTACCAAAGTCACACTAGATTCAAAGCTCAGTGATGAAACAATATTGAAAGGTCGACCTAAATTTACAGTGTTCTGGTATCCTTTTGCTCAAATGTAGATACATAAATAATTTGCCAGTCACGTCAGTAACACCAGAAGATGGGTGTACAGCCTTTGACATATTTTCGCGTCTCAAATATTTGTTAAGCATTCTGTACCCTTAATAGAAGAAATACAGTATACGAGGTTATATGTAATATACACCAACCTTTTAGCAGCACCTGTAATGGAGATGATCCCAGGACAGCAGAGGGGAGGTGAGAAATGGCAGACAACTGAGCAGCCAAATTCCATTAGAAATAACACATCATTCAGCCCCAAGATGCTTAACCTAATATCTGCCTAATTGCAGAACATTACTAAAGGTGTCAGGGGTATAATTGTCCAGCTTCCCCAGGAGAATATCCCATTGGCAGCCTCATTAATAAATAGTCAGTCATTCAGTAAGAGTGAGAGAGAGGGAGAGAGATGCCAATGATAGCACAGCGGGAAATTATTTTATTTATGTGTTCTCTGGTTCATTAAGTGGCACAGTGGCATTATTCCTGTTTTATGTCTCATACACTACGATGTACGTTTCCATGGTAATGCATCATAGGAAAAATCTGAAAAAAATCTGGAATATTAAACTTATCCTTATTAACATACTCTAAACATGTCAACTTGATTGATGAATAATTAATAAAATTAATGTTTCTGACCAGTCAGTCCCCATAAATGTGCATAATGGTGGCATTATCCCTGTTTTATGTTTGACACAATATAATGCCTGTTTGTTACTGACTGTGAATTCTAGATCATTCTATCAAGTGTTGTGTGTCGCATGGAATAATTCTCAGACTTTCTAGATTTCTCAATGTCGTGGGCTGCTGTTGGTTGCACGGCACACATTTATAACACACGATGGATTCCCTGGACGTGTGACATGTATTTTGTTTGGTTTGTTACTGCACAGTAAGATGTTGCTATCATTGGTCCATGGGGATTATTAGCCAGCATATCATCCATTCACCTGATGGCACTTTTTATAAGATTATTACAAGATTTTTATGAAAGTCAATTGCAATAGATGACATGTCTAAAATTTTTTTTAGTTTTGTGTGAATTTTTTTTACCGATAAACATATTTTTTATAGATACCTATGTTATGTACTTGGTCTATTACATAATCACACATAATACACCACCTCCTCCATTGGAATTTGATAAGACAATCCCAGTAACATTATCACACCACTGGTAATTAGCAGGTAATGAAGATGGATAGAAACCGATCAGGCGTTTCAAATCCTGCTCGAATGTATGTTATTAAAACTGTCATATTCTCAGTAGGTACCTATGTGACTGTCTGATGCTGTGTCATTGATTACAGAGATACTAAGTATGTCATGTTAGTACAGTGTCCTTGCTGTGTCCTGTCTGTCATTACCTCTACAGACAGAACCATATCACCTGCATTCAATTAGGGCCGTTTAGAAGCAGTCTATTTGTGGTACATTGCAATAAAGTGTGATGGCCACATTGACAGTCCTCCTGAGTTGACAACTGAAAGACAACACTCACCTGATTGTGTCCCCTCAAAGTGTGCCCACTAACGCAGCGTAATCATCACGCTGGCACCAGGTGCGTGACGACAGCGTGACTGCTAGGGGACAGGCATTGTTGTCGTGATGACGGCAGTGGGCCACCGCCTGAGTGCCGCAGGACACCACATTGATCACACCAGTGGCGCCACCAGTGGTCACGTTTCCGTGGTGGCGGGACGTTGCAACCAGTCGACACATCTGATTGGCTAAGTCTAGTTCCACGCATCTCATCGTGTCATCCCATCCTTTCGTGATTACAACCGTCACTATGGTCCGATGTTGTAAAACACTTCTTGTTTGCATGACCGGGTTCATAATACACCCGTCCGTTGATTGGCGGCTGCCGAGTCATTCGTGTCACGTTAGCATCAGTGTGGGCGACAATGACGCTGGGATCTTGTGATGTCATAAACAGTGTTGACATGCGACTACTCCCAGTTTCACGAGGCATTCCGTCCCTTCTAATTTGGGAGAAAATTAAATGAATGCTTGAGTGTTAGGCCAGTTAGGGCCTGCAAACACAGATTGCCAGCCATCTAGAAAATGGCCTGTCACCATCACTCAGGGCTGTCGTGTGTCACTATATGCAAGGCGTATCACTGTATCACTACAGGCAGGAATGATGTCAGTGTGTGTGTCACTACATGCAATTCTGGTGTCAGTGTGTCACCACAGGTTGTTGATGTCAACGTGTGTCATTATAAACTGTGTTGGTGTGACTAATGCCTACTGTGTCACTATAGACTATGCTTGTGTCACTATACACTGTGCCTGTGTCACTATGTGTCACTATATAGTATATATATACACAGTACCTGTGTCTCAACACTTGTTATCTGTGAACCCGGTGACTCTAATACGACAAGAATTTACACTCATTTTGTTTTATGTTTATATATCATTGATAGAATACGAATACATTTATTTCAGGCAAAAAATCCCTATGCAATTGGTACATATAAATAAAAAATACATTGCTTTTTAAAAGTAGATAAGTTAGACACATAAATAGATTTAAAAAATGAATAAATTAAATAAAGTTAATAAATAAGTTTTAAAAGATTATAAAAATAATTAAATAAATATGTAAAACATGATATAAAATCACCGTTTCACAATATACAGAGATTTTAAATATGTGCCCTTGTTAAAATTTATCCAGAGTTGGGAACAATAAATTGTATAACAATATGCATGAAACTGATTTAGTTTAACACCGACGGAACAGTCGTTAAATTTGCAGATAATGCTATTAAACCTGGCATAAAAGCTATGCAGATGTCTTAACATATCTTTATCACCCTTCAGGTAATTGCATATCACTATTCTTAAGTATTTCGTCTTTTCAATAAATACAAGTTTGTTACTGTTCATATAAATATCTGGGCATTTCAGATGAAAGACGCCATCATTTTCAAAACCAAACTTTGCACAAATATTCAGCAAAGCCTAAAGACCACTGGGACTAGGCGCAATAACACATAAATCGTCTGCATAAAACATACGATTAGTGCAGCAGTTGCGTATGTGACAACCTGTACCTGCGTTATTTAACACACTAATACAGTAAATAGGTAGGGAGACAAAATCCCATCTTGTCGAACACCGTTAGATACATTAAAAAAGTCAGAGGTTGTGGAACCCCATTTAATGCAAAACATTTGGGTTTTGTACCAGCATAGCAAGATTCACACGACTAGGACAGACACACCTCGATTAAGCAATTTTCTAAAGAGTGTCCAGTGGTCAACTCTATCAACTGCTTTAGATGTGTCTAAAAAGCAAGTATACACAGGACTGTTGTAGCTTCTATAATACTGAATAACAGTTTTTTAACGCATAAATACAATGATCAGTGGAATGTCCCTTCTGGAATCCAAACTGATTATCAGTTGTATCCAGATACAATTCCATAAGATCAAGCAGTATAATTTCAAAGATCTTAAAAGCAACTGTGACGAGCGCTGTAGGTCTGTAATTAGTAACATCACTTGTGTCACCAGACAGACCCCAATTTTAATCTTTTGAATGTTTGTAATTAAATTATCTGGTGACAATTATAAGTAGTTTAATAAAAGTTGGTGCGCACCATTGTTGCTAAAAACATAGAAACACTATTGTGGAGCCACAGTCATTCATTCCATAGCGACACTTCATTCCATAGCACTACCGTATATATGTAAGATATTGATTATAATATCTGTGAAGACTGGACGGTAGACTGTGAGAAACTGAGACTTCTCATGACATTTCAGATGACTTGTCAGATGATGTATTAGGTCATATTACATGTCAGAAGACAAGTCACCCGATGTGTCATGACATGTCAGATTACATGTCAGAAGACATGTCACCCGATGTGTCATGACATGTCAGATGACTTGTCAGATGATGTATTAGGTCATATTACATGTCAGAAGACATGTCACCCGATGTGTCATGACATGTCAGATTACATGTCAGAAGACATGTCACCCGATGTGTCATGACATGTCATATTACATGTCAGAAGACATGTCACCCGATGTGTCATGACATGTCAGATGATATGTCACATGATGTGTCATGACAGGTAACATATCAAATGACATGTTAGATTATGTCAGATCACATGATATGTCATGTGCCAGGTGATGCGTCATATTACATGTCCAACTGATGCATCAAATTGAAACCTGACGTGTCAACATTGACACATCAACCGACACACCAGGTATGTCGTGTGTGCATGTCGTGTGTGCTGCCGCTTTGTCGCGGGCGTGCTCCGTGAAACCTCTGCTGCTCTCTGTCTTCACGCTCTGTCGCACCTGTCACCATGGTTATGGCTGACGGCCAGCAAAACCAATGTTACTGTCAGCGCATGCATAAAACACACATCGCCGTAAGCCATCACACAGCTGCGTGCACACAGACATGCGTGCATGCCGGGCCGACCAACACATCTGAAACATGCGTATGGCTCGCCTCATTTGCATATTGTCACAATAACGGGTCCCCTGTGGCTGTTCTGTACGACACAAGTTTGTTAATAATATACACGGGAGACAATGACTGACTGACAGACGTTGCATGATATCGTGACTTGTCAAGAGCACTCGCTCTGATCAGTGTCAATGCTTCGACGAGTCTCGCATGATTGAGTCCCGGGGGGGCATGTTGGTTATGAGGCATGCTTGTCTCGCCCACTGTAGTTCTAATGCACAGGCCGTGTCATCGGTAATGGCACTTGGACTAAATAAACATTTTCATGACTAATCAGCTGTGAAGTAAGACAGCTGACTGAACTGTCACAAATGTGCTTCCTTGTAAATAACATGTTTGTATAATTTACAACTAACAATAATAATTTATGAATAAAAAAATGTGTGGTTGAGATTTCACTTTCTTTTAAATAAAATTTTATTAATTATTGTAAAATCTTTGGTTGAATACCGACATAAATAATATGCTTCCTTGTAAATAATATATAAAATTAATAATGGTAATATGTGCAGTTGAATATTAACCTTAGAAATATGGTTCCTTGTAAATAATGTTTCGTTTTATTAATTACTGTAAAATGTGTCCAGTTGTGATGTACTCAAGCAAACTAAATATCTTTATGAATATTCAGCTGTGAAGCAATAATGCAGACTGAACAGTCACTTTGGAAATGTGCATCCTCGTAAATAATGTTTTTTTTTCAAAAATAATTACGGTTTAAAAATTCACTTGAAAATGTACAAATTTGTAAATGAAGCTTTTTAAATTAATTATTGTAAAATATGTTTTCTTTCTTATTTCTTGTGCAGTGTACACTGCATATGGGGTGAAAAAATGTATTTCCTACTTTTTTGTACTGATGCAAAACGGGACGGAACACCTTGGATGAATCTGACTGTTCTCAGTGTTGGAATTGGGGGGGGGATAAATGGGAGATTTGTTTTAATCTGTGTTGAGTGCTTTCTGTCACTCAGGTCACACACCGTGGAACCATTTGCCACCATTTTGAGTTGATTTGTCCCAGTCTGTCTGTGCACTGGATGTCTATAACTAACCTCTTGGGAAGGCTTTATGACAGTCTGTCAACTGATGATGATCCCAGCTGAAGCACAGTTTTCCCATAAAGGTCGAAATGAAGAGATTCATATTGACAACATGGAGACGGTCTAAGATGCCACATATCAGGATCCATATGAATTAGGAGGGTTAGATTTGTTTATGTTATGTTAGGTGAAATTATTATTTTATTACTCATCTAACTATATTCGAGCTATTTATGTATGTATGTAGATGTATATCTATGAGTTTTCCCCCTACTCTCTTTGTATCTTGGGCACCAAACTTTCAGGGATTAATCTGCGACCTGAGGAAAAAAAAGCAATTCTTTTATTTTTTCAAAATTCCCCATTCAGACCAGATGTTAGACTGATGTTAGGGATCATCTCAGGACGTTGATGTCCGATATCAGATGAAATTACTTTCATCTGGCCTCAGCCCCCCTCCCGTCCCCTCAGATGAAAGTTTGTAAACATTTGATATAATGATATCAATATATTAACAGTATCGGTCTGAAGTGTTAAAAAATATTGATGTCTGATGTTGGATGAAAAACTGCCTCTGACCACACTCCCCCAAATGAAAGTAATTTCGTCTGATATCGGACATCGACATTCTGAGATGATCCCTTAGATGACAGTGTGGAACAATCCGTGTGTTTTCTGTGATTGTTCCAAACTAAATAAACCCTCCATAGATCAGCTGAGGATGCATCACGTAACTTGCAACAATCATTGAAAACATGTGCAGTGTTGCGAAAAACTGATAAAATTTACATCTCGTTTGTGAAACATCAGGTACTTCAGCACATAGTCTTCTATGTCTGTAGTGTGTCCGTGTACACAGCACCACCCAGAGGATGGACATTTATGCTAGTTTGTGTAATCAGTGGAACCTGTTTTAATCCGGACACTTTGATCCCCAATGTATGTGTTCAATTTAACAGATTTTCCTGATAAACAAATCATTCACAAAATGGGGGTATACCAGCTTTTTGAAATTTCTTTCCTGGGAAATTATGTCCTGGTGGTGAGGTTTCTGGGTCATCAATAATATAGATAATCCCATTGCCATCCCATTGGCTTCCAATGAACCATATCACACATTGGGGAAAACTAAAAATTCAAGAAACATAAAAAATTAATTTCATTTTAATGCATAGTTGTATAATATAAACAGTGGAATCTCACTGCTTTGGTCAGCATTGGGACTGAGCAAAACTTACCTGATCCTACATTTTACTTTTATGTCAATAATTTGCGACTGTCCTAGGGTGACCTTACGTATGAGGTAGCAGTATTACTGAGATGACCGTCAGCCGAAGTTGTACTGTATCTGTATTTTTGTTTTTTGTATATGTTTTTTTAACCGAAAATAAAAGTATTTTGATTTGTAATGCTGGATTCTCTGGAATCATGCAAAGAGCTGGTGTACATTGTGGTAAACGTCACCGCGAAGGGAGAGGCAGATGTGGTCATGACACAGACGCTACTAAATCAATGGACCGCTGAGAAATATGATGGTTTTGCCATTGGCTAAATGGAATGATAGAATTATCAGATGATGATCTCAGAGTGTGGGAATTTTTTACTAACTGCAGATATGGCAGACCTCTTACTGTTTGTTGAATGATTCATCAACTTGTTTATATTTCCAGTACGGACAATGTGGGAGTAGGGTCATTTTCTACCAGATGGTGACTGTTTATGTAAGTTAGATCAACAAAAAAACTGTATTCATCACGACTAAGTGTGAAGCCGTGACGGTTGTGAATCCTGCTTTACAGATTTTATTCACAATCTCCACCCATAGTTACTAACATGCTACTGAAGACATTTTTTATTTTACTTCACCAAGTAAATCTGTGAGGTTTTTATAGGCAGAAGGCAATGTCTGTCTCTTTTTGTTATTTGTGACAAGCTGCAATGATTTTGTTAGTCAGGTACTTTTTGCAAAACTACGGAAACATTAAAAAACACATTCGCAGCGGTGAAAGTAAAAATTTCGTTTTTTTTCTTCAAATTTTTAGAAAAGTAAACAATTTATCATCTATTTGAGTAATGCAATTTGGAATTATTATCTTTAAAAAGTGGTTTGATGCATATTTTGGATTGAATGGCATATGATTTGAAACGTAAATAGACAAATCTTGCTGCCTCTGGAATAGATCATTTTGTCAACCGAAGTAATTTTATATATAACTGATAAACATTTTCATTTTTGTCATGTTGCCAGGAATACTATTTGAGTAATGCAATTTGGAATTATTATCTTTGACAAGTGTTTTGATGCGTGTTTTAGATTGAATGGCATGTGATTTGAAATGTAAATTCATAACTATGATGTTGTCCATCTCAAAACTTGAATTTTACGGGTGTGTCAATTCAGCCACTTTACAACAAATTGACTTAGACGGATGCCATTGATATCATTATAGAACTTAAATGTTGCTCTTTTACATGGTACACATACCTCGATACCACCAAAATGTACCTTAAAGTCAGAACCATTGCGACATGTCATATTCTGTATTTGGAAAGCATGGTTGTTGTTGACTCGATTCTGTCCGATACTAGAAGACAGACATTTCTGGTGATGACTAATGCTTTGAAGTCATTTGGAGCCTTTGTCACTAGGCTGCAACGGTTGTCATGCACTCCACTAACAAATCTCATTATTGACATAAAACGCATTTTAGCTTATTCTCTGCAGTGCAGTTACACAGCTGTTCTCTGTGGAAGCTCAACTCCCCTGTGGCCACAGTGATGGCATGTAATGTAGGCTCTATTTCAACCTTGGGTGATGATAATCTACACCAATCATATGAACATGACAATACTCAGTGTTGATGTTGTGTGGAAGTGACATGTTACGTTTGGTATTAACGTTTAGTTGTAGTGATCGTGTTTGGCTGTACTATAGTGAATGTATACAGTTTATTTATAGTGATCATATTTGGTTGCATTATAGTGATCATATTTTGTTGAGTTATAGTGATCATATTTGGTTGCATTATAGTGATCATATTTGGTTGCATTATAGTGATCATATTTGGTTGCATTATAGTGATCATATTTGGTTGCATTATAGTGATCATATTTCATTGCATTATAGTGATCATATTTCGTTGAGTTATAGTGATCATATTTGGTTGAGGTATAGTGATCATATTTGGTTGAGTTATAGTGATCATATTTGGTTGAGTTATAGTGATCATATTTGGTTTAGTTATTGTGATCATATTTGTTTGAGTTATAGTGATCATATTTGGTTGAGGTATAGTGATCATATTTGGTTTAGTTATTGTGATCATAGTTGATGTTAGTATCATATTTAGATGAGTTACAGTAATCACATTGGTAGTAGTGTTTATTTGATTTATACTTATCGTAGTTGATATTAATATTTGGTCGAGCTACTAGATGTTTGATGTTAATATTTGGTTTAGTTATATTGACCATGCCTGATGTTAGTATTTGATTGGGTTAAAGCACTTGATCATATTTGATGCTCATATTTAGTTGAGTTGTAGTGATCATATTTGATGTTCATAATTGTGAATGATTAGGTTTAGTTCCACAGATAATAGCTAATGTCATTTGCCACAAAACTACCGGGGTACTTCAAGAAAATACATATAAAGGTGCCACAGAAATTCCAGATCTGTCTTCAGTTATCCTCCCATCTCAGTCATGATCTCCGTCTTCTTCTTCTAATAATAATAAGATAATTTCTAAATCCTTGGAAACCAAGCTCAGAGGCACATCAAGACAAAAGTATTGGTCAGTCTCAAAATCCATAAGGAGTATTCCAGTTGTCAACAGATGGGTGAAGGCACTAAGGAGCTATGGTGGATAAGCAAGGTTGTAAAGATACTCTGAGAGCATCTTCTCACTTCTCACTAACCATTCCCCTTCAATTTGTTGCATGTGACCTGGATACCATTTCATCTCATAAGCACAGTTTTGCTCTTTAAAATCAATTCTGCTCCTTAACAATGATCTTGCTTAAAACTGTCAACAACAGGATTGGCCACCATTGCTGGTGTGTTACGGAAATAGTGTCCTCTGTAATACGGCGGTGGCTTTTTGTAATTTAAAAAAGCTCCTTAAATTTAACGATGGATTCTCTTTAATGATGTATTTTCTTTACGAGCTCGTTGTCTTAGCGAGACGGTCCCCCGCCCACTTTAGTTGACCCCTCATCTCGTGAAACTTTCTTTCACCCCACCCTCCTCC
This sequence comes from Escarpia spicata, assembly GCA_963995525.1. Classification (NCBI taxonomy): domain Eukaryota; kingdom Metazoa; phylum Annelida; class Polychaeta; order Sabellida; family Siboglinidae; genus Escarpia; species Escarpia spicata. The sequence continues at coordinate 17,216,924 of OZ023212.1, forward strand.
CTCAATTCCTCCATTCTGCCCTTGTCTACTCTCTTCTCTCCCGCAATTCTCAAAATCAATAACACAAATATATTCCATCTTCCTTAGACGCACCAGCTTCAGAAGTAATATACATTTATGGGGCATGAAACATATTTGGTTTTATCATTACTTTTGGAGACGGTATCAGTTGAGGTTATTATGCTGAGGCGAATCGTGCTATGAATAGCAACAATCTTGAGTGGGCACAGCAATTTTACTGCCAAAGGTTCCGCTAAGCCAGCACAGTTTGAGAGTACCCAACTGGAAGGAATTACTAATAAAATAAGCAATCTGTGCTTTGCCATTCCACACGGTACAAGCAAAATCGATAAATATCAAGAATGCGTAGTATTGGACGCTGGAAAAAAGCAAACGAATACACGTAATTGCATGCAAATAGTTCTTCGAGGTGATCTAAATGCAGATCGGCCATCGTGCATAGGTAAATAACTAATGTTACATATACATGTCGACAGACTTTTTACAGATTACATAATAGCAAATTGATGTGAAGCAAACATAGACAAATGTTGCTGCCTCTGGAATAGATCATGTTGTCATCCGAAGTTATTTTCTATATAACCGATAAACATTTTCATTCTGGTCATGTGGCCGGGAATACAGCTGCTGTAAATGTGGCATCACATATTCGAGTTGCGCGAGACGGCACGGCACGATAAAACTGATAATTGCAAAAAGAAACGCGACAGGCGGTCTGTGATATTATACATGACAAATCGGCTGTCGATTGCCCCGAACGTGCACCCGCTATATCCTTGCAGAAGATATTAATGCTCCCACTTGCAATTGCCATGGCTTGAGAAGTTGAGACCCACAAACATGGGTCTGTGCATAGGCAGACAGACGGACGGACATACATATAGACAGGCAGGCAGACAGACAGTAAATATTTTTACCATTGTGATCATAAACTTGGGAACTGTGAGTTTTTGCAACTTTCCCAGTAGACATTAATTTTGTAAATTAAAATGTAACATGGGAAATGGACCAAGGTGAGAATTCTTGTTTTGCATTAATTATTTGGAAAAAATTAAATCGATCATAACCACGTAATGCTGTATAATATTCAACTGTGAAACTGCAAATGATCTGATGGGTCTAATTTACTCTATTTAGTCTATGTGCAGTGTTCTTCGATCAGAGTATAACACAGAAGTCATAAAAATGTTGTTTATTGAAGATTCATGAGAAGATTTACATAATGTTTATCCAGGATCATTTTATGAGTATCAACAAAACAATGAAGACATTCTTAGACTATCTAATTCTAAAAGGAAAATGATTGCATGATCAGAAGAAGAAAAGGAGAGTATCTAGATTCCAGGATGAATGAGAAAGAGAACATTAGAATCATTAACATCATTTTTAATAACACTAACAACATTTAATAACACTTGACAACATTTAATAAAACTGCCATCCAAAGCTGTAAGCGGCAGATGACATGTCGACAAGGAAGCCTTTTATCTGTCAAGACGAACAATTTGTTATCTATTTATAGCCCGCAGTTATCAGATATTTGTCAATTTTATTTTTAGATATAGCGATACAATTATTCACACTGCTAGCATTAACAGAGACATCATGTGACCATGGAGGAGATGGAGAGAAGAAGACACAGAGGTCATTAAAAGAGACATCATGTGACCATGGAGGAGATGGAGAGAAGACGAAGCAGAGGTCATCAGGGAATAAATATGTATTGGTACAGCAGCCTACCGGTAGTTAGAAAAGACCATAACAAAACTATTTAAAGACACCTGCGATTGTGTGAAATAAAGGGTTGTGATTGCCCACGTCTGCATCATGCACCTGATAATGGCAGTGATTTTTAAAAATCAAACATGGAAAAAGCAAAATATGCCAAAACACATATTGTTCCTGTGGAACGCAGTGTATGAAATGAGACCCATCGTTTAATAACAGCACACACTAGCTTTGAAAGAACAACAAACCAGGCTCACCTACCATCACCATTACATATTTGTCATCTTATACCTGTCATTTGATTTCTGTTGTCACCAACTACGACAAGCCGAACCAGCATTTCCCAGTAAAGCGAACATAAACCACAGGAACTCCATATGGAAAGTGGTTCACCATTCGATTCCATCTTTCTCCAACAACTGCCTTTGTGCTTTTTACAGTACACTGGTAGATCACAGGCCAGTGGTCCAGGGAAGCAAAGAATGAACGTGGAGGCAAGTGGACCTTGGCGCCTGGAAGGAGATACTGCCAGACTGGCCCAAAAGGAAGCATATTAATATATATATATATATGAATAAAACAAATGATAAATGAATGGATTTAAATATAAATGACTAAAAACAAAACAGTTGTAAATGACAGGCACAAATTATAAATGAAAGGAACAAATGATCTGTCGTTTCTATCAATTTTTTAAAAACAAAATTACAAATATCTCAGAAGGGTAGGCGTGTGTGTCTCGATAAACCAAAGGCTTCCTTGCCACATGCCATCCGAGAATTCTGCTCTGGATGGCAATTTTATTTTGTTAAATCGTGTTAAAATTTGACAAGTTACAGAGGTGTCAGAGAGATATCACCAGTATACATTATAGTGCTACGCTGAAGAAGTTCCAACTGCCCTATACACGCAGCCTACAATTTAATGTTTTCTTCATATTGATTTTTAATTAGCATATCAGCATCATGGAAATTAATTACTGCAGTATGGATTTATCTCCCACGCTTAAACGTGTACTTGTTCTAAGCTTACCTGGTCATCAGATTACAGTAAGAATTAAATGTCGGAGGTTACAAAATCTGAGGATTGTAGGGACCCAGGAAGGTGAATACGTAATTCTTTATTTATAAACTATATTAATAGCACAGGAATATACTCCTATGGTTAGTAGATCCATATAAATTATATACACACTTCTATTTTTACTATGCCACTTCTATAAAATACAAGGAAACTCCTGTTTTCAATAAAAAAATCGGTGGGCCAACGTTACAGGTCATTACCCGGTAGGCCATTATGACCCATTGGGCCAATGTGACAATAAAAAACCAGTCATGCTGGCTGGTGGGCCAAGTCACTAGGCCACTATGACACATCAGGCCAGCCACAGTGGGCCAATAAAGAACTAGCCATTGGACCAATGAGCCAGGTCACTATTATGTCACACTGGGTCTGCCAATGGGACAATAAAGAACTACTTACTGGGCCAACATGGCTGGTCACTAGGCCATTATGACCTATCTGGTTGGTTGTTGGCCCAAGAAAACAACATAGAACCAGTATCTGGGCCAATGTTACAGGTCACTAGGCCATTATGATGCATTGGGCCAGATGTTGCACCAGTGTAACAATAAAGAACTACCCATTGGACCAATGTTACAGGTCACTAGGATAGTTTGACGGACCAACTACTGGGCCAATGTACCAATAAAAAGCTACCTACTGGGCCAATTTGGTTGATGGTTAGGCCACTATGACACATTGAGCCAGTGTGACAATAAAGAACCAGTCATTTGGGCAAATGGGCCAAGCCATTATGACACATTTGGTCAACTACTGGGCCAGTATGACAATAAAGAACTACCTACTGGACCAATATGGATGTAACTAGGCCGTTATGACACATTGGGCCAGCATCTGGACCAGTGCTACAGGTCACTAGCATATTATTATACATCGAGCCGGGCCACTCTCCAATGTCACCCATGAAAGGTGTTGTTCACCTCTAGCAACAACACAAAGTAATTACGAGGATTGTTTTGACACGAAACAGAAAGCGAGGCTTTCAGAATAATGAATTGCCCGTGTGTTTTGCGACCTTCAGACTTTACTTAGAGGGCATGCACATCATGACGCAAACAACACGGACATATCGGGCCACAACCGTGTATGTTGGTGGCCTCTCGGTTTTGTTGCATTGCTGACATTATCTGGCTTTCAAACCGCGGTTGTCGCTACCACTCTCCTGGGAATGACGTAGATATAATGTGATACTGTCTGATTATGTAGTTGGAAGTATTGACTGAGTGAATCGATTTTAGCAATTAAAAGAGTGCAATTATGAAGTATTAAAAATTTTATAAAGTTTTTCATATTTGGTTACTAAAAAAGGTGGATTATGTAGGTTTGTGTACAATAGATGTATTTTAGTAATATGCAGGTAGCATGTTTAATTAATAAATTAATTTATTTTTGGTGTTAAGCACAATGGATGCTTGTTATATATGGTTGTAACAAACATGATAGGATGTGGTCAAACTGTTACTTATGTAATGTACCTTTTGGCTTTGTCCAAGGATAAATAAAATGGTGCTGGCCAAAGCGAACACAATGTCAGTTGTGCCTTTTTCACAAAACTTGAACAGGCTTTGTTAATTCGATAATCATAAGTATTTCATTTGAAACAAATTTTTATATAATCGAAACGATCATCGATCACATAATATTGTAATCGATTAATTATTGTCGGAAACATGAATCAACCATTCATCAACAAAATGAGAACTGGACAACTAGATTACTTAAGAAGTAAGAAGGCTACCACAGAAACATAAGCGACAAGCACCAGGTAGCATGCAGACAAAGAATCCTTTGACTTATCCAGCCTCCAACAATTTCTCATCTATCTATAGCCCACCTTTATCAGATATCTGTCAGGTTTATTCTTAGTCACAATGGTGCTATTATTTACACTGTCAGTATTAACACAAACATCGTGTGACCATCGGAAAGATTAAGAGAAGAGGAGAAGGAGAGGTTATCAGATAAGAAAATAATTGATGGTGTAGCAGCCTGACTAGAAAAGGCAACAACAGGACTGTTTGAAGACAACTGTGGACTGTCTCACTAAGATTAGGAACTCGTAAGGAAAATCCATTATTAAACAGAATTTGTTCTTCAATTGCAAGAGGGTTGTTAAAATGCAAAAATCCAGTTCCACATCACAGAGGACACTATTTCTGTGACACACAGTAAAAATGTCCTGAAGGCGCGTCGTGGTGTTGACAGTTTTCACTTTTGCAAGATCACTGAAGGAGCAGAATTGATTATAAAGAGTGGAATCGGCCCAATGGGCTCATATGGATGTCAGTGAAACAGTCCTTTGTGACCGAATCCTTATAGTGTCCACTGTAGTTAACCCACAGGGCAGTGTCACTGACCTTGGTTAGTCTCTGTCCATTGTAGTTCATCCACAGGGTAGTGTCACTGACGTTGGTCAGTCTCTGTCCTTGTAGTTCACCCACAGGAAAGTGTCAATGACCTTGGTTAGTCTCTGTCCAGTGTAGCTCATCCACAGGATAGTGCGACTGACCTTGGTCAGTCTCTGCCCAGTGTAGCTCATCCACAGGACAGTGTCAATGACCTTGGTCAGTCTCTGTCCTTGTAGTTCACCCACAGGAAAGTGTCAATGACCTTGGTTAGTCTCTGTCCAGTGTAGCTCATCCACAGGATAGTGCCACTGACCTTGGTCAGTCTCTGTCCAGTGTAGCTCATCCACAGGACAGTGTCAATGACCTTGGTCAGTCTCTGTCCTTGTAGTTCACCCACAGGAAAGTGTCAATGACCTTGGTTAGTCTCTGTCCAGTGTAGCTCATCCACAGGATAGTGCCACTGACCTTGGTCAGTCTCTGTCCAGTGTAGCTCATCCACAGGACAGTGTCAATGACCTTGGTCAGTCTCTGTCCCGTGTAGCTCATCCACAGGAAAGTGTCAATGACCTTGGTTAGTCTCTGTCCAGTGTAGCTCATCCACAGGAAAGTGTCAATGACCTTGGTTAGTCTCTGTCCAGTGTAGCTCATCCACAGGACAGTGTCAATGACCTTGGTCAGTCTCTGTCCCGTGTAGCTCATCTACAGGAAAGTGTCACTGACCTTGGTTAGTTTCTGTCCTTGTAGTTCACCCACAGGAAAGTGTCACTGACCTTGGTCAGTCTCTGTCCATTGTAATTCACCCACAGGACAGTGTCACTGACCTTGGTCAGTCTCTGTCCTTGTAGTTCACCCACAGAACAATGTCACTGACCTTGGTCAGTCTATGTCCATTGTAGTTCACCCACAGAACAATGTCACTGACCTTGGTCAGTCTATGTCCATTGTAGTTCACCCACACTACAGTGTCACTGACCTTGGTCAGTCTCTGTCCTTGTAGTTCACCCACAGGAAAGTGTCACTGACCTTGGTCAGTCTCTGTCCATTGTAATTCACCCACAGGACAGTGTCACTGACCTTGGTCAGTCTCTGTAGACGCCACCAAAATGCATTAGCATGTATTTGTAGTGTCAAGATTGGACTAACCACGTTAACAAACTCCACTGAATACCAAACACAGTGGGCTAGATAATAACTTTCAAAGCATGATGCGAACACAGACATGACATATAAAATGGATTTCCCAGATACAGTACTGAATTTTAGACCTGAAAAAATACTGTCATATATGGCTTTGATATGATAAATAGAAATCATAATAAAATATATGTGTTCTTGTATTAAACACATAATATTAATTATAATTAATTAATTAATAATAACTATTAAAATGGTAAATAATGTATATATTTAATGTCTATAAATACTATTAATAGATAAAGTTATATAATTAATATAATGATTATATAGTGTTGATTTTTCATTTTATTTTTCATACATTTACTTCATACATCTCTTTTACAATTTTATTATTAATTAATTGATATTGTAAAACACTTTGAGCTTGTTAAGCATATCACACTTTATAATAATTATATCACTGTTATTATTTCTCGGTGTGATTGAGCCACCTGCCACCAGGGTTCCGTCCCCGCAGCCACAGTCGTATGTCAATGCCTTCCACCATCGTTGCTTTATTCCCTCTGTGTTCCAGCTGTATCGATTAATTCACCTCACCTTAATGAGGCATGCAATATTTGAAGAATTTGTGATCTCCGAGTTGTGTTCTCAGAAATGGTTCGGCTGCCGAGAACCGTTGTCTCACATAAACCGACGCTGCGGCGTAAATCCGAGGATGAAATATGACCAGGAACGGGCTCGGCTTGCCATTTGTTGCGACACATCAACTTTGGTGCTCGGCGGCAGAACATGGGCCAGTGTGTGTGGGTGTCGTGTGTGTGAGTGGTTTATGCCTACGAGAAGTCAACAATAGGCTGTGTGGATATATTGTCTCTCGTCAGTCGTAAATCGTTGTTTCTAGTGGAATGAGCCAGTTTTCGTTCATGCCGTATTATATACAGGCCTATATGTATATATTGATGTTATACATCTTCTTCTTCTTCCGATTAACCAACCAACTTCAACGTTTTGAAGATCATTAACTGATGTGTATATATATATACATGTCACATACACCCTCCTATGCAAAGCAGAAATGCAAAACAAGTACATAATGTAAACGATAACATCAATACATCAGTACATATTCACAGCAAGCATGCTGGTCCCAGTGGTATTGCTAACCAATATCTACGAGTCCTAGACTTATTACCAACCACCAGGGTATATATATATATATTCATTATATATATGCTTAGAATTGCTGTGCTATGCCATTTGTTCCGAACAAGGGGAATTTTTATATATAATAAATCAAACATCTGTACGCTGTCTCGTGTTCACTCCACAGCATTTTGAATATTTAATAATAATAAAATGTAACATCTCTGTAATGCTTAATATAACCTCCATGGTGTTAACGATACAATGATTGTTGTGTATCATGAAATCATGATATTTTGTATGAATGCCCATTTTCCAGATGGTGCTGTGTATGCTCAGACGCTTTTTGTTAATGACAGACTTTTAGCAGCCGAGGAACAGATAGTTTTAAAGCTTTGCAGATTTCTGTCATAATCCAGTGGGTTTTGTGTGATGTAAGTAGATTTAGTTGCCTGGCAACCCTCAATCGGAATAGGAAAATAATTCCTGGTCACAAGACAGATATTGTACTATTGAACAGATGCCTGTGTAACTGAAGAAATAGTATTTAACGTAAATTCTTATAATTTATAACACCTATCAACTTGGCATATATAATTACACACAGGATGTTGCTGTACAATGGTTATTTATTGAAAATAATTAAAATCTGCATGACATTTATCTAAACACTGCACAGAACTCATTTAAAAGTAATTTTCATAGTGTTGGTGCTTTCGCCAAGTGACAATTTTTGTGTGTAAGACCGATTGACAGCACAGGAAATGAACAATAGCACTCGGTGATTAGTCAACTAAATGACCCATTCTGATGAATTAATCATGGCACAACAATTACCTTAGGGATTTTGTCAAAACACAAGGCATTTGGAATTTTTTTTTGGAGGAACACAGGAATGTGAATTATTTAAATGCCACTGATGAGACATTTCCTAATTCACTTAGTTTTACTCTCTGATCACGCACTGAATAGAAGAATAATAACTTAGGATTGTTTCTAATTAGTCCATTGGTCAGGTAAACATGCAGCCGTCTGTGACATATGGATGGAAGGCTGCATTGTTTATATATGTCACATGAATGTTTTATTGCGTATTGTGACAACATTTACTGTTGCTATTGGTGACTAAATGGACTACAGGATGTGTGAGAAAATGGGACACTCGCGGTTTGTGAATTCATCATAGTCTTTCAACCATGCATACCTAATAGAGTCTACCTTAAATACCCCGTTCTGCCTCTGGTGCATATTATAACACTACATGTATGAAACATCATTTTACCCTTAGAATTAAGGAGTTCAGAACTAGGACATATCCATCAATGGTGTATACTACAGAGAATATGCTGGTAGTGTGAAAAATCAAAGACATTTTCCAGAAGAAACCACTTAAGATTCATTGTTAAAACACGAATTAAAACACTAGGTCCTGTATGTAGATGTATTTATTTGCAATGTGACTAATGATATAGTGGTTTACTTGATGTTATTATCCCTAAACATTTGATCACAGCTAAAATGGAGATGAAGGCAGTTCTACAGATCTATAGAGATCACCAGCTCTGTGAATCAAAGTTAGACAAGTTACACTTTTACTCCCCTCCCCCCACACACCTGTTTACTTCCCCTGGCAGAGACACCAGGTAGAAGGGAGCAGCGGTTATCATAGTACTGGTACACAGACAATGTAGGGTGAATGAAATTGCCCAACTATCGAAACAGCAGATGGTAGTCTCGATCCACCATCCTCCTGTTGACAGCGTGGCACTGTAACACTGAAATGCCATTCCTACTGTAATTGCAATATGCTATCATAGTTGTTTATCTATTTATCTATTAGTAGGCTATCTTTGGGGTGTCATAAGTTCATCTCCTCCCGGGCGCCAACGTTCACTCTCTTTATAATATTATGTTCGTTTGCTTCCTTCAACCATTGGCCTCTAATCTACCACTTGGCGATGTAAAAACAATGGTAGTTATTTAAAATTATTTATTTACATGTTATTGATATGCTTTGTTTTTCTAGAAGGCCTGACTCCTATCTGATAGAATTGAAGGTCTGTCTCTTACCTGATAGAATTGAAGGCCTGACTCTTACCTGAGAGAATTGAAGGACTGACTCCTATCTGATAGAATTGAAGGCCTGACTCCTACCTGATAGAATTGAAAGCCTGACTCCTATTTGATAGAATTGAAGGCCTGACTCCTACCTGATAGAATTGAAGGCCTGACTCCTACCTGATAGAATTGAAGGCCAGACTCCTACCTGTAACTGAAGGATTGACTCCTACCTGAGAAAATTGAAGGCCTGACTCCTACCTGATAGAATTGAAGGCCTGGCTCCTACCTGATAGAATTGAAGGCCTGGCTCCTACCTGATAGAATTGAAGGCCTGGCTCCTACCTGATAGAATTGAATGGCGAACCACTTTCTTCCAGAGGGTGTCACTGCGGGAATAAGTTTAAGATCAAAATACTGTAACGTTGATAATTGCTGCCCATGGCTTGTTGCTTCACAGGTGGCTGTAAACTAGTGTGATGTTACATTTATTTATGTTAGATTAATTTTAATTATGTTGCCAGGGGAGAATGTACAAGATGGAGGTCAAGACCATGGGGTCATAGGTCAGGTCACTGCCCACATCGACAGAGCCACACCCCCCAAACTACTGACTGGGATTGACACGGCAAGCTCAGACTGCACAGACAGAGGTGATGCTGATTTCACTTTCACTTTAAAGCTTTCACTTTTGTATGTTGCCAACAAGTTACAACATGCTATTGTTTTTCTGATTTTTATTATTCTTTCATAATTTTGCTTTCAACCATATAATTCTTTGTGGTTTTTATGGTAATTTCTCTAGTGTTGTATCTTATGAGTCATGTAATGATCAGTATAAAAATAATGTACCAACATTCTCACTTTTTAGATTCACACAGAAATTGATTATTTAAAAATTAAACACTTCTGCCGTTGAACATAATGTTTTCCTTTCTTTAATGTACTTTGAAATGTCAGGGTGTGTAAAATTCACTAAGTGCTTTCATTTGGAGCAACCACATCTTCAATCAATAACAAATTCCCGGCCTCGTGTTTAGCGACCATTGTTTATTTTTTAATAAACATAAATACTTTGACTTGTTCGCAGTGTATGCTGCGGCGGTTATTGGAAATTTGCCAGACTTGTGACATTTTCATTAGAGCTGATGGGTTTATGAATACGAGTGATATGAATGGCCTAGATGGATCGACTGTCAGTGACTTCTGGAGATGCATCTTTACCAGCCTCCTAGGTTGTTGGCCTCGTGTATCTTTGACGTGGCGTGTTTTACTCTTTGAAATGACTTGAATTTCTGTATAAATCATTGACTTCTGTTGTGATTGAAATGATTGATATTCAATACTAATATATGACCTATCTTGGAGCTCACGCACACATGCATGTGTGCATACATACACAAACACACACATACACACATTCGTGCACGCAAATAGACACACACACATATGCAAACACACACATACAAATATACACACCCATATGCACGCATGCACACATGCATGCATGCACACACGCACGCACGCACGAACGAACGAACGAACGCACGCATGAACGCACACACATGTACATGCACACATACACACACGCAGACACACACCAATACATAAACACACATGCATGCACACACGCAGGCACGCACGCACGCACGCATGCACAGCACACACAATACTGATAAGACCTCTGTTAGCACTGACACATGACCTTTCTCATACTGATATCTGACCTCTGGTGATGCTACATGTCATCTGACACATCTGTTTCCAATGACCTGTGACCTCTCTATATGCTGACTTCTGATACTTTATCACCTGCACACATCCCATGTTACAGAGTGACTTACATGTGCACTGTTATTGCAAAATGAAACTTAAATCATCCACAGTGACCATCCAATGGCCTCCGCAACACTGGGCCAATTAACCTTCACTGGTGGTCGTATCTCAGAGGTGGTCTTCGTATTGAGTTTTGGCTTTATGGTATTGTTCACCATGTTTATTAGGGCCATCATGCAAATCATCATTACACGACAAATAAAGACCAATCAGGCCATACTAATTTTATTGTTAGGATTACAGATTTTGTTTGACTTTTTTGTTAGGGAGGAGGGGGAATAAAAATAAAAGTCATTGCATGAGAAAGGTGTTTTATGTAAATACATGAATTATTATATGAGCCATACAGTACATTGCTAAAAAAACTTTCTAGACACATACTTTTATGAAAGTTTAATAACAGTTGAAGACTATTAGAATTTAAAATAACAAGTACTGATAACAAGACTTGGCAGATACCATTATGGTGTGTTAACATTACAGCCACAAACTTGTAGATTAGAGGTAGGATATATCTTGCTGTGATAATATTAATTTGACTGGCATAATTAGGATTTGATTGTCATACCTCCAAATATAACTACATTATTCTATTCCGAAGTAATGCAATGCGATGCAGACTATGCAGGCATTGAAGAGAGTGTCTACAACCTGTTTTCCCAGCATGTCAACTTGATTGGCCAAAATCCGATGTTCACATTTTTGCATGTAAACAGAATGAGTAGCGCGTTAAACATGCGCATGTTACTGGTTTCGCCTTTGTTGCTCACGTACCATCCAAAAGGATGACATTGTTGATCGTATCATACAATTTAAATGTTGTTACTGGTTCAGCCATGGTTTAGATCAATATTAATGACAGTGGCTTTCACGGATTCGTTGGATCGTAGACCGAAGATGCACAACAACCAATGAAACAGTGTTTAACATACAATGTTTGGTATGATGCATATGTGCTTGATGAATCTATACAAAATCATTGTTTCGGCATTAGGATCAGAAATAAAAGTTCAAAATTGCAATTTTATTTTTTATTTCTGTTTTGTAAAAAACAATGTCGGCGGGTCCGTAATCTGAATAATAAAATTTGTGCCGCCTTACATTTTTGCAAATTTGCAAAAATACCCACAGTATAACACTTGACTGCATTGTAACATTTATTTTATTATTAGACTGACAACTTCGTTAAAAAATATAAAATAAAATGAAAATCAGACTTTCTGAAAAACATTTGAATAGTATTATAATGTTTGACTGTGTTGACACAATGGTTTCTGTAATAAAGGCAATGCCTTCATAGAGAAATGTTGATTCTTCTAAATGTCACATATGTTACAACATTTCCTTTTCAGGTACTTCTAAAGGCCTTGACACAATGGCACTTTTCACCTGACCAGATCAGACCAGACTCACCCCGACTGCAATGTATATGCTACACCGACTGCGCTATACTTGAATCCATTGTGACGCATAATCAAAGAAATTTAAAACTGTCAAATATTTCAGACTGATGCTGACTAGCCCTGACGTAGTCCAACGTTTTCCAGTTTATGTGATTATGACGTCACGATAAGTTTGAGTATAGTGCAGTCTGTGTAATGTATACACCATTATCAGGGTGAGTCTGGTCTGGTCTGGTCTGGTCTGGTCTGGTCTGGTCTGGTCTGGTCTGGTCTGGTCTGGTCTGGTCTGGTCTGGTCTGGTGCCAGTGTATCCCGGCTTTTACAACAAAAAACAGGCTTCATAATTTTAGAAAAACATTACAAATAAGAAAGTTAGTTTTGTAGAGTTAAGAGTTCTAGCCAGTCGTATCATCTGTGTCTGAATATCTATGTTTGTTCCCGTCACAGCTGTGGACAGTGCTGAGCTGGACACTGACCGAGTCGATGGTCAAACGGATGGACACACAGACTGTCGGTCAGATGGCAGCAAGAAGAACACAATGAAGAACATCTTCAACAAAGTCTTGTCAAGTTCTGGATCTCTGCCCATCCCTATGCCTTTGTAAGAACATATTTAACAAAATCCTCTCAAGTTTTTGATCTCAGCCCACCCCAGGCCCTTTGAAAGAACATATTTAACAAAGTAGTCTCAAGTTTTGGATCTCAGCCCACCCCTATGCCTTTGTAAGAACATATTTAACAATGTCCTCTTAAGTTTTGGATCTCAGCCCACCCCAGGCCCTTTGAAAGAACATATTTAACAAAGTCCTCTCAAGTTTTGGATCTCGGCCCATCCCTATGCCTTTGTAAGAACATCTTCAACAAAGTTCTCTCCAGTTCTGGATCTCTGTCCACCCCAGGGTCTTTGAAAGAACATCTTTAACAAAGTCCTGTTAAGTTCTGGATCTCTGCTCATCCCTATCCCTTTGTAAGAACATAATTTATTCAACAAAGTCCTCACAAGTTCTGGACATCTGCCCTTCCACATGCCCATGTATGAAGATCATTTAGAAGATGTCAATGTTGACATTCATGCGCATGAAATAATATTTTTTCAAGTAAACTTAAAACATAATGTTTGTATATAAATCTGTATTTTAGCATGCAGTTCACAAGCACACACATACACGCATGTATGTATGCATGCACCACACACTTGTAGGTAAACACCCTTCCACTAGCACACATGCATGCACCCACACACTCATGGGTAAACACCCTCCCACTCACTCACTCACTCACTCACTCACTCACTCACTCACTCACTCACTCACTCACTCACTCACTCACTCACTCACTCACTCACTCACTCACTCACTCACTCACCCACCCACCCACCCACCCACCCACCCACCCACCCAAACCCACATCACACAAACACACACACACACACACACACACACACACACACACACACACACACACACACACACACACACACACACACACACACACACACACACACACACACACACACACACACACACACAGACACACACACACACACACACACACACACACACACACACACACACACACACACACACACACACACACACACACACACACACAGCAATATCACTGAAAAAAAACTAAACAATATTTAAAACAAACACAACATTATACGTAAAACAGAAACCAGTCATCGACTCCCATTAGTACCCATTTATCCCTGCCACAGACCCCCCCACCAGCTCTCTAAAACCTCCCTCGCTGCAACATCTCCATTACAGATGTTGTTTTAATCGATGTTTTTTCCTGCCAGCGCTCCTGACGAACACCTGCTGCTGCAGCCCCCCAGCGAGAACGTTCCCCTTATCATCTATGACCAAGAACCCAGTTCCATTATTGCCTACTCCCTCAGGTGGGTACATTCATCCCAATCTTCTCCATTCCACTCCAGCATGATTTATTGCCCTTAATCTAACTTGCTTATTGTCATCTCTGATGTCACATTTTGCCGACATTCGCTGATGTCAAATGTGGCCGGAATTCTCTAATGTCAGATGAAAGGGTTTCGTGGCAAAATGCAATGCAGCCATTTTTTTTGGCAAAAACTCAATTCTGTACTTCTTTCTCAGAGCATCAATGAAAACATGATATATTTCAATATCTTAAGAATACAAAATCATAGCAACTGATAGCAAGGGCCAAAATAGTTTTGATAGATTTCAGTTGAGAGATTTTGCCCAGTCAAACATGTAATCCAAATTGGCATTTATCACATTTTAGCCAGAAATGCTTCTCACGTAGCCAGCGTTAAAGTGACACACCTGTGTGACGTTAGTTGTCTAATGTCGTGTGTGATATATATTTTGTAAGTCAACTGTCACTTGTTGTCAGCATTTTATAATGTCACAGTTGGCGCAAATTATCTATAAAGTCACATGTCATCTGCATTCTGAGACTATTCTCTAATGTCACATGTTGCTTCTACGTTATCTAATGCTACGTTCTGCCTGCATTCTCTAAAGTTACATGTGGCCTGTATTCTATAATGTCACTTTACATTACGTGATGTCACAATTGACATGCTTTCTTCAAGAAAGCACACCACTTGTGACAAATTGAGTCCTTTCTTCAAAGTCACAAATGATGTGCTTTCTCAGTGTCACAAGTGGTCAGCTTTCTCCAGTGTCTCAAGTGACATGTTTTATCCATTGTCACAAGTTACATACTTTCTTCAATGTCACAAGTGATATACTTTCTCCAAAGCCATGTAACATGCTTTTTCAAATGTCACAAATGGCATGCTACCTCCAGTGCCACAAGTCACATGCTTTCTCAAATGTCACAAGTGTCACACTTTCACCAATGTCACGTGTGACCTACATTATCTAATATGATAAGTCATGTATGCTTGCTTCAATGTCACAAGTGACATTCTTGTGACATTGTCATTGCAGCTCTCCAGACTACAGTAGCCAGCTGGAGCAGCTGGAGCAGGACAGTCAGGATACAAGGTGACACAGCTAGGACAATATGCCCTGCTGGGAAATTCTCATTTTTCATGTTTTATATATCTTTTCACTTAACATGTGGCACGTCAACAGTTCTTCCACGTCTTCCATAGTTCAAATAAAATCAGGTTTATTGAACTCATTACAATACTGTACTTACAGATACAAATCAAGTTTATTGAACTCACTAAAGTACTTGCAGATACAAATTAGGTTTATTGAACTCATTACAGTACTTACAGATACAAATCAGGTTTATTGAACTCATTACAGTACTTGTATATACAAATCAGGTTTATTGAACTCATTACAGTACTTGCATATACAAATTAGGTTTATTGAACTCATTACAGTACTTGTATATACAAATCAGGTTTATTGAACTCATTACAGTACTTGTATATACAAATCAGGTTTATTGAACTCATTACAGTACTTGTATATACAAATCAGGTTTATTGAACTCATTACAGTACTTGCATATACAAATTAGGTTTATTGAACTCATTACAGTACTTACAGATACAAATCAGGTTTATTGAACTCATTACAGTACTTGTATATACAAATCAGGTTTATTGAACTCATCACAGTACTTATATATACAAATCAGGTTTATTGAACTCATCACAGTACTTGTATATACAAATCAGGTTTATTTAACTCATTACAGTACTTGCATATGCAAATCAGGTTTATTTAACTCATTACAGTACTTGCATATGCAAATCAGGTTTATTGAACTCATTACAGTACTTGTATATACAAATCAGGTTTATTGAACTCATTACAGTACTTGTATATACAAATCAGGTTTATTGAACTCATTACAGTACTTGCATATACAAATCAGGTTTATTGAACTCATTACAGTACTTGTATATACAAATCAGGTTTATTTAACTCATTACAGTACTTGCATATGCAAATCAGGTTTATTGAACTCATTACAGTACTTGTATATACAAATCAGGTTTATTGAACTCATTACAGTACTTGTATATACAAATCAGGTTTATTGAACTCATTACAGTACTTGCATATACAAATCAGGTTTATTGAACTCATTACAGTACTTGCATATACAAATCAGGTTTATTGAACTCATCACAGTACTTATATATACAAATCAGGTTTATTGAACTCATCACAGTACTTGTATATACAAATCAGGTTTATTTAACTCATTACAGTACTTGCATATGCAAATCAGGTTTATTGAACTCATTACAGTACTTGTATATACAAATCAGGTTTATTGAACTCATTACAGTACTTGTATATACAAATCAGGTTTATTGAACTCATTACAGTACTTGCATATACAAATCAGGTTTATTGAACTCATTACAGTACTTGTATATACAAATCAGGTTTATTGAACTCATTACAGTACTTGTATATACAAATTAGGTTTATTGAACTCATTACAGTACTTACAGATACAAATCAGGTTTATTGAACTCATTACAGTACTTGCATATACAAATTAGGTTTATTGAACTCATTACAGTACTTACAGATACAAATCAGGTTTATTGAACTCATTACAGTACTTGTATATACAAATCAGGTTTATTGAACTCATTACAGTACTTGCATATACAAATCAGGTTTATTGAACTCATTACAGTACTTGCATATACAAATCAGGTTTATTGAACTCATTACAGTACTTGTATATACAAATCAGGTTTATTGAACTCATTACAGTACTTGCATATACAAATTAGGTTTATTGAACTCATTACAGTACTTACAGATACAAATCAGGTTTATTGAACTCATTACAGTACTTGTATATACAAATCAGGTTTATTGAACTCATTACAGTACTTGTATATACAAATTAGGTTTATTGAACTCATTACAGTACTTACAGATACAAATCAGGTTTATTGAACTCATTACAGTACTTACACGTACAAATCTAATAAAGACCAATCATATATAATAGTATAATGAGACCAACAAGTTCTACAGTTGTCTTTTATTCTGCATGATTTCTAAATGATGTCAGATTCTGCCATTTTTAGCTCAAATATGACAACGAAGATTTGTATCAATCCATATTCTTATAAACCACAACAAAATTGCAGTGTATATAAATACTGGTTTGGGCAATTTATTCTATACTTAAGAACATCACACAGCTGTATTACACCTTTTTTATGAAACCTTAAATGTTTGCGCAAAATATTTATATTCGTAATAACGAATAATTGCTTCACCAATTGAGTGCAAACAAATTGTTCGAAAAATTGTCTTTTTGAGTGAAATTCTTACAATTATTAAACAATGAACAGATGTAATGATGCCACTGCACAAAATTGCCACGCATGTGCGAAAGCTTCATTTTGTGGCAGGATGCAATTTATTAAATGTGTAGACATTACAGGACCTTTGTTGTCCAAAATAGAAAGTGAAATGGGTCATGTTTTTTCATCAGTAAAGTATCTCACCAGTGAAGTATCTCAACAGTGAAGTATCTCACCAGTGAAGTATCTCAACAGTGAAGTATCTCATACAGTGAAGTATCTCACCAGTGAAGTATCTCACCAGTGAAGTATCTCACCAGTGATGTACCTCACCAGTGAAGTATCTCAACAGTGAAGTATCTCATTCAGTGAAGTATCTCACCAGTGAAGTATCTCACCAGTGAAATATCTCACCAGTGAAGTATCTCACCAGTGATGTCTGTAATGTGAAGTCAAGCGAGATTTTGATGGACGACTATTTTGAGCAGCTATTATTACTCATGTTATGTGTGTGAGTTGTTTTATATCAGTGTCCACTTGTTGTTTCAGCTCCACAAGGAGAGGCAGGAATAATGACTTATCAGCTTCACCTAACAGCTTCGACACAGATGCAGGTTTGTCACATTTGGGAAAAATAGTGAAAATACCAAAGTTTACTCAAGAAACACTAAGATAATGTATAATTACGTGCATCTTTGCAGGACAGATGTCATGTCATTCACATCTGTTTTGCTTGTGCCATTGCATGAAATGTACCACAACAGTTTTTTGTAGAAGTATCATTAATCAGTATACAAATAAATAAATAATTAAAGAATGTCAATATGATTAAAACATTGTTAAAACAATTGTTAAAAAAGTAACAGATAATGTAAGAATATTAAATAAGTTTTTTGCTAACATAAAATTATGAGTGCTGACAGCACCATTTATCTGTCACTTTAGACCACAGCAATTTAATACATTTTATTTTGGTACTGAGGCCCTAAATTGTTTAACTTTATGGCCATCATTTATTTATGTTACTTTCTTATGGTTTTATTGACATGTCGTGTAAATGTTTTCAAATGTCAATTTTGTCACACTTTT
Source organism: Escarpia spicata (assembly GCA_963995525.1). Taxonomy (NCBI): domain Eukaryota; kingdom Metazoa; phylum Annelida; class Polychaeta; order Sabellida; family Siboglinidae; genus Escarpia; species Escarpia spicata. The sequence goes on from OZ023212.1 coordinate 17,236,027, forward strand.
CTGTCTCCAGGACAGAAGTCGTCGAGTGTGTTATCTTTCTTCCGGGGTGCATCGCGGCAGAAAAGTCCGAACCGAATGAGCGGGGTCCTTGGAAAGTACAGTGTGGACAGTGTCAAGTACATGCCCAAGTTGGAACAGGACAGTGCGGAGGAAACTGGTACGACGAAGGATGGGGGTAGTCTTTGTGAAATATTGTCACATTCACTAGCTTATGCCAACCAAGGGAGCAACAAAGCAAGGGCAACTCTTATCATCATTACAGGCTTGACAGTGTTTTGATCTTAAATTTGTAACAACTCTTATCATCATTACAGGCTTGACAGTGTTTTGATCTTAAATTTGTAACAGTGGCGCCCTCTGGGGATTTGATTTGAAATTCTTAGCAGTGACGACCTCTGGAGAATGTTTCGCCATACAAATTGTTCACTGAAAAAGTAAGTAACTCTAAGGAACTACATTTTTGTGTTTTTCTCAAATACGTCACCATTGGGACATGAGAGACCAATGTTCCAAGGAAGTGTATCAATGTTGAAGAGGCGAGTAGACCTCAGTGCTTGGGAGGAGGTACACTTGCAATGTTCCAAGGAAGTGTATCAGTGTTGAAGAGGTGAGTGGACCTCAGTGCCTGGGAGGAGGTACACTTGCAATGTTCCAAGGAAGTGTATCAATGTTGAAGAGGTGAGTAGACCTCAGTGCCTGGGAGGAGGTACACTTGCAATGTTCCAAGGAAGTTTATCAATGTTGAAGAGGCGAGTAGACCTCAGTGCCTTGGAGGAGGTACACTTGCAATGTTCCAAGAAAGTGTATCAATGTTGAAGAGGTAAGTAGACCTCAGTGCCTGGGAGGAGGTACACTTGCAATGTTCCAAGAAAGTGTATCAATGTTGAAGAGGCGAGTAGACCTCAGTGCCTGGGAGGAGGTACACTTGCAATGTTCCAAGGAAGTGTATCAATGTTGAAGAGGCGAGTAGGCCTCAGTGCCTTGGAGGAGGTACATTTGCAATGTTCCAAGGAAGTGTATCAATGTTGAAGAGGTGAGTAGACCTCAGTGCCTGGGAGGAGGTACACTTGCATTGTTTCAAGGAAGTGTATCAATGTTGAAGAGGTGAGTAGACCTCAGTGCCTGGGAGGAGGTTCACTTGCAATGTTCCAAGGAAATGTATCAATGTTGAAGAGGCGAGTAGACCTCAGTGCCTGGGAGGAGGTACATTTACAATGTTCCAAGGAAGTGTATCAATGTTGAAGAGGCGAGTAGACCTCAGTGCCTGGGACGAGGTAAATTTATTGTAGTTCACTAAATTCCATGTTTTATAAAAGTTGTTTTGTAGCATGTAAAATTAAATCACCAAAGTCAGTCGGCAAAAACAGTGGAATACACCCTCGTCCACGCAAACACGGCAAACACGGCAAACACTAAACCTGTCTTCTAAATATTATTCACCTTGCAGCATTTATATATTCAGTAAATGTCATGTTCCATACATGTGTCGTTCTCTGTAAGAATGAATACTTTGATGGCTCTGTTGTCTGCCACTGCCTGTAGATGGCGTCATGTATGCGGGACCAGACGCGGAGGTTCGTAAGACGACCAAGAAAGAAGGACCGAATGTCAACCAGCATATTGAACTACGTATGTTTTTAAATCTAATAAATTATATGTGGAGTAGCAAGTAAAAAAAACCAAGTTTTCAATTTATTTATAAAATTGTTCCCTGAACTTATGTAGAAATAATTCACTGTTACTATATGGTGTTTTATTTCAAAAAAGATTTAGGTTCTAGTTCTGATTGTTTCCAGCACTCTGCAACGTACTATTAACTGACTAGTCTGTAAATATTGTGGTTACAATGTTATGGTCTTATGAGGTCTCATTCAACTAGTCAGCCTTTTTCAGAACATTTATCGCCAAACCAACTTTTATATGCTGGCACTGAGGGTGGTCACTGCCGGGGTGCTTGTCATCCTCAGTGGTTCTTTTACGTCCCAAATTGAGACTTCTTGTTACCATTTCAACAGTGATGTTACTATACTGTATCGGCATTACAAGAAATCAATATGTATGTATAGAAAGCTTTACAAGAAATACATTTTTAACTGTACTGTTAATCATGGTTCGATGACTATTTTGTAGAGTTTTCTGACAGTTCTGCCCGGTTTTATTGTCGTATCTACTTCGCTGAACAGTTCCAGAAGTTGAGACAACTGATCTTCCCTTCAGGAGAGGAGAGGTAGGCATCAGTCAAACTACAGAGTTACAAACACCACAACTACTTCAGACTTGATCACGTGGAAACACGTAGAAGAGCCGAATTGTCCTCCCACCATTTGGCGTGGTATTGAAAATTACACATATCAAATTGTCAGAAAATTGTCATTGTTTGAATTGGATGTGAACATCCTAAGCCATCTAACTTGCATTTATTTTACATTTTAATATTTTTGGCTCCATTTACGGCACAGACACTCTTACATAGATGGACTATTTGTGTTTGTTCCCACAGGTACATCCGTTCGCTGTCTCGGTGCTACACCTGGCTGGCGATGGGGGGAAAGTCTGGGCTGACATTCTGCAAAACCCAAGGTCAGACATTCGTAATATCTGGACAGTGAAATGTCATCGTTGTTATTTTGTAAGAAAATGTTTTTATTAGTATTGTTATTTTTTGGCTTTTATATCAAAAATAAACAAGTTAATCCATTATTCCAAACAACAGGTATTAACATGGATGAGTGTGGATAAAAAAAAGCACGTTTTTGTGCCACAATATAATTCACAATTGTACAACATTAACCTACCTATTTAATGTTGTTTCATGAAGTACTTAAATATTATGCATCTATACCAGAGTAGAACAATTTCACATATAAAACTAGTACCAGGTAACTGAAAAAGATTTGAAAATGTCCAGAAAGCAAGTATGTTGACAACTTTGTCATTCTGTGCATTGTTCTTTCAGTGCAGCTTACAGAATCAAAAGGCTGGTTGTAAAGATTCCGACAAACGAGATATACACTGTTAGATTTATTTAATTAGAAATGGTAGTTTTCCTCACTGCAGAAATTTGCCATGTTCCAGATGACAGATTCATTCTGAAGCAGATGTCAAGATACGAGGTTCAGTCGTTCATGGATTTTGCCCCTCATTACTTTAAACACATCACCAAAGCCTTCAATGAGAAGGTTCGTTACTCTGAAGCTTTCACTTTTATGTTTCCTTAAAATAAGATGCCTTGAATTATGATAGAAAAACGGTTATAGCAACGTGCATGTTTTGAAAATATTCAAAAAATAGTTCATATAAATTGCGAGACTCACACCATGTATCAGTGGGGGGACGTTGAACCAATACTTGTTGTTATGGACATGGCATACTTGTGAGACTCACGCCATGTATCAGTGGGGGGGCGGTTGAACCAATACTTGTTGTTATGGACATGGCATACTTGCGAGACTCACGCCATGTATCAGTGGGGGGGGGGCGGTTGAACCAATACTTGTTGTTATGGACATGGCATACTTGCGAGACTCACGCCATGTATCAGTGGGGGGGGGGCGGTTGAACCAATACTTGTTGTTATGGACATGGCATACTTGCGAGACTCACACCATGTATCAGTGGGGGGGCGGTTGAACCAATACTTGTTGTTATGGACATGGCATACTTGCGAGACTCACACCATGTATCAGTGGGGGGGGGGGGGCAGTTGAACCAATACTTGTTGTTATGGACATGGCATACTTGCGAGACTCACACCATGTATCAGTGGGGGGAGTGATTGAACAATACTTGTTGTTATGGACGTGGCATACTTGCGAGACTCACACCATGTATCAGTGGGGGGGTTGAACAATACTTGTTGTTATGGACATGGCATACTTGCGAGACTCACACCATGTATCAGTGGGGGGGTTGAACAATACTTGTTGTTATGGACATGGCATACTTGCGAGACTCACACCATGTATCAGTGGGGGGTGATTGAACAATACTTGTTGTTATGGACATGGCATACTTGCGAGACTCACACCATGTATCAATGGGGGGGCGTTTGAACAATACTTGTTGTTATGGATGTGGCATACTTGCGAGACTCATACCATGTATCAGTGGGGGGTGATTGAACAATACTTGTTGTTATGGACATGGCATACTTGCGAGACTCACACCATGTATCAGTGGGGGGGCGATTGAACCAATACTTGTTATGGATGTGGCATACTTGCGAGACTCACACCATGTATCAGTGGGGGGGTGATTGAACAATACTTGTTGTTATGGACATGGCATACTTGCGAGACTCACACCATGTATCAGTGGGGGGTGATTGAACAATACTTGTTGTCATGGACGTGGCGTACTTGCGAGACTCACACCATGTATCAGTGGGGGGGGGGGGGCGATTGAACCAATACTTGTTATGGATGTGGCATACTTGCGAGACTCACACCATGTATCAGTGGGCGGGTGATTGAACAATACTTGTTGTTATGGACATGGCATACTTGCGAGACTCACACCATGTATCAGTGGGGGGGGGGGGGCGATTGAACCAATACTTGTTATGGATGTGGCATACTTGTGAGACTCACACCATGTATCAGTGGGGGGGGGGGGCGATTGAACCAATACTTGTTATGGATGTGGCATACTTGCGAGACTCACACCATGTATCAGTGGGGGGGGGGGGGCGATTGAACCAATACTTGTTATGGATGTGGCATACTTGCGAGACTCACACCATGTATCAGTGGGGGGGGGGGCGATTGAACCAATACTTGTTATGGATGTGGCATACTTGCGAGACTCACACCATGTATCAGAACCAATAGTTGTTGCTATGGACGTGGCATACTTGCGAGACATTCCCTTACGTAATGACGTTCACTGCTGCTGAATTCTTCCAAATAAAGTATTTCATATATGACTCATCATTATGTGCGTCATTATGTAATCACGGCACATGTACAAGTATATATGTTTATTTGTATATGTATGTGTGCTTGCATGCATGGGAGCGCACGGCTGTTTGATTGTGCTTACGTGTGTCCAAGCGTACAGTGACTTTGAGGATGATTTCTCTGCGTAGATAATTAATGAGATCTATAAGTGCAAGTGGTCGTTGTGTCATGTTACAGAAGCCGACGGCTCTTGCCAAGATCCTTGGTGTGTATCGCATCGGCTACCGCAACACACAGACCAATGCTGCTCTCAAACAAGACCTGCTCGTCATGGAGAATCTCTTCTATGGCCATGACATCACACAGGTGTGTCACCTTACTATAGTCCATTTAGCACATATATGTGTATGTATGTTAATGTTTGGCTCCTAGACGGCTTGCACTTCACGAGCCAAACTTTCAGGGATTACTTTATGACTCCTCAGAAGAAAATGCCTTTATTTGTTTCAAAATTCCCCCATGGTTATAACTGATTTTAGGCTTCAGATTGAACAATAGATGGATGTTAATCAATTTTCACAATGTTATGTGTTGTTTCTGCAGTTATTTTGAGGTCCAATGGGACATTTTACGTAACTAATCAAATTTACGTCATAACAAATATCGTACTGGCCAGCGGCTGTGCCATGTTCTGCCACCAACAGCGACCTGTGTGAGCCGTCGTCCAACACCAGGTGTGGTGATCGATCATTTGCAGTTTCGGCCCCACGGATATGGAATACTCTTCCATCAGAATTACAGACAGTTAGAGTGCTAGCCACATTCAAGTGACTTAAAAACACGCCTCTTCCGTGTAGCACTCAACTTATAGTGTGAACTCAACCATAACACAGTGTTTTAAAATAATTTATTATTATTTAACTAACTTATTTATTTATATCTTACGATGTTCATATTATGTCACGTTTTAATTAATGTTATTTCCATTTACCAACAGTCTTATTTGCCTATGCATTATGCCCCACAGTTTTAGCAATTTAATATAATTTATTTAACCAGCTAGTTTTAGTATTCATGTATTAGTGTATCTTAGCGCCTCTGAATGGACTTTTGTTTCTATTTATGGCACTCTACAAGTTCACTTATTATTATTATGTACAAATACTTCTGGATGATTTGGACATTTTTGCTAGTATTTCTAACAAATGAATGTTGCAATTAGGTCAGTAACAACAGCTGCTCATGGTGGTCCAAGAACTCTGTTATCAGCACATGCTATCTGGATATATGTCTGCCTGTTTGAATGTACATCTGTGAAAAATTAAACATATTTTATATTATATTTATTACAAATTTTGTGAAGTGTATATGAGTTTCTCAGCTACCAGTACTCTCAGTTGAGAGATTCTAAGTTACTCAGCTATCAGTGTTCTCAGTTGAGAGATTCTAAGTTTGAATCCATCTGCAGCCATTTCTAAGCTTGGGCAATTTTTTGCACCCCACATTTCCACAGTTCACTCAGCTGTATAAATTAATACCTCACAATGGTGGATACATGTATATATGTAACAACAGATTGGCTTGATGCATGCAATAATTGCAGCATGGCTGAATACTTCCCAGATAAGTCGAAATGGTGTTCGAATGAACAGATCAGCTAGGGAGTGAAGCATAAAAACGGACCTTTTTCACCTTTTACTAATCTGCAGCTGTTTCCATGGTGACAGGTGTTTGACCTGAAAGGGTCAGTGAGGAATCGATTGGTCAACACGTCTGGCAAGAGGGTCGACGAACTTGTGCTGCTGGACGAAAATCTGCTGAAGTGTAAGTGAAGTGTAGCCCAAAAACTTAATGAAGTGTAAGTGACGTCTAGCCCAGAACCTCATGAAATGTAGCCCAGAACCTGATGAAGTGTAAGTGAAATGTAACCTAAAACCTAATGAAGTGTAAGTGAAGTGTAACCCAGAACCTGATGGAGTGTAGTCCAGAACTTGATGAAGTGTAGCCCCAAAACTGATGAAGTGTAAGTGAAGTGTAGCCCCAAACCTGATGAAGCGTAAGTGAAGTGTAGCCCTGAACTTGATGAAGTGTAAGTGAAATGTAGCCCAAAACCTGATAAAGTGTAATACCCTGTTCACACTAGCCGTTTTAATCCTGTGTGAAGCCAGTACAAAATCTAAACCGGCTCAGTGAGTTAAACCAGTTTAAACTGATCCACCTCCTTGAGGGGGTTTCGCACCGGCTTAGTTTAATCCGGTTCAAATTGGTAGTGTGAATGCAAAGGGGATTAGCGCCAAGTCGCACTACATTTGACCTGTTTTATACCAGATGTTGCAGCTGGATATCTTTGCCCTAGGCTGTAACTGTTAGTATCATTTGACATAAATAATGCACTGCCCACTTGCCACTCTGTGGCTCGTTGTGGTCATTAATCAAAAGAACCACATTAGTTGATAAGAACTACTCAGGTTCAGGCTGTTGTAGTGTGAACACAGTAGGGTATCTGAACCAGCTTAGTTAATGCGCATTAACTAATCCAGCTCGAAGTCTGTTTATGGTGTGAACGGGGTATAAGTGAAGTGTAGCCCAGAACCTGATGAAGTATAAGTGAAGTGTAGCTGAAAACCTGATGAAGTGTAGCCCAAAACCTGATGAAATGTAAGTGAAGTGTAACCCAGAACCTGAAGAAGTGTAAGTGAAGTTTATCCCAAAACCTGATGAAATGTAAGTGAAGTGTAACCCAGAACCTGAAGAAGTGTAAGTGAAGTGTAGCTCAGAACCTGATGAAGTGTAAGTGAAGTGTAGCCCAGAACCTGATGAAGTGTAAGTGAGGTTTCACCCTGAACATTATGTAGCATGGAAATATAAAAATGTAGCTAAACTAGCTATGTAGATGAATTAATGAAGCACCGTAATAACAGTATAGTCATTTCTACTTCTGAACAAATCAAACATTGATTATATGTACTTGTTGCAGCGAGTATTGAACAAGACACGTACTGCTTGCATGTACTTGATCCGGTAAGTACTGAACAAATCAAATACTTCATATATTTGTTGCAGCGAGTATCGACTCTCCCCTCTACATCCGACCTCACTCCAAGTTTGTGCTCAACAATGCCATCAACAATGACACACACTTCCTGTCGAGTCATATCGTCATGGACTACTCTCTCCTGGTCGGCCTCGACACGACACGCAATGAACTCGTTGTAGGCATCATTGGTGAGTGAACTTCCTCAATACAAGTGAAATTGCTTCAGGATTGTTTTTTTATTTTAGGGAGTATAACATATGTAATATTCTTCCCTTGTTGTTCTCAATTTAATTTGTCTTAATTTGATATATATTGTAATGAGTTACAATAAATTTTATTTTATTTCTATTCTGATAGCAGCTGGCATTGATATGTCATTCAGGTAAGGCCTTCTTTTCTGAAAGTTGGCAGAGAATTGTGGTTTTCCATGTTTTTGCTGTAACAATGATATCTTTATTATGCCTCTCCCCTATTTTTAAGTATCTCTTTCACCATCATCCTCACCCTCTGCCTCCCTCCCTTCCACCATCCCTCCCTTCCACCCTCCCTCCCTTCCACCCTCCCTCCCTTCCACCCTCCCTCCCTCCATTTCACCCTCCCTCCCTTCCACCCTCCCTCCCTTCCACCATCCCTCCCTTCCACCATCCCTCCCTTCCACCCTCCCTCCCTTCCACCCTCCCTCCCTCCATTTCACCCTCCCTCCCTTCCACCCTCCCTCCCTCCATTTCACCCTCCCTCCCTTCCACCCTCCCTCCCTTCCACCCTCCCTCCCTCCATTTCACCCTCCCTCCCTTCCACCCTCCCTCCCTCTCATTATTATTATTTTATAATATTATTTACAAATTGATGTTAAGGTAATATGTTTCTCGGTATTATAGTTTAATTTTTCTTGCTGATGCTTTCGTATTGACAGATAATGGGGTCTGATATTTGTTATATTTACAGACTACATTCGCACCTTTACTTGGGACAAGAAGCTGGAGATGGTGGTCAAGTCAACGTACAGCCAGTGGGGTGGACAGGGTAAGTTTTGGTGTGGTTGATTAATGACCAGTCAAGTTACGAGACATTACAAGAAACTTGATTGACTTTTCTGAATATTTCAGCCATGTCTTATAGCCTTTCATCAGCAGACTGGCTTCACTATGGATGTGTTAAAGTTGTTTGCTGTTTGAAGAAAAAAAAATGGATGTTTAAGGATAATGAGAGTCTTACTACACATGTATTCAATGAGGGGTGTGTATGTGTTAGGTGTGTGTGTGTTAGGAGTGTGTATGTGTTAGGGGTGTATATATATGTTAGGGGTGTGTGTGTGTTAGGGGTGTGTGTGTGTTAGGGGTGTCTGTGTTATAGGTGTGTGTGTGTATTAGGAGTGTGTATATGTTAGTGTGTGTGTGTGTTAGGAGCGTGTGTGTGTTAGGGGTGGGTGTGTTAGGGGTGTGTATGTGTTAGGGGTGTGTATGTATTAGGTGTGCGTATGTGTTAGGGGTGTGTATGCATTAGGGGTGGGTGTGTTAAGGGGTGTGTATGTGTGTTAGGGGTGTGTGTTAGGAGTGTGTGTGTGTGTTATGAGTGTGTGTGTGTGTGTTAGGGTGTGTGTGTGTGTTAGGGGTGTGTGTGTGTTAGGTGTGTGTGTGTGTATATATATGTGTGTGTGTGTGTGTGTGTGTGCGTGCGTGCGTGCGTGCGTGCGTGCGTGCGTGCGTGCGTGCGTGCGTGCGTGCGTGCGTGTGTGTGTGTTAGGGATGTGTGTGTGTTAGGGTGTGTGTGTTTGTGTGTGTTAGGGGTGTGTGTATGTTAGGAGTGTGTGTGTGTGTGTTAGGGGTGTGTGCTTGTTAGGGGTGTATGTGTGTTAGGGGTGTGTGCATGTTAGGGGTGTGTGTATGTTAGGGGTGTGTGTGTGTTAGGGGTGTGTGTGTGTGTATTAGGGGTGTGTATGTGTTAGGAGTGTGTGTGTTAGGGGTGTGTGTGTTAGGTGTGTGTGTGTGTGTTAGGGGTATGTATGTGTTAGGGGTGTGTGTATGTTAGGGTATGTGTGTGTGTTAGGGTGTGTGTGTGTTAGGGGTGTGTGTGTGTTAGGGGTGTGTGTGTATATATGTGTGTGTGTGTTAGGGATGTGTGTGTGTTAGGGTGTGTGTTTGTGTGTGTGTTAGGGGTGTGTGTATGTTAGGGGTGTGTGTATGTTAGGGGTGTGTGTGTGTGTGTGTTAGGGGTGTGTGCTTGTTAGGGGTGTATGTGTGTTAGGGGTGTGTGCATGTTAGGGATGTGTGTATGTTAGGGGTGTGTGTGTGTTAGGGGTGTGTGTGTATTAGGGGTGTGTATGTGTTAGGGGTGTGTGTGTGTGTGTGTTAGGTGTGTGTGTGTTTGTGTTAGGGGTATGTATGTGTTAGGGGTGTGTGTGTGTGTTAGGGGTGTGTGTATGTTAGGGTGTGTGTGTGTGTGTGTTAGGGGTATGTGTGTGTTAGGTGTGTGTGTATGTGTGTTAGGGGTGTGTATGTGTTGGGGTGTGTGTGTTAGGGGTATGTATGTGTTAGGGGTGTGTGTATGTTAGGGGTGTGTGTGTGCGTGTTAGGGGTGTGTGTGTATGTTAGAGTGTGTGTGTGTTTTAGGGGTGTGTGTGTGTGTTAGGGGTGTGTGCTTGTTAGGGGTGTATGTGTGTTAGGGGTGTGTGCATGTTAGGGGTGTGTGTATGTTAGGGGTGTGTGTGTGTGTGTGTTAGGGGTGTGTACGTGTTAGGGGTGTGGGTGTGTGTGTTAGGGGTGTGTATGTGTTAGGGTTGTGTGTGTGTTAGGGGTGTGTGTGTGTGTGTTAGGTGTGTGTTTGTTAGGGGTATGTGTGTGTGTTAGGGGTGTGTGTGTGTGTTTGGGGTGTGTGTGTGCATGTTAGGGGTGTGTGTGTATGTTAGGGGTGTGTGTGTGTGTTAGGTGTGTGTGTATGTGTGTTAGGGGTGTGTGTGTGTTAGGGGGGTGTGTGTGTGTTAAAGGTATGTGTGTGTGTTAGGGGGGTATATATGTTAGGAGGTATATGTGTTAGGGGCATCTGTATAAAAGGTAAGTAAGTTCTTATATAGTTCTTATATATCCAGTCCCCAGGACTGCTCAAAGTGCTTTACACTTTACTCCCTGGCAACCTGTTCAGTCGAACACCATCTCATCTTCTCTGGGAAGCATTCAACATTGCAGCAATTAATGCGCGAAGACTATTCGTACATAAATATCCACCACTGTCTTTAGCCAGGTACTCATTTATACAACTGAATGAATTGAAGCAAACTTGCCTAAGGTTCGACACCTCTGCACAGGATTCAAACCCGGGTTCTCTCAGTCGAGAGTCCAGAGCTCTTACCACTGCGCTCTTGTGCTCCACATGTTAGGTGTGTATGTGTTAGGGACGTGTGTGTTTTAGGGACAATTTCATTAATTTCTCAACATTGGCAGAGAATAATGTTTTTTGTGTTTCTCTGTAATGATGATAACTTTACTATATCTCTCCCATATGTATAAGTCCCTCTCTCTGTCCCTCTCTGTTTCTGTCTCTCTCTCTCTCTCCTCATTACCTCTCCTTCTCTATTTTATTTTTATATAACTGATCATCTGAGTGTGTGTGTTGCAGGCAAGATGCCAACTGTTGTGTCTCCCGAGTTGTATCGCACACGCTTCCTACAGGCCATGAACAGGTACTTCCTGCTCGTGCCAGACCAGTGGACAGGACTGGACACAGTGGTCAACTGACTAGTGGACAGGATTGTACACAGTGGTCAACTGACCAGGACTGGGCACAGTGGTCAACTGACCAGTGAATGGACAAGTCCAGTGTATTACTGAACGAAGGACCAGTGTGTCCTGAGACACAGTTAATAGTTTTAAGCCATTTCGTGCAGTAATAACCAATTACTATTTAGGCAAGAGTATGACAGCAGAGCTGTATACTTTTTACACCACGCCACTAAGCTCTGTTATACAAAGACATAACTTGGATCATCATCTTTATGCTGATGATAGTCAGATCTACATTTCGTTGGCTACCCTGGTTACAAATCGCTCTCCCTTAACCATTTAGTGATTGCCTCCAAGATATCGTCCACTGGATGACTGACAGCAAATTGAAATTAGATGCAAATAAAACTGAATTGATCATTATTGGTACTCCAATGCAGCATAGTAAACTTGATGGGTTTTTTCCCTACGCATCTTTTGAATCGGCATATCACGCCAGCAACCTCAGTGTGGAATCTAGGAGTGATCTTTGATAGTAACTTCAATTTCCGACAACACATACCTGGTATCTCAAATGTGTTGCTGCTGTTTTTATCATATTTGTTATCTTCACTGTATTTGCCGGTATATGTCATTTTTTTTGGATAAAACTATTGCTGCTTGTTAGCAGCAGACTTGACTATTGCAATTCCCTCCTTTATAATATCGCTAACAAGGATATTACAAAACTTCTCGCTCTGTACCACTTTTGAAGTCTTTGCATTGGCTTCCTGTACGATATTGTAGAACATTTAAGATCTGTACCATTACATACCAGGCACTGTCCAGTAAGCAACCATCTTATTTGCATTCACTGCTTACTCCTGTAAGAAAACCTATCCAGCTTCAATCATCTAGTTCTGACCCACTTTTTGTTCCTAGAGTCAACACTAACATTGGAACTAGGGCTTTTTCTGTTGCTGCACCAACTCTTTGGAATATATCTATGCTTCCCCTTAGTGTTAGATTAGTTGAAAATATTACAAAATGTTGTCATCATTTAAGAACTTATCTTTACAACTTTACTTATCCACCGTAGCTCCCTAGTACCTTGACCCATCTGTTGACAACTGGAATACTGCTAATGGGTTTTGAGATTGACCAATCCTTTTGTCTTGATGCGCCTCTGAGCTTGGTTTCCAGGGATTTAGGTGCAATAGAAATTATTATATTCTGTTGACAGTTGAGAGCTGTCAGTTGTCACCTCAAGCTTTGTCTAGCAATCACAGCACAGTGCTGCACCCTGCTGTATAAGTGTGTTACTATTGCTTCAAGTGTTTTATCTCTGCCATGTCTGCCTGCTTGTACAGCTTACTGTGCCCCTTACAGTGTTGCGGCAGACATGGCATTGCCTCTGAAATGGCTAATTGCTGCTAAATGTTGTCGGTAAATGCCATGTTCCATTGGGTCATCAAAGTGGCACAATTTGTATACAACTGATTTTATTCTACCTGCTATCACTGCCTGCCTTACGGAAAGTATAATTTGTTCCAGGATCTCGGTGGAACTACTAGTGATAAAGTGTATATTATATAATAAGTAAAATAAATTAAAGATCTGTAGGAAGTTGTATTATGTAAGTTACGTGTAGGAAATTTTACCATACGTATAATTGAAGAATGCACAACACAATATCCCAAACGCTAATAAACAGTATGTTAATTATACAGTGTGCATACTTACTGGTATGTGTATTGTATAATATAATCTAATATCTTGTCAGTGCAGTGTGTCATATGGAAGTCTTCCGATAAATTCGGATCCGTTGACACCTCTGTGTATGCAACATGTAATTTTGTAGATCTCCGGTGAACTCCAGACCTTTAAATGTACTTGGCTATGCTATACCAAAGCAACAGTTTACATGTGTCTTGTAAATGTATATATTTTACTGTATATAAAAATTAGTTATGTCACGCAACGCATTGTATTTTTCATGTGCATTTATTCTTTGATAAGCATTCTCTTGGTACACATATTGTTTCACAGACTAAAAATGCGAGGTATATAAAACAAATCTTAGGGACATATTTTGTTTGCAATTATATGATTTTTGCTGTAAAACATTCCAACCGACTCCAGTGGTTCATGCCTTTAATGAACTCTGCTTAAATCTAACAAGCATTTCTGCATGCACCGTTTTAGGGGTCATCCATAAAGTATAACATGCTTAGGGAGTGGCGGGTCTTTGGGTAAGTGAATCATAAAAAATTTCTAAAATGGTGGCTTGTTGAGCAGCCATCGGCACATTGAGCCTTAATTGCTCAGCCAGTTTTCAAGTAGATTTCAATAGCATTCCAATGTAAACCCAGCATTGTACCATGGTTGTTTATTACATTTACATACAAACAATTATAATCAATATAGCCAAGTAAAAAGTATAATAAATATTATACATGTATGCTTCATTACCATATGTTGATAAGGGGGAGGGAGGTCTTAGTCACAATTAATGTAATTTTATGGGGGTGTACATGCCAGCATTACGAACCATGACATGGGGGTGGGTCTAAATAGCATGACATACTTTATGGATGGCCCCTTATGAAGAAACCACTATGTCCATTGTTATGATTACATAATTTCAAAGTGCTTAGGTATAAAAAGGTGATCATAAACACGAGGGATGATTGCATACGTTAAAGACAAACACAAATGACTGATTAGCACTGATGTAGTAAAGCCACAGCAACAGTAGATACTCGAAACATATCGTCTACAAGTCTCCACATGGCAAGATATAGCAAATCAGTCAATGCTTCATTCCAGGGGACAGGTGTCACAAAGTGATCCTTATAATCAAAGGTTTTTTAAATATACAACGATCACTACAGAATATATATTTATATTTAGTTTTATAAGATAATGATCAGCATTTGTGCTAGATACATGAATATTAGAAGAAAAACACTGTGTACAACATCTAAATGGTCATTGATTTTGTTGGATAAAAGACAACATTTCTGGCAAGAGTGGAAATTAGACGTAAAACCAGCACACAACTGTATATCATTTTAATGTACACCAGGTATATGGTATATTTGGACCATGAGTAATTGAATTTATTCACAATAATACTAATTAAAAGTAAAAATATGCATAGACTGGCAGAATTGCATTTTAAACCCGTTTCTCCTGAATACTACAAAATACTTGTGAGATTAACGAACAAGACTGGCAGTTATGAGATTTCTTAAACAGTAAGAAAAATATGTGAACAAATGACAACATTGTGAACAATGGGTGAAGAGAACCATTGTGAACAATGGGTGAAGAGAACCATTGTGAATCATATCCTAAAAGCAGAAACAATCACATTCTTGGCAAGACATTGATAAATGCAGCAAATTATACTTTAAATACCAAGTTATGTAAATAGCATTACAAACCTACAAAATGTAATATGCTGGTCTAAGTAAGTTTCTTGAGATAATTATTGTAGTTAAAAATCCTTGAATAATAATATTTTGTTCATCTTATTTTTTAAATAATTCTGCAAAGCTTTAATCGATCTTGCATCAACAATGGCATGCTAGCAATTTTTTTTTTAAACTCGGGCAAATTAGTAAATAATTGTTCACCAGGTCAGTAATTTTTTTAAGGCAAAAATAATTTGACACGAAACGCTATAGTATAATGCCATTCACATTTTCGCAGGTTACCTGATCAAACCCAATCAAAGCCAATATTCCTTTGATGGTCTTACAAAAAGTAAGCTATGAACTGTTTTATTAAACTGACTGCAGATGTCACTTGAACTGTTTACACTCTACATAATGCAGTACCGACAAAAATTACATTTGATGGTCAAAATGAACACGAGGGATTTTCAACACCACTGGATCACCATAAATCTACCCTGCTTTGAGACTAGTAAATAATACTCTTATTCATATATAAACGCAGACGACATCGTAATTGCATCATTCCAACAAAGCTAAATATCAGCCACTTAAAAATATACGTACTTTGGCCAAAATATTTTGCAATATGCAACATCAATAAATATGTGATTTATCATGTAAGCAAGTAAATATGCTACGTGTAAGCAGATATGTTATTAACGTATACTTATTGAAAGCGATAACAATTGTTGGTTCCATTTGGCAACAGTGACTTTTCTGTAAGTTGCTCCCATAGTTAATGATGTTCCCTTATCTATTTTACTTACAGAACATCAAATATTCCCACGGAACCCCACCATCATAACTGACCACAACAATAACTGCTCTGTTCCTACACCAGGTGGCACCACTCTCTGCTTGTCGACTCCTGAAGTGCGGAGAGCACGAACACCGCCCTCAGAGCCCCGTGTAGTTCACTCATCCGTCCACCAGGTGGCACCACTTGGTCGCCACTGAATGTGTAGCCGATCTTCCCGACAAAGCCCAGACCCGGGTTTGGCTGGCCAAATAGGTCCACCAGTTTAGGGTCATCCTGTCTCGCCGGCTGACCACTGACTGACTGTGAGAGCTGTGAGAAAACAAGAGTAGACAACAGTGGTCAGTTTTGCAGCATTTCTAATGTGGGCAGGGTTGAAAGACATCTTACTTAGGTTCTTCTTGACCATAGGCAGTGGCCAGATCCACACATTTCCCTTGGAATACTCCACGACTTCCTGGCTAGGCAGCTTTGCAAGTATAGAATTTATTTAGCACTCCTATCATCCAATATTTCTCTGTGTGTTTTTTAATTAATTAATGCTAGGTGCAGTTACAACTTTTTCTTGTAGATTATTCCACAGTTTTATACCTCTTAGAGGGAATTATTCCTTTCTAGAGTCTGCAAGCATTTTCTGGAAATAGTTTCAGACTATGGCCCCTAGGTTCTTCTTTTGCAGTCTCACAATCTTTATATAGCTTGGTATTATTATACGATACATTACAATACAAAGTAGTAGATGCTTGGAATAACTTCCTTGATTATATAATATCAGCACTCTCTAAGAATAAAAAAAAACATAAAAGTAAAGATTGTAACCAAATATGGGCTCATTATAAGTCTAAATAATTAGTAGCTTCGTAAATACTCATTATCGTATAGCTTGAAATAGATACTGCAAAGGTTACGGTGCACATCAATTTCTCATAAGACAGAAGTACCAAAGAGAGATTCAGCACATCTTCCAAAACATCCAGCACTCATAACCTTGAGACCAACTCACCAAGTAGATAAGAGGTTGCGCCACCGTCTGGTTACAGCAGTCTCGCAGCAACAACATCGCTTCGTCGCTCAACTCATCAAGCGCTTCAAACAAACAGCGAAAGCACTCCAGTATCGCCGTCTCTTCTTCTGGTCCACAGATGGCGCCATCATTCTGTTCACATTATGAAACTTGTTGGTATTTGATCGACAGGATGACGCTTCGAACCAGAGCGAAGTAGTCAAACATTAGTCCACAGAACCCAGGTTTCATGTCACCAACTAAAACTACACAATTACTCAGCACTACTCATTTGTGTAACATTAAATGTTTGCTTAGTAAAAAGATCTGTATAATCTACTAAGACAAACATCTTAGCACTAAGTAAATGTTCTTAGTCAATAGGCAGTAGGCAACATGAAACTGGACCCTGATCATTTACATGTCTTATGATCTTACTGAATGTTTTAAGTAACCTCTATGTTTTGAATAATATAAATTGTAACTCTTATTTTTAATAAAACAAAACTGTTCTTGACTCTATATACACATTTCTAAATCTGTGTCAAATGTTCCCATAAGGATATATAAACTACAAAACGTTGTATAATTTGTTGTTATACATATATATGTTACAGTAAAAGGAGTAAGTGTGCTACCTTGATGCTGAACCCTGCTGGCTGGAGAAGTGCCTTCCAGGTTTTGATGTCACAGGACAATTTTCCCTTCAACTTCTCAACTGTCATGGCTCCTTCTGGCAAACTAGATTCCAGCTGCCAAGAAAACATTAAATATGTTGCAGGTTGGCCATTGTGGAAAAAAATATTTGGTCTGATGGTGGATTAGATCTGAAACAATTTAAAAGAAATTTGAACACATTCAGAAACACTCATTAAAATCTCAGTGCCCCATAAAATAATTAATTATCTGAAAATAGGGTTGATCAAAAAGGTTGTTTGGTGATAATTCATATGGATAAAAAATAAATCAAATGTGAATATGAAAAACAATTACAAAATATAATTTCAACACACTGCAGAAAACTGTTTTTCTCTCTCCGACTATGCCTATAGTTAATTTTATATACAAAACCCTAGTGTTTATGGGGAAACCATATGGCATGTCAATTTACAACTGCCAAATTAGCCATAAACACATTTTGCAGAAAATAATAATATATTATTTTTTAAATGCCTCTAGGTTCAACTCACCAGATTACTGAGAAAGCGTACATCCTTTGGATGGGTGCATAAGTCCACCACAGCACTGTATATTTTCTGTCGCTTTGCTTCATCTTGGTCAAGCAATGCACTGAATGTTTCTCTCAGAGACAAATCTGCATATAAATTTTAATAGATTTTTTATTTTATACAACCTAGTAGCATCACGTCCAATATTGGTCATTACATTTCATGGCATAGTAACAAGTAATACCATGGTCTAGAGTGGCTAACTAAACAAAACATATATTAAAATACTAGTATTAATAATTGTTTTATTTCAAGATAAATAATATTACAATAAAGAAATATAATTAAATAATTATAAATGTAAATAAAAAAATTCATAATATATTATATATTAAATTGTCAAATGAAGTTCTTTCATGTTAATAACTAATGTGAATAACTTTACGGAAAATATTAATTATATTCGGCTTTAGGAATTTTCAAATTTAAAACTTTTCAGATTTAATTCTCCAGGCAACTGAGTAAAAAAAAATGGCATGCCATTTACTCGATATGTCCAACTTTACCCACCAGAGGTCTCTGCATCCACTGTATCGAACTGCCCCTCTGCGTCCTTGTCGACAATCAGTTTGAGGCTGCCCCCACTGCTCACTGTCAGTTCACACACATTGTAGGCAAGCACGGTGCCCTTGGGCAGGATAAATGTCCGCTTGTTGCTGTTGGAGAACGATTCATCCTCCTCCGCCTTGGGAGCAACAGGGAGCACCTACACGCAAGGGGCGGTTGTATACGTATGGAAAGTCCACAAATAATATTTTATATATCATTCACGGTGCATTACAGAGATACTTAGAATTTTGTTAACTGTTACAAATCATATGTTGTAATAAAAACAATACTTGTTATACCATAGGCCACAGCACGGTGGCGGATTGGTCTTCAACATGTTTCTATGCTGCAGTGGTGCCATCTAATGAATGAAACCGGTAGTAATGCATATAGGCGCTATTGTGGATGTCAGAACAGAGTACTGTGTGTCGTGGTAGCCACGTCAGTTCAATCATATTAATCTGTCCGTTTTATGGTTCACATTATCCAGAGTGAACCAATACAATGGTTTTGCACATCTGCTTCTATAATTCAATTTTGTGCTGATCTTATTTCACAATCATGAAAAACCACCCATTGGTGGTAGTAGTACCCACCACAATATATAGTAGCTTGATTATTCATTTTTTATTTAATTTTAGTTAAATAATCTGAAACCAATTAAATAATTTTTACAGTCTGGCCAACAGTTTTAGAAAAATAGGACAAAAATGGTCTGGCTATTCACACTTTGGCAAGTTTTGAGATGTACTGATCAAAGTTAATTCCCTTGTTGATTTTTAAAAAGTACGCACTTTTTAAAACTATCTATGCATCTATTCAACTATTCACATATACAGATAAGAACATTACAAAGACTGGTTCACGATGGGTGAATTGAACAGCAGTGGAACCTTTAACAGCATATAAGTTAGATATATATACATACCATATACAATACAACTTTATTCGTCCCTGTAAGAGCAATTACATTGTCATTTGGGCGGGCACAGTGTATAAATATATATAAATATTAAAATATAACATACGTAACAGCGTATTACTGGCTCACTTCATCGTGGTCACAAAAAGAAAAATTTATCACATGAACAGATGGAGTGCATTCCTTCACAGTGTAACCACTAAATATATAGAACACACACACACACACACACACACACACACACACACACACACACACACACACACACACACACACACACACACACACACACACACACACACACACACACACACTACATTCATTTCATATTTTTTTTAAAGACTGATGGCAGCAGGAATAAAAGATAATTTCTTATGTTTTGTCTTGCACGAGGGGCACCTAAAATGGCGGCCCAATGGCAGAGTCTCAAACATGGGATATAGAGCATGACTATCATTGGCTAAAATAGAACATGCCTTCCTAAGTACCTGTTGTTCACAAAACTGAGTGATGTCTCCAAGTCTCTCCAATTGTTTTGGAGCTGACACGTACAATCTTGTTTTTAACACTCAAGTTGAAATACCAGCAGATAAATGAAAAGCAAAGAACACTCTCATTAAAAGACTAAGAGGTTTAAAGTTGTTTTATAAAACGGAAAATGACTTTAGTTTTCTATGAAAATACAGACACTGCTGACATTTCTTGTTGCTTACTTCAGTGTTGTCATCCCATCTAAGTTTGTTATCAAACACTGTACCTAAGTATTTGTACTTGGTGGCAAGTCATCACACCACTCAACAAACTCTCATAGTGCCGGGCCATGATCTTGTTGGGAACCAAAGAGAAGTGAAAGTAAGGCACTGTCATCAGCAAATTTCACTAAAAACCTGTCTGCGTGAACACGTCTACAACTGTCAGTGTACAAGATGTAAAGGAGGGGTGAGAGACAACAAGCCTGAGGTGTGTCAACCTCATGTCAGAAAACTTTCCATTCACAAAAAACATACTGAGGACGACACTACAAAAAGTCAACAATCCAGGCAACAAGCTGGTTTCCAAGATTAAAATCAGAAATGAGTTTAACTTTATGGGCTAAAATATGAGGCTGCATAAAATTAAAAGTCAATGAGAAATCGGTGAAGAGAATCTTGGCGTGTGCAGTTGGCTTCTTAAGGTGAGTATACATTTTGTCCAGAATGAATAACTTCGCATCTTCAACACCTCTTCCAGCCCGATACGCAAATTTGATTCTCGGTGATGGGCAGGATCAATGACTTGACTAGCTTTTCCAGGGTTTTCATAACAAGGGATGTTGGAGCAACTGGTCTGAAGTCGTTCAACTGTTTTGGGTTGTTTGTCTTAGGAATGGGGGTGTTTGTCTTAGGAATGGGGGTGTTTGTCTTAGGAATGGGGGATGGCAGTAGAAGGTTTCCAAGCAGTGGGAATACTAGCAGTGTCTAGAGAGGTCTGAAAGAGATGTTGAAAGACGCCACTAAGCTGATCTGTACAAAACTTCAGAGTTCCGCCACATATGCCATCAGGGCTTGGGCTTTTGTTTATGTTGATCATCTTAAGACAATTAGCGACACTCTCCTGATCAATGACAGCAGTTTTATCAAACGACAAAGACGACTTTAGATCAAACATGTAGGATGAAAAGTTGTGTTCTTCAAAACGTGTAAAGAAATCATTAAACACTTTGGGCAAAGACTTATCACTCACACTCTCCTGCCTGACCTTAGATCTAATTGGGTCTGTCATCATGTTGACACCTACCATGTTCTTTATCCCCTTCCAAGCATCACGAAAAATACCACCAACAAACTTAGTTCAACCTTCTGTTTATACTGTTGTTTTGCCTGCCTGATTGCTGCTTTTACCTCTTTATTTACATTTTTTTTCTCTTCGGTTGTACCCTGGAAAAGGACTCTTGTTTTTATTTAGGACAGCTTTTAGATCTTTTGTGACTCAAGGTTTATTGTTTGGAAAAACAGTGATTTGTTTGGTTGGAATCACAGAATCAACGCAGAACGAAATATAAGATGAAATAACATCAACAAGTTCATTCAGATTTTCTCACGTGTCATAGAACATGTGCCACTCTGTGCAGTCAAAGCAGCCCTGTAACGCAACAATACTAGTCCAGCTTTTCACGGTTTTCACCACCCGCTCAAGTCTATGAAAGACTGGCTTGTACACGGGGCTAGTAGTACACAGTTGTGGTCAGCTGATCCAATAGGAGGTAACGCCATAGACGTGTAGGCTGCAGGCACTGAACCGTAGCAAAGATCAATTGTCTTGTTCAGGCGACTTGGATATGTGACCTGTGACCTATTGATGAAACGTCTTCAATGTTTTGTTGAGAAGGCAGTGATTAAAGTCACCCAGCACAAATTTTGGAGCATCTAGAGAAATAGAGTCTAGTTTGTTGATGTGGTGTGAAATGAGTTCTGCAGCCCTTGCGGCATTGGTGCAAGGGCTGTAGGTAGGTGGATGTAAACATGTGTGAAGAATAACTAGGGGATTTCCCTTGGCAGATAGAAGGGCCGGAGTGAGACGGACAGGAACTCAATATCAGGGTGCAAAGTGTGTAAAGAACAATGACCGTTCTGCACCATCTCCAACTGACACAGAAGCATACTCCCCCTCCGTGTTCTTTCCCAGTGTCACATTTGTTTCTGTCCAATAGAATGGGTGTTCCAAACCCATTGATAAATAAATCACTGTCTTACACATGATCATCAAGCCAAGTCTCAGTTAAAGCAAGTAGACAGGCCTGTCTTTACTCGTGTACAAGTAGACAGGCCTGTCTGTACTCGTGCACAAGTAGACAGGCCTGTCTGTACTCGTGCACAAGTAGACAGGCCTGTCTGTACTCGTGCACAAGTAGACAGGCCTGTCTGTACTCGTGCACAAGTAGACAGGCCTGTCTGTACTCGTGCATATAGTTCACGTTTGCTTGTAACTCGTCCATTTTTTAACAAAGTGAGCGGACGTTAGAAAGGAGTGCGGTGGGGAGCGGTAATTTGCCACTCTTAATCTTTTTTAGTTTTTGTCTTATCCCTCCCTTTTCCATCTTTTCCTCTTCTTGTGCTGCTTGCTGTCTGTCGTGTTTTGCTCCGTGTCGGAATGTAGCAATTCAGGAGGGAAATCAGGGTGTATTGAAGAAAATGGCTGCCATTTTGTTGTCTGTGCACCGGTCCAAGAAGGCACAAAAAAGTCACAGCACATGCACATGCTAACATCAATAATCTACGTATATCCATCCTGGAACACTCGAAACACTCAGGAGTCACTCTGCCAGTTCAGACGATGAAAAGAAACTCAAAATATATAGTAAAGATTGAACACAATAGCCCGTCCTCGCGAATGTGTCGTCACTCGTGCAGTACCACCTACCAATATTCACAATTTCATATTACTGAAGAAACAACAATTTATTCTAAACACTCACCTTGCTTGTGTCTACAGTTTCACTTTCGGTTTCTGTGACAGACACTTCAACAGTGCCCTCTTGTGTGAGTTGCACAGAACCAACAATGACACACAACACTTTCCTTTTGTTCTGTCGCACTTGCTGGACAAAGTCATTCTTCAAATCCAAGCTCCTGAAAAATTCAAGTTTAACACAAACTCATTCTTCATATCCAAACTCCTCAAAAATTCAAGTGTAACATATTATTGCATTAGTTTCATTATTGAAACACAATCAGCGTCACTCGTGACATTTTCTTATGTTTCGTTACTCACAGAAAAGCGCAACATTTTATGGTGCAATATAGCTGGTAGACTATTAATAAGCACAGGCCCTATGCCATGCTATATAGCTGTGTTACCTAGCAGCTAAAAATGTTGACAATTCTGAACCCCTTCGTACAACAATACTTCTTCTTCTTCACGATTATTGTGGAAACTCTAGGAGTCGAGGAATAACTCCACAGTTGTTGTGAGGGTGCACATTGGTTAACAAAAAAATTAAATAGTTTAAAATATAATTAAAAACAGTTAGAAGGTTAAAAAAGTTAAGATTAAAAAGTTTAAATGAAAATTGTTTTATAGTTACATTATTCGTAACGGTTGGGAATAATAATAATAAAGAATTAAAATATATATACCATATAAGGAGATTAAGATTGCCCATTATAACGATAGTGGCGAAGTAGGTATATATAGCCAAGCAGGCTATAAGACTAATGACAATACATTTCCACTAGTCTTAGAGCACACTGTGTTAGGCGGCAGGACAGGTGTTGTGTGATTACATGCATAGTTGTGTCTGTGCATGTGTGAGAGAGCAACACTGACTCACTGATGACAAGTCTTAACAACTGGCCCATTGCCAGCTGAGAATAGAAAGGAGTTGCTAAAGGTTTGGAGTTATGCAGACGACTTGACTAGGTCAATCATACGCACAGTTTCAATACAGTTGATAGCAATCTACAAATATGTTAAATTTTTTGTGATTTTACAAACAGACATAAGTTTTGTTTATGTGGGGGGGTCACATGTTCGGTGACCTGTGGGGAAATACCCCCACATTTGGGATTATTATAATTTTAGATTTAGTGTTTTTGGCAGCAGATAGCGTGGTATTCAGAAAGGCACTTTTTAGTTAATCATGTTGGCTTAGTTAATCATGTTGGCTTTAAAATTAACTCTACACATAACAAGCTCTGCTGTGATTACATGTCATTCCTTTCAATTGTTCTAGGAATACCGCTGCTGCTTTATATGTTGAAATGTGGGCTCTAACAGCCTGATGCTCAGGAGACTAGTATGGGCTCAGTCAAAGGCCTGGCATTGGGTTGTAGAGTCCACATTTATTTTATTTAAATATTACAGTGTACCAAAAAAGGCTTATACACCGGTTACCCACAATAAACAAACGTCATCCATTTGGCCTTTTTCATATATATATTTGTCTCCGTGTTGTTGCTTGCATAAAGACATAATGCAGCATCTAAGATGACAATTATATAATTGTAATAAAATCGTACCTAAATAAAAATACAATATTGTTAATTAACTTTGTCTATTTCTGAGATGACCAACTGCAAATGTGGAATAACGTTTTGCTTTAATTAAGAAGCAATGGAAACAAACTGCCATCTGTGTTGCTTAATACAATTGAAATTAACATTATTAAATAATTAAGCAGCCTGGCATGAAACTGACACTTCTAAGCAGATTTACTGATTGATCAAAGTACCCACTTGTTATGTAGTAGAACCATCAAGGCAGGAATGTCCACTTCTAACTTATCAATTGGACCAAACTTTGCCGACACGTTCACTGAATCACACCCTTTCACATCTGCTTCCAACAGCTTGTAGAGGGAGCCACCAATCTTGCCACTCAATGAGAAGTTGTGCGTCTTATTGTATGTCACCAGGGGGAGTCGTTTCACCTAAAACAGGAATGTGTGACTGAGTCGTGCGTGGAAAATATCACGGAGGAGGATATCAAAATATGAGTTGTGCAGTAAAATGTCCACAACGGAATGTCAATGACATCTCACACTGTATGGATTTCCATTACACACAAAAAATATGGCGAGGAATTCAGCCCTATCCCGGTTTAATATGGACTTTAATTGTTTCAAACTGGAAATTCAAGAGGTACATTTTGTCTGATGTCGGTATATTTGAAAGCTACAGAGTGGATATTTGGTTGGAGTAAGTGGTAAAGTTGACATTTGAAATAACATGTATATACCCAGGGTATATATTGATTAACCAGTGAAAATGCTATTGTAGACTTATACAGAATGCCATACCAAAAATGTAGATTTCAAGCAAACAATTTAGCAAATCTGAGCTACAAAAGAACGAGAACCAATTTTAACAGGATACTTGGTGCGGACCAAAAAGTGAATAACGTAGAGGCTGCGAAACAACAAGGCTGCAGGAAAAGGGACAGATCGCAATTAAGATGGTGAAAAGGCAGATAATACTAAGGTAACATCTGTTGCGCCTAAATCCTCCAAAATCAAGCTCAGAGGCGCAGCAAAACAAAAGGGATAGTCAATATCAGAATCAATAAGCCATATTAAAGTTGTAACAGATGGATCGATATGCCAGGGAACTAAGGTGGATACGCAAGGTTGTAAAGGTAAGTTTTTACATGACGGCAAAATTGTGTATACTATTTTCAACTGGTCTAACATGAAGAGGGGGCATATTCCAGAGTTGGTGCGACAAAAAAATACCCTAGGTCCAATATTAGTATTGACTCTAGGAACAAACAGTAAATCAGAACAAGATGTTCGTTCGAAGCTGGATAGGTGTTTTTACAGCAATGATATGCTGGATGCTTACATGACTGTGCCTGGTAGGTAATGGTACAGATCTTACAAATAATACGATAGGAAGCCAGTGCAAAGACCTCAGAAGAGGCACTGAGTGAGAAAACTGCAGAGACTGAGTCACAACCCTAGCTAAGTAATTCTGTACACGTTGTAACCTAGTGATATCCTTAAGGGCAATATTGTGAAAAAGGGAATTGCAATAGTCAAGTCTACTAGTAACAAGTGCAATTGTGATAGTTTTGCAACAGAAAGGGGCAAATAACAGCGAATATGTCGTAAATCATGAATATGATAAAAACAGCAGTAACAAGTTTGAGAAATATGCCACCTAAAATTGGAATTATCATCAAAGATAACTCTGACATTTCGAGCGGAAAGTGCAGGCATAACTTACTGGTAAGCATAGGTGCGGGAAAAAAGCTTTTAACTTTGTCACGCTCCGTCTGGGTACCAATAATAAGAAACTTTTTGTTTTATCAGCATTTAACTTTAATCTTCTTTCAGTCATCCAAACAAAATTTCATCAAGACAATTTCTGAGCTGACACTCAGTCAGTTACAAAAGGAGCAGTACATACACCTGTACCATGAACTCAGTCGGTTACAACAGGAGCAGTACATACCATGAACACAGTCGGTTACAAAAGGAGCAGTACATACCATGAACTCAGTCAGTTACAAAAGGAGCAGTACATACACCTGTACCATGAACTCAGTCGGTTACAAAAGGAGCAGTACATACACCTGTACCATGAACTCAGTTGGTTACAAAAGTAGTAGTACATACCATGAACTCAGTCGGTTACAAGAGGAGCCACATGGAAGTACAACATTGGTTGACACATCTTTTTAAATCCCACTAGTAACCTAATTATGAGACAATGACTTGGAGCTTGGACTCAAGCTTGTGACTTGCAACATGATTATATGTCAAGTATCTATTGTAGCTATCAGCAACATACCATAACAATCCGAAAAGTAATATGTTTATCTACATGGGTGCCACCGGACAATTCTACGCAGTATTGTATTTTACTGGCTTGAAAGGTATGCAAAAACAAGACAACACTGTTTAACAACCTGGGAATAATACAATTTAAAAATAAGTGTTAATAAATTTACTATTTTCATACATATTTTAGTTCATAGTAAGCACAAACATCATGTTTGAGTGCTATTACTTATGTAGTATGCTTCCATTGATCTATCATCTTAATAGTACTCTAAATAATTTTTGAGGTGTTAATACAGTTGAAACAGTTTAATTAGCCAGCTGTCAGATTACAATGTGGAGAAGAAAGAATTGTTGAAAGCACGGCAGATTTAACAAGAATGCAACAATTAGGACACAAAAATCTACAACTTCAGGAGTCAGATACAGCTTAATATAAGTGGACTACGAAGCCATTGGCTTTCTGTGTGGCAAAACACTGGCAATGGCATAGTGCCATACATGGGGGATCCTGACCCAGAAAAAGTGTGGTGTTCGGTTTCCCCAAAAAGTCGCCAAGTGGCAGGATGTATGTAAGTATGACTGGATGATGATTCACACACGAACCCTCTCATTCTCACACAAGCCTGCATACAAACTCACTCCTTCACTTTCACACACACTGCTGAAGTCTAACTGAAGCTGACATAATCACCTGATCATTCCATCTTTAATTTGTTAGGGGGGGGGGTCAAGCATACGTTTCATGATCAAATGGACATAGTATAAGTTACCTAAATTACCTTGTTCAAATATAAGTCAATCTCCTTTTTCTTACCATTACCCCATCAGGTACCCTAGCCCTCCCTATATATTAAAAAAAGTAAAGGTAAGTTCTTGCATAGCACAGTATCCAGTCCTCAACTCAATCCACTGCTCAAAGCGCTTTACGCAGACCTGTTCAATCGAACACCATCTCGACTTCTCTGGGAAGCATCCAGTCATGCTGCATTTAATGCGCGAAGACTATTCGTACACAGATATCTATATTATATCTAGCCATGGCAGAACAACACACTCAAATGCCCCCAAAAATTAATCTGAAATTCAGAATGCGAATGACGAACAGTTTGCCTGGAACATTACAAGTCAGTGCGAGACCCAACCATTATGGCAATATATAATGATTCATCTCAGACTCAGCCCATACCACAGCAATGACGTCAGCCTATAAGCCACAAGCTAAATGATGTAATGTTGTAAGCGTTTTCTTGTACTTGGTCTATTTGAAATGAATTTTACTCAACAAACCAAAGTACATTTTCTAGTTGGCTGTAAACATGCACATTTGTAAGCTAATACACCACCAAAAGTGGACCAATTAAAATATAGTTAAACATGCATTGAACAATAAGGAAATGTTGAAGGGAAATGCAAGAAATTATAAACATAAATAGCATTCCCAGTACTATACAATTGCACTGGTACAATGTATATATACGCAATAAATGACTTAAATTAAGCCAGATTAATTACCTCAGGCTCAACTTCCTTAAGGTATGCTTGTTGATATATTTAACAAACTTAATATCAAAATGATGAATTCATAATATTTTAGCAGTAGAGCTTCTTTACAAACTAACTTATACTTGATACGTTATCACCGTCGAAACGAATGCAAAATAAATATCGAATTCGTTACGCCCGTACCTCGATGTCGCTCTCCCAGGCGTCGGTGGGAGTTGTCGACAGTTGATGCAGGAGAAACGGGCTGGGCTCGAACCTGGGACTCTGCCAGAACCAACGGCGGTTCTTCTTCACGCTGACGGCGAACGGCACGCAGCGGTCCGCCTGGTCTAGGTCGGGCACGGGCACCAATGAACCCTCCCCGACAGACTTCACAAACTTCGTCACCGTTGCCTCGAACATCTTCCTCTTTCCGATATTCAACCGGGCAGATTTCAGTCGGATTATTCGTCTAGGTAACTCGCAAAATCGTTTCGCGACGAGAGTTAAAGGGGTGCCCGTCTTTGTTTTGTAAACATCGACAGCACGTGACTATGGATCCGTACACGTGACTTTGAGGGCGTTCATATGGACTCGTCCGTAGGGGTGGAAATATTCTATTCCATCGCACGCTAGGCTGCTAGTTTTGCATTGGCTTCGGAACTGGATGGCGGGGTGGGCTGAGCCACCAATATTTTTGTGGGGGCTCGATCGCCCAAATATTTAGTTAAGTGGTGCAATTGGGTGGTTTTTAGTGAGCTTCATTTAATTACTACTCATCCATTCGAGTTGTTTCATTACCAGTTGTGCCAATGATAGTAATTAATTTGGGCCCCTAGACTTCAAACTATTAGTTAATCTTCTTGCTAGTCTTGAAGACAGGCAGACCTGTATCTGGCTAAGCCACTGGGCATTGTTCCTCATAATACACTGCAGTCAAAGCATTCCTAGTTGTACCCTTATGATAATTTAGGTAAGTGATCACTCTAAGGCCCTATATAGCCACATAGAATTCACTACCAGCTGCTATGAGCGAGTATTTGCTCCTAGTGGCTAGTAAATTTGTATGTGAATTCACCTGTCTGTGTGATGCAGACATGGGGTCAAATACATTTGTATTTGAAAGTATTTAAATACTTTTTTTAAGTATTTGTATTTGACATGAAAGTATTTTTATGTGAACATATGTCTGTGTGATGCAGACATGGGGGTTAAATGCATTTGTATTTGAAAGTATTTTAATACTTGTTTAAAGTATTTGTATTTGACATGAAAGTATTTGTATTTAAATACTTTCCTAAAGTATTTGAAATGTTCAAATACTTTGTCAAATACATAGGATGTGATTATCAATAAATGACAACTTAAAATTATTCTTGTTTGAATTCTTAAGAGTTGAGCAATTTTACTGTCATTTGGCAATTCACCACTTTTCCGCTCAGAAATAATGGCAAGGTAATGCCATTATGTGAGAAGTCTTTGAGATCACTGTATGAGAAGCCAACATCACCTTACTAGTCAGTTGTCACTGTGATGCAATTAGCAAAAAGGAGACTGTTGCACTGGTCTGTCTGTCTTTTGATCATAGTTTCCGAGCCCCAGCTAACCAAACTACCTACCTGGTACCTAACCAATGTGGCAGTGGCTGCTAAGGCCAGCTATTGTGTCTAATATTTGCTTGCTGTCTGTGGGTTAAGAGAAGGTGGTGGCTTCTCAAGTCAGGTGGTACCATCATCATAAAAGCCAGGTTCGTTGTAATTGCAAGTTAGTTGCCTATGAACCTACAAACCATGGCTAGCAAGCCGATATAAATATAGTAGTTTGAAAGTAAAAAGTATTTGAAAAGTATATGAAATACTTTCCAATGTGCATTTCAAAGGATTTGTATTTGACTCCCTCAAGAGTATTTGTATTTAAATACATTTCAATGTATTTGACCCCATGTCTGGTATGATGTTCACATAGAAAGCTAGTAAACTCTTCAAATTTGTACTGCAGCCAAAATAATCAAATTGCACATCTAGATGTTGTTTTATATTTTGATGACAGGTAATTACAGAACTTTCAAAATTGGTAAAGTATTTTAGATATGATTTTTTAGGTTAATAATTACTTTAGGTTAGACCACTTTGATTCAAGTATTTCAAAAAAGTACAAGAAAATGGATTGCTAGAATTCACAGTCAACTTAGAGCCTAAATGAATCAAATTAAAACACACAATTAAGCTCTGTGTGCAACTTTGCAAATTATAAAAGCCTACATGGGTGCTGTTAAGCCATGCCCTGTGCAATCGTGATTGGTTGCATATGCGAGAATGTTGACATACTTCAGACGGTCCTTGGTGTGGTAACCAATCACAAGTACACTGGGCATGGCTTAACTTGATCATTTTAATAAATTGCAAAGTCACACCCATGACATTGGATTCCTCTGATGAACACAATCTCTTATCCGCCAGCAGCAACACCGAGACACACACACACACACACACACACACACACACACACACACACACACACACACACACACACACACACACACACACACACACACACACACACACACACACACACACACACAATGACACATAAATAAATCAATCAATCAGTCAATCCATGTTTATTTTCTAACACAGATAATACAGATTATAGTAACAAGAACAGTTTAGTGTTATAAAAAGGGGTGTACTGGAGAATTATCTTATGTATTTGTATACCCCTGTTACATTGCTTTCTAGTCGAATCATTGTGATAACATATATACAGTTGTTAGTATTTATATCAGTCAATTGTAACAGAAGTGATTTAACTATACTCCTGAGTAATACAGTATTAGTAAGTATAATACTAACAATGGAAGTTTCACAATATAATTATTTCAAAATAACACTGTGTATGTAAACTGTTATACCAAAAAATCATACAATAGTTTCATATTTGCTGATTAACAAATTAACAAAAATTTGGCACTTGCAATATTGATAGGTAATGAATTCCAAATTTTTACACCGTTAATTGACAGGCACCGTGATTTAACATTAGTTCTCACACACCGACGTACATATTGACATTTAAAATTAATTTTAATTAATTTAATTTGTACACAGGCTTTGCCCAAGTATTGGCATATTGTTAAAAGTCTTAAACAGAATTGATTGTATCTTCAAATCTACTAAGTCTTTCAATTTCAATATCGGTGAAATAACATATTAGCGTGACACAATCTGTTGACACCACACATTAATCTAACCACCCTTTTTTGTAGTATAGTAATACAATATACAGTGGTACTTAGGTAACAAAAACTAAGTATTGGTAAAAACAGTTAATAATATAGTGTAGACTTTTTTCTAGGACTTACCCTGTACCTTACTCCAATTATTCTGGAGAGGTTACCCCCGTAGTCTTGTCAATCAAGCTTTTCATCAATCAAAACTCCAAGGAATTTTGTCTTACTAACCCTGGCAATTTGATTATTGTGAATTCTAATATCTAAGTCATAATTTAATTTACAGTTATCAAAAATTATGTAGTTTGTTTTTGATACATTGAGACACATTGCATATATCATTTATATACAAGATAAAACATTTATGCCCTAACACCGACCCCTGTGGTACACCTCATGAAGTGCCCAAGAGGCTAGAACAGTGTTCACCATTTTTTACAAACTGTTTTCTGTCATGTAAATAACTTTCAACCCATTTTTCTGCTATACCACAAACACCATAGAATTTCAGTTTTTCTATTAGTATAGAATGATTTACTGTGTCAAATGCTATTTTAAGTCAATGAAGACCCCTAATGTGTGTCTCTTTTTATCTATTGATGTACTAATTTCTTCCACCAAATCAAGCAATGCATGTGAAGTGGACATTGATGGTCGAAAACCATATTGGCTCTTTGACAGGACATTGTTAGTATTATATATTGTTCAAGTCTGTTATTATACAATATGTTTGAGAACTGGCACAACAGAGATATTGGTCTATAATTATTGAATTCTGCTCTTGAGCCATATAAACACACACACAAACTGTGGCACATACACAGTGACCGACACGCACACACACACACACACACACACACACAGTGACACACACACACATAGTGACACACACAGATACACACACAATCAAACAAACAACAGTTGATCATTGTAAACATTACTTGTTTATTAGTAAAATCAATAGATTCATCAAAGATTAATAGCATATGAAATCTTCAAACTAATCAGGTTATGAATTTGCTTTACCACAAACATGACAGTTTGGCCAAACAAGCTGTTGCAGAAAGAATAGCCAGGTGTAAAAAGCCAATCAATTGGTATCAGAGTATCGCAATAACAATGTGTAAACTGTATCAGAACAAGTGCTAGTGTATAAGTTCATGCGATTATGGGGAACAAACAATTGGTCCTCAATGAGATTCTTTCTTAAACAGAAAGAATCATTCTCAATGTACACAACATCCATTTCTCATGCAAACCATAGGTTAAATATTATGAGCATAGAATCTTTAACATCAGTAGCCTCATAGAACAGTTGGCAAAGAAAGCAGTTCCTCAGAGAGTGGAAGGGTACAGCAGACGAGGAAGACCTACACTGCCATGACAGGATTGTGCAGAGATTTTTGAAGGATTGGGAGAGGAGTGGAGAATGAGAGCAATAGATAGAGAGGAGTGGAGAATGAGAGCAATAGATAGAGAGGAGTGGAGAATGAGAGCGATAGATAGGGAGGAGTGGAGAATGAGAGCGATAGATAGAGAGAAGTGGAGAATGAGAGCGATAGATAGAGAGGAGTGGAGAATGAGAGCGATAGATAGAGAGGAGTGGAGAATGAGAGCAATAGATAGAGAGGAGTGGAGAATGAGAGCGATAGACAGGGAGGAGTGGAGAATGAGAGCGATAGATAGAGAGAAGTGAAGAATGAGAGCGATAGATAGAGAGGAGTGGAGAATGAGAGCGACAGATAGAGAGAAGTGGAGAATGAGAGCAATAGATAGAGAGGAGTGGAGAATGAGAGCGATAGATAGGGAGGAGTGGAGAATGAGAGCGATAGATAGAGAGAAGTGAAGAATGAGAGCGATAGATAGAGAGGAGTGGAGAATGAGAGCGACAGATAGAGAGAAGTGGAGAATGAGAGCGATAGATAGAGAGGATTGGAGAATGAGAGCAATAGATAGGGAGGATTGGAGAATGAGAGCAACAGATAGCGAGGAGTGGAGAATGAGAGCAATAGATAGAGAGGTGTGGAGAATGAGAGCAATAGATAGAGAGGAGTGGAGAATGAGAGCAACAGATAGAGAGGAGTGGAGAACGAGAGCAACAGATAGCGAGGAGTGGAGAATGAGAGCAATAGATAGAGAGGAGTGGAGAATGAGAGCAATAGAAAAAGAGGTGTGGAGAATGAGAGCAATAGATAGAGAGGTGTGGAGAATGAGAGCAATAGATAGAGAGGAGTGGAGATGGTTGGTGCAGACAGCCGTGCAAAATCAGTGAAGGGGAAAACAAAAAAGTCGCAGATCAGTATTGAGGCCAGCCTCACGCGAAAAACAAGCAGAAAACAACATAAAACCAGTATACTTAAAAAAATACAGTCTTTTCCATGTACAACAACAAACAAACCTATATAAATTTATTTTAACCTTTCTTAATTTGTTGATTGTGAGATTGACGAAACAGTTATCCACGTGTTTGAAATAAGTGTTTACACAAAATGGTCAACGCAATTTGAGCGATAATGAATATTCAAGGTATCACAGTTTGACGTAACAAAGTTGTACAGCATTTCTTATACCAAATAAGTTCTCCATTAAAGATAAAAGTTCCAGAAAATATTGAGTAGTAAATACTACATTGGCAAGACATTTTCAAACATGTCATATTGGATAACAATTCTCCCGATTAATATAATTCTCTTGAATAAAAATCAAGCATTTAGCACTAAAACAGTTTGTAAGAACTTCACTAAAAACTCGAGTAAAGAATAGCAGTATGAAAATATTTAAAAATAAAAGTTTGAAAACCACTAGTAATAAAAATTATGCCGGTACATTTCTTCATTTTCTTTCCATAATTATTCAGAAGAAATTAAAATGTAATTATGACATTTTAATCAATTAAATTTCATGTATCCAGCTACCAGCCTATCTGTAAATAATGTATTACACATATCTTAGCAGATACCAATTACTTCAACCATATTCTAACTACGAGAATAAACACATTACACAAAATCTAGAATATATACTTTGATATGTGTCTTGTATAAGTAGGTGTGATAGCATGTTTCTGAATGTGTGCTGTAACATGAGTCTTGTATGAGTAGGTGTGATAGCATGTTTTTTA
Organism: Escarpia spicata; assembly: GCA_963995525.1. Classification (NCBI taxonomy): domain Eukaryota; kingdom Metazoa; phylum Annelida; class Polychaeta; order Sabellida; family Siboglinidae; genus Escarpia; species Escarpia spicata. The sequence goes on from OZ023212.1 coordinate 17,270,674, forward strand.
ATGTGTGCTGTAACATGAATCTTGTATAGGTAGGTGTGATAGCATGTTTTTGAATGTGTGCTGTAACATGAGTCTTGTATAAGTAGGTGTGATAGCATGTTTTTGAATGTGTGCTGTAACATGAGTCTTGTATGAGTAGGTGTGTTAACATGAAACACATGTCCTGGAATGTGTTTTGTTACATGATTCTTGCAAAAAACAAATGTGTTAACATGTATTCTGCAAAGTCAACTGTGACATGAATCTTGTATAAATATGTGTCTTAAGTGTCCTGGAATGTGTACTGTGGAACAACAAGATGTGTGTAAGCAAGTGTGTTAACACGTGAGTTGGAATGTGTACTGTTGTGTGACATTTCTCCCATCATTCTATGGTGTACATCCCCATGAATGCAACACTCGTGTCGATTGGTCCGTCTACTCCTCCAATCAAAGGCAAGCTTGTAATGGTCCATGGATCAGTAAACAGGTACACTGAAAAGTGCAAAAAATAACTAATGGTTAAAGGAAAACAGTACAGGTGCCAGGCACATGGCTGGATAATAAACAACACGATACCAACAGAATTCAAAGTAAAGGAAGGTAGCAGACACAAATTAGCACTAGGAAAAGACCAGAATAGACTGGATATGAGAAAGTATCCATTCTCACACAGGAAAATAAATAAATGGAATAAATGACATGTGCATAACAATAGTCTACATTTGTATAGCATTGTTTATGAGGAAATAAAATCTGTTCAGTGGTGCTTCAAATACGTACAACAAATATTAAGAATTACATCATTAAAAATAATTTAAAAACTAAATTATATGTAAGGAAGTAGTGGTAATAATTATCTCCTACATGCTAGCAATCTGAAAGTTTAAAAAAATTCAGGTTTTGATTTTCAGGAGCGTCCGAGAGTGCAAGATTCCTCCTATCAGAAAAAGTACAGACTCCCAAATCTGTCTAGTGGTCTCCCAAATATGAACAGTTCTGATTCTGAAACATCCAGTTTCAAAACAAGCTTTATTGGCAATACTGCCAAGGTGGGTTTACCACAAACCTATTAATGTTCAACAAATTCAAATGTCCCCAGGTTCAACACAACTAATTTAGCAGATTTTCTGTTACAAATTACTACCTTGGAGCATTCCAGGTAGCTGAACAGATGGCCTCGCTCTAAATCTGTTCAACGTCAAGGGCTAGGAGAAAGTGTCAGACAAGAATGCAGTTACTGCAGACGCAACACTTACGCATCTCGCCTGGCTTCATGGTGATCTGGAAGGAGTGGCATTTAGAGGAGCATTCAGACTTGGGCATGAGCATAAGACGGCGATGACCGGAACTCTGCACATACCAGGCATAGGAATTTTTACCAATGGGCTGAAATAAACAAAAACATTTTGTATACAGTATTATTCCCAGCAGATGAGCAGTGCACTAGTGCAGGGGCTTGGGTGCGCATGTATTAATTTATCATGTCCATGCATAGCACAAGCTGTCAAAGGTGGGCGAATGCACACATTGCATACACGTCACGCATGTGCAACTCTAAGATCCGAACCCTTGATCTGTGGTTTTATAAAGGTTTACGTGATTATGACATCACGCTCGACTTCGAGAATAAAACAAAATCCACTGAAATTTAAAATGTGGTGCCATCTCATGGATAGAAAGTACAATTGTTATTTAGAAAGTATCCGCAACATGGCACCAGCAGCGGATTATCATATTTAGCATTTTCAAAGCGCACATTCACTACTGAAAATTTGTTTTCTTCCATGGTTTAACGTCTATTAGGCAGTGTGTGTCTGTTGGGGATAATACAGTATTCTATATATCAATTACGAAAAACCTCATTTGTCTGAAGTAATTTGTGGGTCACTGTTCTTGAGTATTCAATGCTGTGACTTTCCGCACTTGTTTCCCTACTCGCGATATCATGCAATGCCCCAGGATAATCCTTGAATGATTTGATATTCTCGTTTCTCATAATGTGATGTTTTACATAATACTGATAATTACCTACTTTTTGCACAAACTTTTGTCAGTTGATTTCTTGGAACGATGCTCATTCAAAAACTAATACAAAACCATATCAAAAGTACCCCTAGCCCACAGTAGGTACACTAATGAATCTAGTGACACAAGTTACGTAAGTATCCACAAGATGATGCCATGTCCAAACTTTGTCAAAGTTAGGAAAAGTTTGCTCAAGGAAACGGGCGACTGGCTGCTTTAAGACGTCCAAAGTCAAAAGGGTTAACAAAGAAATTAATAACAACTATAAAAAATCTAATTCATCACCATCAACATGAAATGTTAATTAATAAAGGTACAGGTGTGCTTGCCAAAACATTAAACCAATATTAATAATAAATCGTTATAATCCTGATGATTTAAAACAGTTTTGTTTATCAGTAAAGAGAAACTGGCATAATGAAAATATTCCTGAGGATTTGTGTCTTAGTGTGTGGATGCGACCGTGCAAGTATGTGATCCTCCATGGGCACTCAACACAGTGTATGACTCTACTGGGTGATGAATCAACTGTCACTTACCACACTGTATGACTCCGCACTGGATGAGTCAACTGTCACATGTATACATATATTCTTAAATGATGAGTTAATGGAATGTGATTTACTGTGCCTACAAGAGCTTATGCTCACTAAACAAGATTGACATATACTAAACACCTGTCACGATGGTTATGTGGGTTATGGTGTTTCTCCTGTAGACGCATCTTGTGGTATTTTAACTGGTAGGCCATATGGTGGTGTAGGTTTTTTATGGAAACATTCCCTTGATCAATACATCACCATTCTTGACCAATGCTATGATTGGCTATGCGGCAAAATAATTTGTTGGGGTAACAAGGAGTATTATCTACTAAACGTATATTTACCTTATAACTGCGAGGAAAACAGGGACAAGTTCAATGATTATATGTCCAAAATTGCTGTATATGTTAATAATATTAATAGCTCGTGCATCACTATTGTTGGTGATTTTAACGCGAATATTTCAAAGAAATAAGTTTTTGGGAATATCTTACTTGATTTCTGCAAAGAATTTTCTCTGGCTATAAGTGATCAAGATACTCTCCCGACAGACACATATACATACGTTAGTTCTGCCTGGGGAACTACATCATGGCTAGACCATATCATATGTACCGCTGATGCGAAGGATTGCCTATCTAACATGTCCATACTTTATGACGTTATTTATTCTGATCACCACCCGATATCGTTCAGCATAGACAGTGATATTGTACCAGAATGCGTTAGTGGTAGTGGCAATACTAATGAGATTAAGCAAGGCATACAGTGGGACAGATTAAACCTATAAGATATTGATGCATACAGAGAATGCACGAACGTTGAATTGAGCAAACTGAATGTTCCACCGGGTGTTAGATGCAATGATCCCAATTGTCATAACTGTAATCATCATCATGATCTCGATGACTTTTACAATTCTATCGTGATTACATTGAAGAGTGATTACACGGTCAAATCGCAAAGGTGCTTATAAGTATAATGTTGTACCAGGTTGGAACGAGCGAGTGAAAGAGCTTCATTGTGCAGCCCATGATGCTTACTGTATATGGAAAGAGACTAATAAACCTAGACAAGGTGACATTTTTAATGTTATGAAATTATCCAGAATTAAATTCAAGCAGGCGATCAGAAAATGTAAAAGGGAGAAAGAAACTATCAGTGCTGATAACATTGCAGAACAGTTGTGTCAGAAAGACCACCGCAAATTCTGGAAAGAAATTAAGCACTGTACGAACAGTAAAGTAAAACTTCCGACAAACATTGATAATATACACAGTGACGTAAACATCGGGTCAATGTGGAAGCATCATTATGAACATTTATTTAATGATGTGGAGGATAGTCGATGTGATAAAGTTTGTTATGATTGTTCCACTGGCAATAAAGGAATGACTGTTGGTGCATTTGAACTGATGGATATTATTAATGGACTCTCAAAAAATAAGTCACCAGGTCTGGACGGTATCAATGTATTAAGTTCGCTGATTATCAACTCGCTGTGCTTTTGTCTATCATTGTATCTTCGATTCTGGTGCATGGTTATTTACCAAAAGAAATTTCAGTCTGTTATTGTACAAATTATTAAAGACAAGAATAGATGAGTAAATGACAAAGGGAATTATAGGCCAATATGTCTATCGAACATATTTTCGAAGATAATAGACACTGTTCTTTTTAACAGAATGGAAATGTACTTGGAAACCACTCCTAATCAATTTGGCTTGAAGCCTAAACATGGAACGGAGTTATGCGTGTTTGCATTTAAGGAATTAGTAAGGTTTTACACTGAACATGGTTCAGCTATGCACGTCGCGTTTTTAGATGCATCAAAGGCATTTGATTGTGTCAACCGATATAAACTTTTAACGAAACTAGAACAACGAAATGTACCAAACTATATCTTAAGAGTACCCAGCAATAGATTCAATAATCAATGTGTATGCATACGATGGGTAAATACCTACTCGGACTTCTTCTCAGTAGGCAATGGTGTTAAGCAAGGTGGGAAGTTATCCCCTTTACTTTTTAACATTTATATGGATAATCTGAATATACAACTGCACAAAAAACAAATCGGTTGTAGTCTTGGTAACATGGTTGTTAATCACCTCATATACGCCAATGATCTACTTCTGTTTGCACCTTCTGCTAAAGGACTACAAACACTACTAGACATGTGTTACTCATATGGATGTGAGCATGACGTGCAATACAATGCGGGTAAATCCCTGGTCATGTACTTTGAATCTAGAATGTCAAATCTGTCTAAAGAAATGACAGTAGGATGAAAGAAGTTAAACTTTGCCACCTTTTGTAAATATCTTGGACATGTCATTTCTAATAACTTGTCTGATGAGTCTGACATGCAAGCCAAAGTGAGACTTTTGTATGCCAAGAGTAATATGTTACGTCAAAAGTTCCACTTTTGTTCAACTGCTGTAAAAAATAAGCTATTTACAGCGTATTGTGGTAATATCTATATGTGTGCGATATGGGTGAACTTTAGAAAAGTTAATTTTCAGCAATTCGTTGTTGCATATAACAACTCTTTCAGGATATTGAATAATTTGCCCACGAGATGTAACGCTAGCCACATGTTTGCTACAGCTAATGTCACCTCGGGTAAATGTGCAATCAGAAAGGCTATTTTTAGCTTAATGAATAGGATTGACATGTCTTTGAATCCCATTATTTATAGCATTAAAACTAGCGACGTGTATTGTACTTCGAAACTGCGGCACCAGTGGGTCCAGGATTTATGTAATTTTTTAACATAATTGTTCTTATCGATGTATTTTTATATTTATTTACATACTTTTATTGATGTATTTGTATATATGGACATGATGATTGTCTGAAATAAATACATTATTATTATACCAGTGTATGAGTCTGCACTGGATGAGTCAACTATCACCACACTGTATGGTTCTGCACTGGGTTGGTCAACTGTCACTTACCACAGCGTTTGACTGCACTGAATGAGTGAACTGTCACTTACCAGTGTATGATTCTGCACTGAGTGAGTCAATTGCCACTTACCACAGAGTATGACTCAACACTTGGTAAGTCAACTGTCATTGATCAGTGTATGATTCTGCATTGAGTGAGTCAACTGTCACTTACCAGTGTATGATTCTGCACTGAGTGAGTCAACTGTCACTTACCACAGAGTATGACTCAACACTTGGTAAGTCAACTGTCACTTACCAGTGTATGATTCTGCACTGAGTGAGCCAACTGTCACTTACCATAGCTTGTGATTGCACTGAGTGAGTCAACTGTCACTTACCAAAGAGTATGAATCAACACTTGGTGAGTCAACTGTCACTTACCACAGAGTATGACTCGGCACTGGGTGAGTCTATGAGAATGGTCTTTTCCAAAGCCACTTCAGATTGGTAGTTGATGAAGGATGGTCTCCTGTAGATGGTCCTCAACACTCTTGCCGGTCCTACCATTCGGGTCTGCCTGCATAGGAACAGTCACATACCATTTAGGGCTGCCTCAAGTTGGACCCTATCTGAACTCTGCGATAAATTCACACATTCTGCTGCATACTGAATTCATTCACAATATGTGTGCTTATATAGCTAGGTGTGGGTAAAACTAGATGTAAGTTTCTAAAACGCTGAAGTATGAGAGAGACCAAACTAAACCCAGGGGTAGAACTTCAGCATTTATTTTACTGGACAGCAGGACTAATAAACACAAAAGTTTACTACTCCGCCAAAAGATTTACTAGTCCTGCAAATATCAAAACATAACACAAATTTAAATCGCAACAATTTCATTTCAACCACTAAAACAGTGTCATCCAGGCCTGGTGCGAACACTGCCTGCCAGTCAGTCAGTGTCACTCAGCATCGGAGGCACTACTATCAGTTAGGCCTGGGCCCAAGTGGTTGAGTGTCTGGCCTCCGTGCTCCACCGGTCGAACAGTTCTCCATGCCCGTCAAGAAGGCATTCTTGCCACAAACACCAGTCACGTTGTGTGTCCTGCACACTGTGCAGAACATAAAACCCTTGTCCTTGTCCTAATGATACATCGTGTATAAACGTAGACTAATCAAGCAATGTAGATGTAAACCGTATTCAAAAACCATAATTTGATGTCACACAAAAGCACCATTTCACTGCCGCCTCATTAGGTAAAGAATTAGTTTGTCAATGGTACAGATGGTTGCGCCACGCAACATGCTGATTTTTACTAGACAGCCGGACTAGTTGGTAGGCGGGTTTACTAGTCCTCTGTAATCTTTACTAGTGTACGGACTAGTGGGTAGTTCTACCCATGTAAACCCATTCAAACAACAATGTGGCATCACTGACAAGTCAATACGAAATATTGATATGTTTAAAACAACATGTTTACATAACAAGCATTTAGAATATCCTTCATTCAAAGTGAACATTTAGTAAACAAAGTTCAATGAGATCATTTTAAATATTATAAAAATGTATTGCAAACATGATGGATAAGCATGGGAATTTGGATAGAACTGTTCTCAGTATGTAAAATAAAATTATTTAAACATTGATTATTTTACAATTTGCAAACAGCCCCATTGCTATTAAAACTGTTGTGTTACAGCTAAACCTAATTGAAACTGGCTTACACCCCCTGTGGAGGAACAAACTAGGGACTGCAATTGTCATTGTTACAGTATTTTTAACTTAAGGTGGCTGCATCGGCTATTATATGCTTCTTTTGAATTAATTATTTATAACTTTTGAAGATAAGCTAACCATTTTTTCTCAGAGTTTGCCTCAGATACTAAACAATACTCTAGACCAAAAAGAATTGATTTTTTATGTTGTTCAGAGATATTTAAATGTGTTTAAAGACAATTAAAAAATATGTCAAAAATCACCTTAAAATGGCATTTTATTTCATTTTGAGACTCCCCAAAAGAAAAATTGGTATGGTTGTAAGTACAAACATGTTATTGACATTCATACGGGATTTTTTTTTCAACAAATGCATATTACGTTTGATACAGCTTCATAAACATTTTGCTACAATGTTGAAAGACAGCAAAATTCCGTACTGCATTTTTGGCACGACCCCTTCACCAAACATAAAACCATCCTGTGCAATTTTGGGTAAACACAAGTCGAGTTCATATGCCAAGTCATGGCTTTGTAAGTATTGTAGTTTTTCTAAAAAGTTACATTATGTAATACTTCCTGGTTGTTACAATTATAAGGGTGTCACCAGATGCTTTTTTTTGCTTAGAAATGTGACTTTTTTTACTGGCATGTGGCTTATTTTAACACAATTTGACAGACACTTCTATTACTGAGATTTCCCAACGTTTTCCCGCCAAGTTGTCTCATGATATTATGTTACGAAGGGCCATGTGTTGAACTTGTTGTGGTAGACAAGATTGATTGACACCTGCTGGGGTCAGTCACGTGTCACTGCAAATGGCGGCTGAGGTCGGGCATTATCAGAGAATAGTCAAAACTACCGCCAGTATTTGGCGATTTGACAGCGTGATGCATTTAGGTAATTATAATACAAGAGCATAGTGGCATGAGAATAACCAGACTATATGATCTGCATTCATGGTGAATGAATTTATGTTTGAACTGGGCTGACGCACACGTGATCGCCACTATGGAAACATCGTCAGTTTCCAAGAATCTGAAAAGGGACTCTCCACAGACACTCTAAAAATACTAGTTTTTAAAGGTCTGATTGGTGACATATGGTGATAGTGCCTTGGTTTTTTAATAGTACACATGTTCATACTGACACCTACTAATGTTCTATGAAAAAAAATAAAGAAATCAACCGACATGATACCCGGTTCAGCTACCTTAAATCATTCCTGTGACCATTTAATTTCTGTTGTCACCAGTTAAGGAATTGCATGCAGTATTTAAGAAATAGTCGGCACGATGAAGGGAAGGAACGTACCAGGTGAGGTGGAACTTTTGGTCAGCTCGGGCTTCTTCCTCCGTCAGGTTTAGGAATGGTGCAAGAGCTTTGATGCGAGGACTGGACGAGTCAATGAGATGGACACCTTCGGTCAGTTCCTGGACATGGGCCCGGCAAATGTCCATCAACTGGGGCAGACTGACCGGCTCAAAGCCACCCTGAATACACAGATTTAACATAATTTAAAGGGCGGTTGCAAGTGTGCAAGTCATGTAAAATATAAATCAATATTACATGAACTGGATCCAGTGTAGAATAACATGAACTGGTATGAGTGCAACTTACTGTGAGTATCGTTGGATCATTATACGAGGCATCTTTTAAATCCAGTTTGAAATCTTCATAGGGTTCGCGTTTGACTGAGTTGACAGTTTCACACATGTCACATGGAGCTGGGGTTGGTATGTAGTAGGGATTCGCAATCAGACATTCTTCATCATAATACACTGCAATCAAAACATTTCTAGTGGTATCGGTGGCACTGGTTGTGACATAGACTGTTAGGCAAGTGACGTTATTAATCAATTAAAGTTATCTGAGATCAAATATTGTAAAAAATATAAGCAAAATTACAAAAATAACAGTACAGGTCAGCAAGGCGAGATATAAAGTCCTAAATTTATTACAAAATAAAAAATACATGCAATCTTACAAACTAGTGAGTGACTTGACATGGAATGACCAACATATGTTCTATAACTAAGTGTAACCTGATCTTGAAATACATTTTTAAATCATGTAATCGAGTAGTGACATGTACCAGGTACTCTGAATATCTATAATAGTAGTTGTATCTGAGTGTACTTTTCGTATTGGTGTAGATTATATAAGTTGTTGAAAGGTAAGTGTTTAAAATCATAATCCATCACATACATACAATATTAAACATAATGAAGCAAATATCTTCGCTTCTCTCACTAAAACTAAACATTACTTTGGTCAAAACAAGAAAAAAGTTGATTGTGTTCTACAAACCAAGTTTATGTATCATACTATAAGGGGAAACACGACTAACAACAATCCAAAGGTAAAACAAATACAAACATTTCCAAACATATGGTAGGCCTGCTATTTAAACATTGATTGATTTAATGACAGATCATGTCAGATGAATGAACATGCCATATCATGCCTGAGCTAGTGGATGTACCTGTTAGATCACTATAACGCCGGAGTACTGGCAGTCCGACCAAACGAACGCTCTTGAGAAACGGGTAGAGCATCGGCTGCAGTGTTTTGGCCAGAAACCGGTCAGTTGGTTCGTGAACCAACGATATAAAATACACTCCAGCGACGAAAGCCCAGAAGCCCGCACACACGCCAGATGCGACGCGGAAGATCTGGCGTCGCCGCGAATACAGCGCCGAACACTTCCGTGTTTTGGAACCTTTCACATTCTTTTTCCCATCGACACACTTTAGAATGCAGTCGTCTATCTCGGTGGCGGACAAACCTCGTTCAACACCCAATGAGCGAAGTTTGTCGATTCTTTCGTCAAGCTGTTTAAGAACGTTTGTACTTCCCGAATCCATGACGGCTGCTTCCGTTTGTCCTCATAAAACCTCGCGACGCTGCGGATGCCCCGTGGCACGTCACCGAGCACCCTCTGGCGACTGGTGTCTCTTTTTTATTTGCTGTAAATCCGCTAGAGAGCAGCAGTTATCGGGTCACGGTTCGACATCTTTATCGCTGGACGTGTTTGTGGTACAAAACTAATCGTAAAACACCAGTTAAGCAGCAAGGTAATACACATGACAGTCATAACGAAACATAGATAGTGAAAATGGGGGCGAATGGGTAACTGTGAAAATAGCCATTAGTCTTAGATTGCACTGATCTTTCAGTACTATAATTTTATATTATATGTTATTTGTATTCCAGAATGGACCCGGCCACTGTCCCGAGGGTGCCAATCGGGACTGGCGAGTCGTTAGTGCCAGTCCTCGGGCTTGGAACATGGAGGGTAGGTGCCTGTTTACTGCATAAAGTCCTGCCGACGCGAAAAACGTTCATTCCTAAGTCAGAAACTGTAACGTGCTATCAGTTCTGTATTTTTACTTTGTGAACCGCGTGACTAGCCTAGGTCTAGACTAGGTTCAAGGAGGTTGTTCAAGTCAAATGGGTTCTTCTGGATGGTTCGACCAGTTACATTAGTCGTAGACTAGTCATTACTAGACATTACTGACAATAGTTCATATATATCCATGGTATATTGTCGGATGGTTCGGCCTACAGCATAGGGTAGTAGGAATTAAAAGCGTCATATCAAACTTCAAAGAACAGTAGTATATGTAGTGATTTAATTAAAAAAGAAACAAAAAGTATGATTGCACACACACACACTCACAGTCACACTAATATTATTAAAGGCCTTATCCTGCCTAAATGTTTTTTCTGAGAACTATGTAAATACGAATAGAGGAATTCTGTACCGAGCTATATGACAATGAACAGAGTATCATAATTCACACCGACCCGAAAGAGGTACCAGATATAACACCATGGGAAGTGGAAGCTACGCTAAAAGATGTGAAGAATGGGAAGACATCAGGCAATGACCATGTAAACATTGAAACATTAAAAGCAGGAGAAGATATCATCTCGAAGACACTGGCTAAGGTGTATACTAAATGCTTATCAGAAAGATGAATACCCACCGCTTGGAAGAACGCAATGATGGTGATAATCTTCAAGAAGGGAATAAGAAAGACTTAAAGAACTACAGACCAATATGTCTGTTATCAAACATCTACAAATTACTCACAAAGATACTAACGAATAGACTAGAGAAGACACTGGACAAAAACCAACCACGAGAGCAAGCAGGATTCAGAAGCAGGTACTCAACGACAGACCACATACATGTCGTAAACCAACTGAAAGAGAAGTGCCGATAATATAATACCCTGCTCTGCATCACTTTCGTTGACTACGAGAAGGCTTTCGACTCGGTGCAAACTCAAGCAATACTGACCTCCCTTCAAGAACAGGGGATAGAAGATGTGTACATCGATCTCCTGAAAGACATCTACACCAACAGCTCGGTCACAGTCCACCTATACAGAAAGAGCAACAAGATCAACATCAAGAGAGGAGTACGACAGGGTGACACCATATCACCCAAGCTATTCACGGTAACACTCGAAAGCATATTCTGAAGCCATCTTCGCTTCTCCGATGACACTCATATGCACTACTACACGCAAGAACTACAAAACATGCTGCAGAAGCTAGCTGATAAAAGTGAAAAACAAGGTCTCAAGATGAACATCTCGAAGACAAAAGTGATGATAGAAAATGACACACCAATATATATCAACATGATGCAGAAAGAGTACGTTGAAAGCTACATCTATCTGGGACAGCGATACAGTATCAGAGACAAAAACCTAGACAAGGAGATTCAAAGAAAGATCACTGCCAGCTGGGCAGGATTCGCCAAAACCGTGACATCTTCAAGGGTAACTTTGGAACCAGCTTGAAGAGACAAGTCTTCAACTCATGCATACTTCCAGCGATGACGTACGGCACGGAAACATGGGCACTCACCATCCAGGCAAAGAACAAGCTAGCAGCCGCACAAACAAAGATGGAAAGAAGTATGTTAAACATCACATATCGGGAGAGAAAAACAAACATCTGGGTAAGGCAGAAGCAAAGGTCATAGACGTGATAGAACAAATCAGAAGACAGAAGTGGACTTGGGCAGGGCACATCAGCAGACTACAAGATAACTGATGGACATCGCGTATCACAACCTGAAGACCTTACGAAGGGAAACGATCTAGAGGAAGACCGGCGAGACGGTGGAGAGACGAACTAGACGCGTACTGGAAGGGCACTATCTGGCAGAGGATAGCGCAAGACATGCAGATTTGGAAACAACATGCTGGGGCCTTCGCCCAACCATGGGATACTACGGATGCACAATGATGATGATGACGTAAATATGCTTGTACGTGTGTTTTATTCAATGTTATCACAAATCTGAAGCCACATGTTTGCTAAAACATTGATAAAATTGGACTTATATAGTGCCCGGTCACAGTGCAAACATGGAAATGTCTGTTTGCCGGAAATGCCCGAAGGCGGGGATTCATGACGTCACTAGTGGAACAGCCTACACACGGTTGCACGGTCTATGCGGTTAAATGATATTTCAGCTGTTTTATCATTAACATGAAGATGTGTTGTGGCATTTCGGGTTTGACTGGAAATTCGGTGCACATCTTCCCCAAACACCCAATTTGTTGGCAGAAAATGGAATATTTTGTGTGTGTAAAGGACGGGATCCATGGTACGCCTGGGGTGAATAACGTCACTTGTGGTTCAGATCTGCCAATGGATATATCTTATGAGGTGGAAGATGGGCTTCAAAATACAGTTAGATGTCAATAAATCAACTGTCCTTAAAATTAATCAAAGCGTCAAGATGCAAACAAATACCACAACTGTCAACAATGCCACTGGCCCTTTCACCACAAGGCACAACAACTTTCACCACAAGTCAAGAGCTGGTCGTCAGTTGCCAGAATCTCTCGACAGGTTCATGCTGTGGCCGGTATAGCACCGCACCGACACCAGGCAATCTAGCATCAGCAGAAACAACATAAATCTCTCAAACGTCTTCATCACTGACTCCAAAATATATTTAATCTTCGTATGCATCGGACTCGATAACAGAAGAGACACTGCTCTCAGCGGCGGCCATTTTATGAGTTGTTTATGCAGGGCGGCTGTGTTCCACTAGTGATGTCACACAGTCTCATGCTGCTGTCACTCGCCAGTTTCTGTAAGATGACAAATTTAGAGGTTCTATTTATGTTCGCTCTTATGCGATTCATAAGCATATTTTCAATACCATCGTTTGAAAGTGCATACATTCTAATTCTAATTATTTATGTCGTAAGGAGCCACTGTTGACTATGGTTTACGACATGGTGAGTGCTTATATGGTGTTATTGAGTGTTTGAGCCGATGGATAGGCAACTGAAATTGTTTATGGTCTCAGCCTGGACCTGCGACTCGTTTAGTTTATTCCAGTCTACTATTGTCTTTACAAAGTATGAGTTTTTGAATTGGTCGGTGTGGGATGCAGGTATTGTATAACACCTGGTGTTATTGGTTGTTAGGTGTTGTACAAAGTTTGAAGATACGTGATCTGGGAAATGTTTGGGTTGGATGCATCTTTTATTTATTCTTTGGTGCCGAAAGTATGTTTCTGCAGGGATGGCTGGGATAGATCCCTCCGCTATTTTGTACATGAATTTAAGTTGTAGGTCCCGATGTCTGCTTTGTAGGGTATTGAGTTTTAGGTCTATTAATATGTTTGTGATCGATCTTTCATGTCTGGAGTGGTAGTCGCTGGTAATCAAATGAGCAGCACGGTGTTGGATATGCTAGTTTATCTATGTCCCCCTGATGGTATGGGTCCCACACTATGGCTCCGTACTCTAAGGCAGCGCAGCGCGCACAAGGGCAATATATGCAGTCCTTTAGCTGTTTATAGGACAGTGCTTTAGGAAACCAAGTGTGGAGTTTGCTTTTTTGTTACTGTTGCGATGTGGGAGTGCCATTTAAGGTCGTCAGAGATAGAAATACCAAGATAGGGATTGCAGTTTACAAGTTCTAGGGTGGCGTTATTTAGGGTGTAGAAATAGTAAGTTTTATGTTTTACACTGAGGATGTAGCATTTGTTTGTATTGAAGTTCATACCCCAGTCCTTTACCCATTTTTGGAGTTGTTTTAGGTCGTATTGTAGTGCAATGTGATTGTTGAATGTTTTGATCTCTGTATAGTAGGCAGTCATCTGCAAATAGGCGGACTTTAGATTTTACTGATGCTGGTATGTCGTTTATATGACAGAGGAATAGTACGGGGGCAAGTACAGTGCCTTGCGGGATGCCGGATTTGACGGGTTGACACTGGTACTTCTCTCGAAGTTTTGCAGTCTAGCACAACTTTCATAGATCTGTCAGTGAGGAAATTTTCTAGCCACTTGGTTCCAGTTATGCCATAGTGGGATAGTTTATGGAGGAGTTTTGTTATTATGGAACACAGCACATTTTATCCCAGGATATGGCCTTTAACTATAACTACATATTTAATAATAAAATATATATTTATGAAAGAGTAATATCTGTAAAACAACCCAAAGGTGTCTTATATGAACAATTAAGAAAACAAATATATTGACTTGTTCCAAGAAAATGTAAACATTGAATTAATATCTAGTTCTGTATGACTCAAGGTTGGGGGCCTTAACGGGAAAATTGTTCCAGTTTACGATAGTTGTGGGTATAAGAATGATATTCAGAAGGATTCAGTTTTGGCACACAGTTGCATGAAGCTAAGACTAAGAGGGTGTCTAAGCATTAGGTCTATAATCTCAGGCAGTACACATCAGATTTAATCCCCTGCCTCTGTATGCAGTATACACCAGATCTAATCCCCTCCCTCTGTATGCAGTATACACCAGATCTATTCCCCTGTATGCTGTATACACCAGATCTAATCCCTTTCCTCTATGCAGTATATACCAGATCTAATCCCCTCCCTCTGTATGCAGTATACACCAGATCTAATCCCCTCCCTCTGTATGCAGTATACACCAGATCTAATCCCCTCCCTCTGTATGCAGTATACACCAGATCTAATCCCCTCCCTCTGTATGCAGTATACACTAGATCTAATCCCCTCCCTCTGTATGCAGTATACACTAGATCTAATCCCCTCCCTCTGTATGCAGTATGCATCATATCAATTAATAATTTTACTTTACTTAAGCTATTATACCATTTTGTATTGACATGTTAAAGGTGCTTAATCATTTTGATTTTTGTGCTCCTCACGTGTCAGACTAATTTCACGAAACGTAAACGTATCAAGTATTCATTATTGATATACTGGTTCATTTGTACGTATGCTTTACTTCGTTTTAGTGAAATTAACAGACAAACAATACAATTATTTTCGGTTAGTCCTAACGAAATATCAAGACATATCTGAACTTGGATGTGGTCTGAGATAGACTTCTCGTGTAATAGTCACGTGAACGGGAATATGCGGCGACATCGGCCTTTGACCTCATCTTTCGGTGCCTGGATTCAGTCAACATTGCGTATTTACGAGTCGCCATCCATTTTTTATACAAGTGATAGCTCGATAATTTTATCTGCGACGAAGGGACGCCCGACCGACTCGACTAAAAAGAGGGTGAGAGCGGAAAGACAAAGAGAGTATCCGCGTACAAAAGTGTATATTGGAAAGGTTATGGATTTGTGAAACTGAACGAATGAAACGGCTGGCGTGAAAAGTGATGCAGCATTCGCCTAGTTCTTCTGGACAGGTTAGTAACATTGAATGTATCAGCAAGCACACCACACACACGACTGTGTGTTCAATAGATGGAACAGCCATAACAAAGCCGTCATCGTCCGCCATCTAAATGCCATCTTCGATCGACGTTCCGCGACGTTCCATCGCACGTGAATATACATTATTGTAGATATTATTACTTTATATTGATAGACATGTTAAATTATACTAATAGTTAACTATGTGCGAAGTATCAGTCGCATGCGAAGCACACACCGAATGGTAGATTAACTTAAAAATACGCTCCATCGACGTTCCGCGACGTTTCATCGACGTTCCATCGCAAATTAATATACAGTAATGTAGATATTATGCCTTCATATTTATTGACATGTCATATTGTATTAATATTTAACTATGTATAATATAATACATAATACAACTGTAGCACACACTGGACATTCACACTTTACCCTCAAGCACTGACTGACACTGGCTGGACATTTGAGACTAATAAAATAATCGAATACCTAAAATAATTGCCTGGATCTAACTAGTATAAGTACTTGCTTTTTTGGATGTCTTGACTTGAGTCACTGGCTGCTTGTACTGTGCACTTTAAAAATAACATTGAATGCTGATTGTAATCAAATATAAATTTTATAATCTCGTATTATGTAAATTTAAAGAGTAGTAATAATTTATGATTTCTGTAGAGAATGCTAAACATTTATATGTATATTGTGACCGTAATAGCCTACAGTACATATGTTACCAGCGGGTAAACGCCCAAAACTGCATGTAGTATGTATATAAGTATGTATATAAAGAAAAGTCTCTGAAAAGTGTGGAATATGTATACACATTGATAGAGATCTTCTAGACCTCTATGCTAACCTTAGTTTGATAGGGAGCAAGAAAACAAGTACACCGGGTGCATGAACATAGGAGGAAAATTTATTTTATTATTTCTGAAAGTTATTTAAATAGCTTGGATATTATTTTGATGTGTTATACTACGCTGTCCATTTTGAGGGGTAGTAGTACTACTAACAAAATTCAAATTTAACCAATTTTGGCCATTCCAATTGATGCCTTCATTTCAGTTTCACCACAAATATATGCAAATGACGTCCACACCAATCCAGCCACCACAGACAACAACCGCTGCATTGGCTCTATCGAGTATCAGTGGTCGCAGTAAAAACAGCTCACTGTCAGGTATTCAGTCTCTTCCCGAGGCTGGGTGCAGCTCTGAACCATTACAACCAATGTCAGTTTAAGTAAAGGTATTAATGTACCGTTATGTTCTGGTTTGACCAGTCTAATGTGTGTACAATTATTCCATCTTTGTATGATAGGGTGGTTATCAAACTGTCAACTACATAGCACATTTCATTTGCAGTTCATTTTTTCAACTTAACTTTCTTTTTATTTCATTTGGAATGTTTGTATTGCAAACACAAATGTGTATATACACTGTACAATGCAAGTAAATATACGTGACACAATATAGCCAAGCCTCGGTGATTGTCATTTCATAATAATTATGCTTATGCTGGCACACAGATCTGCTCAAGGCTGCAAATGCTTCAATGTTAATGTTACGTCACATGACATTTTATCTCTATAATCATCTGCTGGCTTGCACAGCACAATATACTTATGTTCAGTTACTGATTTGTATCTTCGAATGTATATTTTAGTGTGTATGTGTTCAGAAATCAAAATAACTTAATTTGACCTGTTTAAACATACAATGTGTGGAATTATTTTAATAATACGTAAGGTTGGCGAGACTCTTAATAAGACATGATATAATGTCACTAGTACTATCAGTGAAAAATGGCAAAACTTGTTATATTTTTTGAATAAAATTACTTTGTGACTTATTTCCTGTGACCTTCTTTCCAGCCCACCTATGTTCTACCTGCACTACAGGTAGTTAATTATGCTGGCAATTGGATGGTGCACAATCCAGATTGTTTCACCTTGTTGGCTATGACACTTGTAAATTGTCTATTTGTTTGTTACATACTACAATTTTACAATATATACAATAATAACTTTGCCACTCTCATATAATTTATTGTAATTTTTTTACAACTGGGCAAATGACCTTTTCACACTCGAGTGCTGGGCAAATGACCATTGGGCAAATTATCGTGCAAAATATTAGTTATAACGGCTCGGTAGCGACAAAATTTAGACTACACCATTTGGTTCGGCCGCCGGTGGAGGGTTTTGTGCCTCCCAGACTCAATTTCTGGATCCACCCCTGTATGTGATAGTTTTGGTTGTCTCATTAAGATTTTGCAGTAATGGGTGTCCTCGTTAAATTGCATATTGTTGTTAGAAATGCATGTGAATGAAAGTAAAGACAATGTAAATTTAAAATATTTTATTGAAACTATTTGATGAGATCATGACTACAAAATTATGAAAAGCACAATACAACTACAGGTCATTGCACTTGATGTGTATAATGTAATAATTGTTAATATCACATACGCATAACATGCAAAGCAACAATAGAAAAAAAAATTAGGAAGAGGTTGAAAAAATGTCAGGTACATATAACAAAACAAACAGTTACTTTTATCACAATTCTTTGTTACAAAAAACAACACTAGTACATGTGATATCAAATGCTAGTTGTATGTTTACAACTCACAAAATTAGTGACTAAACAATTATGTGTATTTAACAACAAATTTTAATATTTAATGCCCATAAAATGTAAACCAATGAGAACAAATTACTTAGGAAGATGTTTAGTTGAACAAATGTAATAAGTACATATCAAATAAAAATAACTATATTATGATTTTTTGTTAAAAAAACATCAGTAGGATATAAAATTCAAAACTGTTGTAGTTTGTGCAATGCTTGGTTTGTTTACAACTCGCAAAAAATAGTGACTAGACTAGACAGGGTCATCGCCGTGACTGAGAATTACAAGTACAATCGCTACATGCTAAATTTCTCCAGTTTACTCAGCTGTATGAAGAATACCGGCTACAGACGGTGGATATTTTTGTATGAATAATCTTAGCATATTAATTTCAGTGTGGCTGAATTCTTCCACATAAGTCAAGATGGTGTTTTCGATTTAACAGGTCTGCCAGGGAGTAAAGTTTAAAGTGCTTTGAGTAATCCTGAGGACTGGATACTACACCATATCAGAACTAAACTTACTCAAGTGTTGTTTAATTATCATGCAAAATGAAAATTAATGTAAACTATTTGTGAGAGTATAAAACAGTGATAAAAAGAATAATTTTGAAAAATGACACATGGCATGAAAAACATATAACAGTCCTTGTGATACATAGATAATTTAAACAAGTAAAATGCTGCTGTCAGTGTATTAACAGATTGTTGTTGAAAAATGTGAAAAGGCTTTCAATACTATTACTTCATCATAAACTTGTGCCTGGTGTATGTTGCAAGAACTCAGCTGGCTGCCACTGACTATCAGCAACACAAAGACAATGAAACCTTACCATTGTAACAATTCTGGATAATTAATGTATTTTTTCATGGACACTGCTAAAAGTTATAGTTGAATTGCATACAAATACCTTGTATTATTGACTTTTGATAAATGTGTCATCACATATAAAAATATCATACATGTTAGAGCCATCCTAATTGTCACTTTGTCTCCGGTATAGGTAGATGCAGACGTACAGCAAAAAGTCAGGAAGCTGGTATGCAGTACCATCAAAGACAGCGAAAACATACAGTGATATCGATATATAAACCGATGCAGTTCACCGAAGAATGCTCGACACTGAACCTGTCTGACAGCATCGAAAGTTGTTGCCATATCTGCAGACCCTGGCACCCACCGTTCCATCACCAACTGCAGAGCTAGTCAAGCGTCACCACATTATTATGTCGAGCAACCTGCAGTCTACATTGGTTTCCAGTCAGTCAAGCTAACTAACTGACCTGGAAGCCAGTGTACACCCCATCGGCACTGGGGAATCTGTCACGGATTCAACACGACACAATTGGGATCACTCAGTGGACATTCATATGACAAACTGTTATTATGTTGCGTGGCTGTAGAATCTTGTCCGAGATCCTGGACACAACTGCCCAGTATGCCATATTAACTTGGAGAGCTAGTGGTACTAAGCACACTAGTTCAATCTCCTGTAAAAAAAACATATATTCAGTAAACAAAAACAGGCATCATAGTAGTGTTGGGAGTAAATAATTATGATGTGTATATTGTCATAATCGGTATATAATAATGTTACATGTATGACCTGCAGCATTTCACAAGAAAAAAGGCAGCAAGAAATGTTCTACTACAGCTGCATCTATACATGTTGATATCTTAGGAACAGTCAGTGTTTACCAGGGTTGTTCCGGGGAAGGGTGGCTTGATACAGCATGCAGACATTAGTGGAATATGCAATTTTTCCAAACGGTGAACACTTTTAACTATTTTTCTTTACTAGGTGTTCATTGTCATTACATGAAATTAGAAGTGTTCAATTTCATTACAGTGATGCCTGATTTTAGTCAATATTATAGACTGATTTGAATACTGCTAATCACTAAAGCATCAGTAAAGTACATTTATATTTTCTGTTTTGTTTTCAGTATACAAATCATGTCAGTGTCGGCCATGTGTAACTACTATACATATTCATATGTTTGACATTTTAAGCCTGATGTTGAATGGTCAAGGTGAATATTAGAAATGACAGAATGAGGTGTTGTTGTGATGCTAACAATATATTTTCCTCATCACGTATTCAAAGGTTCATAATACGTATGTCTGCCTTCTTCAAGAATGACTAATTTATTTTATAAACTTATTTCAGAGTCATCGTCATATGCTAAATACTGTTTAAAGGTGTATGAATATGTCTGTGTTGATACACTTGTGGGTATAATTTATAAGTGCAGAAGTCAATCTAGTTTTCTATGCCCAATATGTTATTATTAAAATGTGTATGAAAACAAATGTGGTATATTTAAATGTGCACAGTAAAATTTGCTGATAACTTATACGTGGTTGATTGTTATAAATTTGAAATTACCTGGATTGATCAAATGTGAGCCTGCCGCAGACTATGTATCATCCCTGTGTCTGCCTGGCCCGGGTGACCGCCTCTAGCCCCTCCTCTCATTCTCATTCATGGGTTGCAGTGTGGTCTCTAGCAATATCATCATTCAAGTTACACATATTATTATGTATTCATATATTGCCGTGGTGAGAATATATACATAATATTATATTGGTAAATACATAAGAATAGCCGGCATATGTCAGTTGAAAGGTAACCAATTAATGCATTACATACACTATAGCCAGGCATCAAGGACCACAATGGAGACAAGTGCGTGCATTTTCTTGTGTAATCCTTATATATGGTGTACTCTAGATGTATTGATATTTGATGTATTTACACGTTTACATTTTTATATTGAATAAAATCATCACCATCATGCTTGTCATATAAAAACCTAAATTATTTTGCATAAAATACAATGCAAATCAACAATATTCTGCAGTAATAGTATCAAACACATGAGTCACAAAAAATGTTTTAATAATTACAATCACCAACATAATACTCCCGTGTTTGACGTTCTGTTGCACGAAATTACGGATGCTCCCTGACTAAGTTACGAACACGGGCCTGCTGCCAAAGCAATGTTACTTGTCATTTCGCACCCTCACGTCATCTACTCTCAATATGTATTGTCGGAATAACAGCATATTAACAACATCCTGCGTAACCAAATACAATACATATGAAATAGTATGCTCGTTGTCATTCTGACTGAATCTCTGGCTGATATGGTGACTGTCTTAGACTTAGACTTTTCAGTCTTAAAGTCGGCCTCGACAGGCTCGAGTCGAGTGTAGATGTTCGCAAGTTGCAATTCTCGTTGAATTAATATACGGCTACGCGTTCTTGTTGCTAACTGCGATAGTGTAATACGTACCTTCGTACAACCACTTTGGAATTATAATTTTCATCTTGATACGTTAAAGCATGTGTGTGTTGTTATTGTTTTCGAATGCCTGGGATGCCGATCTCGCGTAAACCACATGACCGAAGTGGCGCAGTAGGCAGACAGCGCAATTGGCTTTCGCCAGCGATACCCGCTGTAACGACAAATCTTTTTTTTGACGATTAAAAAACAAGTACGCTTTTTTTTTAATTAAACCGACTGTGCGCACTAGTTAAACTATTCACACATTACACATCTGGACATAAAAGAACCGGATTGGCGATGGGCAAACGAAGTGATTGAGCACCTTTAACTATTTAATTAACGGTTGATATTTTGGTGCTTTTAATTTCATTTACTTCTATCCATCTCTCCATAACAGTGTGTAATTTGAGTAGTTATTGCAAGTGTCAAATGTGTAATTTTGGGCACTATGTATACTACTTGTAATATTACTTGTCTCTATAGTTGATAATTTTACTTCACTTAAGCAACTATACCTTTATCGTTTCGACATGTCAACTGTGGTTGTAACTATTCAGTTAAATTAACGGTTGATATTTTGGTGCTTCTCACTTCATTAAGATATTTTATGGTTGTTCAAGTACCGATAAAATATTTTTTTTTTTAAATTATCAAACTATCTCTCTTCAGCACAAATGGTTGACGGGGAAGCTTTTCTAGAATACTGTGGGGGAATGGAACACAACTCATTGTGCCATTTATTAAATACACTCTGAAAACTGATACTGTCAACGCTGATGATGAACCTGAAATAATTAAACACTCACCGTATTATGGTGACCTTAGTTTAAATAACCTATTCTTAAATATAAGGAAATATCTTTAACATCCTAAGTTTAAATTGCTAAAGCATTAATGCAAAGTTTGATCAGATCAACATTAAATTGCAAGAGTTCAAAAATAACAGTTATGAATTTGATGCTATTTGCTTACAAGAAACGTGGCTATCAGATAATTCAAATACATCACGCTTTATGATTAACGGTTACACTCTAATTTCGCAAGGTAAAATATGTACTGCACATGGAGGACTAGCAATTTACCTATGCAACAAATATAATTATAATTCAATAAACATCCACCAGAATTCACAAATATGGGAAGGACAATTTATTGAAATTACAGGAAAGCAACTTGACAAAAAAGTTATATTAGGAAATATATATAGACCACTTGGGCATAACAACGAAACATGTCAGACATCTATTAATGAATTTATCCCTTTACTTGATCATCTTCAAAAATGTAAAAGTGAAGTCATCATTGCTGGTGACTACAATATTGATTTACTTCAAATTAAAGAATATGCAATATTTGGTGAATATTTTGATTCTATTGGTGCTCAAGGTTTTTTCCCAAAAATTACACTACCCACCAGGCTTTCGAGTAGAAACTGTACGCTTATAGATAATTTCCTATGTAAGCTATCACATGGCTTCTCATAGGCAACTGCTGGTGTATTAATAAGCACAATATCAGATCAACTGCCATGTTTCATATTTTTTTATTATCTTGAACCAAAGCGTGTAAATGCCACCAAATCAATTAGAATCCAAACTTGGAATACGATTCCGAGATTTATAGAAATTGTAAAACTAACTTAGCCACTTACCAAAGAATTCTGAAAAAAACTCGTTCGCAATGCAAAAAAACGTATTATCAAAATCTTGTTGAAAAATTGAATTTCCTGATCATTTTTTGATTGACAATAAAGTGATAAGTGATACCAATGTCACTGCTAACAAATTTAATTATTTTTTTACAAATGTAGGACCTAACCTAGCAGCTGAGATAACTAATACAAACAATGTAAATTTCATGGATTACCTGCATAATCCGATACTACATAATTTCGCATTCAAACCAATTTCTGAAGAAACCATCACAAACACATTAGCTTAAAACCTGACCCTAGTTGTGGTAATTATGGCATTTCCATTTGAAATTTGCCAACCTCTCACCATCATAATTAATCAGTCACTAGCAACTGGCATTTTTCCTGACCCCCTACAAATTTCAAAAGTAATACCACTTTATAAAAAAGGCGACAGGACATTACTTGATAACTATCGTCAAATCTCCATATTACCATCAATCTCCGAAATTTTTGTGAAAGAGTAATGTTCAATCAAATTCACACGTACTTCTCATCTCATAATTTATATTACAATGGACAATATCGTTTTAGAGAAAAACACTCCACCCAACTAGCTGCACTTGAACTCATTGACAGAAAATCTCAGGAACTTGACCAAGGTATCACTCCAATCAATGTGTACCTTGATTTGTCAAAAGTGTTTGACACCCTTGACCATATTATTTTGTTATCTAAATTACAATTTTATGGGTTTACAAATTCAGCGTTAGAATTTTGCAAAAGCTACTTATCAAACAGGAAACAGTTTGTTCAGATTAATAACGCTAAATCATCAGAAGCTGATATAACAATGGGTGTACCCCAAGGGTGGCTCTTATGATAGCGACATTTTGTCTTAATAGGAGTCATCGACCCCGTCTGATATATATATATATATAGACAGTATGTTATCAAATAAAAGTTTTGTTTTTTTATTCCTGCCAATTACTGAATTACATACTTATGTATCATGCGTAGTATATATATTTGTGTTTGTATATGCTTTATTGTTTTTCTACAATCAAGTATGAAAAACAATTTGTACTTTTTTTATACATGGGGTAAATAAACTTCTTCGTTCGTTCTTCGTTCGTTCGTTCGTTCGTTCGTTCGTTCAATATTGGGTTCGTTATTGTTCATAATATATATGAATGATATTATCTGCTCTAGTAATTCATTTAAGTTCATAATGTTTGGCAATTGCAGATGACACCACATTATTTACCACACTAAATTCAAATGGACGCTATGATATTTACAATGAAAGACTAAACAGTGAATTAGAAAAAATAAGTATTTGGCTCAAAGTGAATAAAGTTTCACTAAATTTTAAGACAACAAAAGCTATGATATTTCATATGCCACACAAAAGGTTCAGCTTCCTCTCCTTCGAATAGCTGAATCAAATTTGGAATATGTAGATAATTTTAATTTTCTCGGTATCACTATTAACAAACACTTAAATTGGGCTAGTCATATTGATGCACTGACTTCAAAAATATCCAAAATAATAGGAGTGTTAAATAGTCTCAAACATAGCCTATCAATCAACATCCTGAGAACAATCTATAACTCCCTAATCGTATGCCACCTAAATTATGGAGTGCTGGTCTGGGGGTCTCAGAGTAACCTAAATAATAAAATTATCAAATTACAGAAAAGGACAGTTAGAATTATAACTTCTAGTGATTACCTGGCTCACAGTGAACCAATTTTAAAGATATTTTACCTCTTAATGTATTTATCCCTATAGTAAATCACGAATTCGCCAAAAGAAACATCAGATTCAGCATAGCAAAGATATTCAATAATTCTCCCGATATCATTATTAATAAAATATTCACACAAAGTATCCATGGATTCTCCACCTATATAAAAAGATACATTATTGAAAGATATCAGAATCCTTGCACTATTATTTTATTGTAATGTCTGTTGATGCATTTTGTGACTTGTGTAATGTCTCATTATATGCATATATGTGCACATTTATATATATATATATATTTATATGACAGCTACTGGACGTATTTTAATATAATTTTTTCGATGACCTGTTCGTGTATTAACAGTTAAATTACTTAGTAAACATACTATTATTGTACTATAATTATTTTTTAAAGTGACTCTTGGCAGCGGCAATTAAATGCCTTATCGGGAGTCTCCGGACTTATCGTATATACTCTATTATAATATGTATTTGTAATTACTGGTCTAATAAATTTCATTTCATTCATTCATGCATTCATATCTCCTCCTTCCGCTGTGTACACATCAGTTCTGACCACCCACTGCATGCAGTAGACAACCTCTGACCACCCCTCCCCACCCGCATGCAGTATACATAAGTTCTGAACATTCCTCCCCCTACATATGCAGTATACATCAGATCTAATCCCCTCCCCCTGCATGCAGTAGACACCACACACCACATGTGTAACCCCCTCACACATGTATATGCACAACAAACATGGCCACGCACTTATCCCCTCCTTCCTCGTCAATGCATGTAATTTGTGGGTGACTCCATATTTTACATCAAAATGTACGTCTGCCGTTGTTTCAGTCTCCACCAGAGGTGGTGAAGGCAACAGTAATCTGTGCCTTTGAGACTGGGTACCGACACTTTGATGGTGCCCATGCCTATGACAATGAGGAGGCAATCGGCGCAGCTTACCGTGAGCAGTTCTCTGCAGGTCGTGTGAAAAGAGATGACATTTTTATTACGAGCAAGGTCGGTGTTGATCAACAACCAAAAATTGTTTTGTTTTTTGTTCCATTGTACACATAACCAACTACAGCAGTTTACCATACATACAGAAATGTATAAAAATAAATGTTTGTTTGAGATAACTCTTTTGTAAGGGCACCGTGGCATGCATTTCTGTTCTGCTGTGATATGTTGCCTACTTTATCCCATAGAGAGTAAAATAACCACATAATCAAAGGATAATGGCAGATTTGCACACTCTGCATACAAACAGGTGTGCATGCACACAAACAAACAATGCATGATACATGGATGTACTATTGCGCACTCACACACCACATGCACGCACGCACACTCACACACTTACTTACCGAGAGATGATGATGGCGCCTCTATTTCAGCTGTGGAACAACTTTCATGCTGCAGAAGACGTGAAGCCAGCATTGCAGTTCACTTTAAATGACCTTGGAGTGGATTATCTTGATCTGTACCTGATCCATTGGCCTTATGGATTTCAGGTGACTTAGGATTTACTGAAGTATATGTTGATGTGGTGGAGCATTTAAAATTGTACATTTGTATATTACCTTGTAGTTGTGATATTGTATTCAGTAGAATCTAATTTATATATTGTAATCTAAAATGTTGATGCACCTGGTAAATGCAGATGGCATCATTAAAGGCCATATCTTGTCCACATGTTTTTTCCAGAGAACTATGTAAATATACTTGTACATGTGTGTTATTCAATGTTATCACAAATCAGAAGCCACATGTTTGCAAAAACATTGATAAAATTGGTCTTAAACAGTTACCAGTCACAGTGCAAACCTGGAAATGTCTGTTTTCCGGAAATGTCCGAAGGCGCAGATATGTGACGTCACTCGTAGAACCGGTTACACGGTCACACGGTTTATGTGGCTAAATGTTATTTCATTATAATTATATTTCAGTTGTTTTTATCATTAATAATTGATGAAGATATGTGTTGTGGGAAACAGTGGCAATTCAGGCTTTGACTGGACATTCGGTGGACATGTTCCCAAAGACCCAATTTGTTGGCAGAAAATGGAACATTTTGTATGTAAAGGACGGGATCCATGCTACGCCTACGCCGAATAACATCACTTGTGGTTCAGATCTGCCGATGGATGTATCTTATGAGGTGGAAGATGGGTGTCAAAATACAGTTAGATGTCAATAAATCAACAGTCCTTAAAATGACTCAAAAAAGGAGCGTCAAGATGCGAATGAGTACCACAACAACACCGCTGGCCATTTCACCACAACAAACTCAACAGCCAGCCGTCAGTGAGTTGCCGGACTTTCGACAGGTTCATGTCTCGGCGTGTATACGTAGCACCGCACCGACACCAGGCAATCTAACATCGGCAGAAACAACATTAATCTCTCAAATGTCATCATCACTGTCACAAAAATATATTTGATCATCGTATGCACCGGTCTTGGTAACAGAAGAGACACCACTCTCAATCCACTGGCCACCATTTTATGAGTTGTTTACAAGAGGTGGGTCACGCGCGGGGCGGCTGTCAATCAGTCAGGGCGGTCCAAGCTGGTGGCTGTTTTCCACAAGTGACGTCACATGATCTCAAGCCGCAGTCACACGGCAGTTTCCGTAAGACGGCAAATTCAGAGGTTCTTTTAATCTTGTACGCCCTTATACGATTCATCAACATATTTTCAATGGCATCATCTGAAAGTGCATACATCATTTGTTATTATGGAACACAGCACATGATATCCCAGGATATGGCCTTTAATGATATTACAGTAGAACTTGTCTTGTGGGACCACCCATCTACGTAGCCTTAGCGGTCGTTTAAGACAGGTGGTCTCCTGTGGAAGGTTGCAGATTGCAGGTATATAAAACAATATTTAGAGGTAGGTGCCTACTTCCTCTGGTGGAGAACAGGGTGTCATCAGGGGTAGATCACAATTATCTATTCATACATAGATTCAGGAATGGGAGAAGGCTCAAGGCCCATGCACATTACGCAAATGACTTGGACACCACGTTAATTTTTCTGCTGTGCAGTTGGCAATTTTGAAAGTCTGTCGTTATCGAAATTCAGTTGTTTGCGTTTTATGGTTACCCACGGTTACTCATAGCAGGTATAAATAGCAGTCTTGTGACCAGTTTATATGGTCGCTGTTCGTGTTTTCTAGGTGGTCGTTCACGACAAGTATGTTATTGTAATTACTACTGTTAGAAACAATCCTTGCCAAGAATTGTGATCGTCCAAGATGGATGGTTGTGCAAAAGAGATATTTACCAAGGCAGGTTTCTGCTGGATAATGATAATATTGGGATAATTATGTAGTGATGTATGGGACATTTTCAAGTTTCTTTTGATGCAGGTGGTCGTTACCGACAAGTATATTATTCTATTGTAAGTATATTAATGTAATTAATGTACCCCATAACCCACAGTGATCGTTATCATATCACTAACAAGTGTAGTATCGTGCTTAAACTGTTTTAATATACACATTGCAAGTCCAGTGAGTATTCAACGGTTATAATGTGACTTATGTTCGTGTAGCGAGGAGAAGGGCTAAGCCTGAAGGATGAACTATATCAGAAGGATAAAGACGGCAACCCATTGTTCTCTAACGTACACTATCTGGAGACATGGAAGGTGAGTGCAGAGACAAGGGCCTCTGTAAAGCGTGGAACAAGGTGGAACATGGCATAACCGATATAAAATCTCTAGCATTCTATGTGTGCTTTGTACGAGACTCGTACTTCATGCATAATACAACCTGTCAGGCAATATGAAGGCATGATATCTAGATTATGGTATATTTTTATGCAATAGAACCTTTGCGGAATGACAGTAATATTTCACTAGTGATTGCCGGAACCGCCGGTAGGTAGCAATTGTTCCATCAACATTCTGTCTCGTAAAAGTGTAACTTAATCTAGATATTATGCCTTCATATTGTTGGACAGGTTGTACTTCATAAATATTTAACTATGCATGAAGTATGAGTCTGATGCAAAGCACACATCAAATGCTAGAAGGATTTTACATCAGTTCCATCTTTTTCTGCCTCGTTCAGCAGTTTGCAGAGTCCGCAGAAACAAATTTTTATTAATGTCATCTACAGGGCGGGGTTGATTAAAAAATTAGTTGGAATCATTTAATTAAATTCCTCACTTACAATTGCGATTTGTAAGATTAATTAATTATATTAATATCCAATGTGGTCCTCAATGAAACTGTGGAATTATGAACTTGAATTGTGGGTGATTTATTTGCCTTTAGCAGCTACAGGCCACATAATCTAGGCCCTGGTCTGTCTTTTGATCATGGTTTTCATGACGGGAATGCAATGTCAATACACTGATAAAAGTTGTACATTAACATGGCCATTTGAAACCATTTGGAAGCGAATGTGCATGTATCGCTAAGATTGCTGTGCAACAATAGGTAAAGCAATATGGCAGCCATGCTTCACATCGAGTAGACCTTTTAACCACTGCTTGTCCATGTATAGAAATCAGTGGTTTACACTGACAAATAGAATATCAATTTAAAACGAATCAGTGACTTCTATAAAGACAACAGTCGCTTTAATAAGAGTCACCAATGAATTATATCTAAATAACTAATTTATTTCAGGGGACGTACCATCGCAATTAGAAATATCTTATCTTATTTGCAACGATAAGAGTGCAAGGAAGCAGAAGAAAGTGCATCCATGATATTCAAATGTATAACTTCATGTAGCTAATTTTTTAGGCAAACTATGTTCCCGAATAAGGACCATAGATTTCATGGAGGGAATCGTAGATTTTCTGTCCAAATTGCTGACTGATCTTACCAAAACAATGACCTATTTGTACTTCTGCACCGCATACTGACTTGGTTAAAGCACTCAAGGCTCTGCAAATATTCAAAAAATAATTACTCAACGTTGATGCTGTAACCACTGAGTCAATATATTGACTGTCTACAGCAGTTTGGAGGATGACGGAATGATGCTCAATTCTGAATGACTTTGTCCATCGGTCTTCATTGACGACTTCGATACCATAATATATTTTGGTTGTAAAGTCAACGCACAAGATAAATGCAAAATCTGGATTCGGGGTGATTAGAGTGGATTCATGTTGATTCTTTAATGGGGAGCAGCACATTCAAGATGAACAGTAAGCGAACAACAAATGTGTAGGTATATATGTGATAATATGGTAAATAAATTGTAAAATACAGTAGTCATATATACTTTACCATGGTAGGTTTGAAGACGAACAGATGGTTTTCCATGGTGAACTGTGGCCAACTGGAAGAATTCTGACATAAAAACCATGATCAAAAGCCAGACCAGTGCCTAGACTATGTGGCCTGTAGCTGCAAGTAGCAATTACGTTTGAGTCTGTAAATAAGGTAATGCACATACGGGCGAACTATTTATTGTTGACAGACTCATCCACAAAGATGTTAATGTTACGCAATTCCACAGTTTGATTGAGGGCCACATTGGATATTAATGTAATTAATTCATCTTTCAAATCCCATTTGTAATTGAGGAATTTTACTATGTGATTCCAACAAATTTTTGAATCAACCCCTGCCCTGTTGGTGACATTAATAAAGGATTGTTTCTTCATGTTGATTCTTTAATGGGGAGTAGCGCATCCAAGATGGAAAGTAAGCAAACAAAATCACATGTATTGAATATATGTGATAATATGTTAAATAAATTGTAAAATACAGTAGTCATATATAGGCCTTGTGGACAGTGCATTCATATAATCACCAGTGCTTCCAGTTATAGAGATCAGACATAACTTGGGAGTATTCTCTCGTAAGTCCTAGGTGACTAATGCAAGGTTTCACTTTATTGTAAATTGGATCTGAATGCATTTTTTTTTTCATGCTGTGTTCCTTGCAGGCACTGGAAAAGTGTGTGGATGAAGGTCTGGTGAAGAATATAGGCGTGTCCAACTTCAACAGTGTACAGATTCAAGACATCATCGACAACTGTCGCATCAAACCAGCCGTTAATCAGGTTAGTCGTCACCATACGTTCTACAGTGTTATGAACTGAACTTCCAAACTTAATTCACAAATGAAAATAAAAACATACAATATACCCACATTCCATATGTCAAAACTTGTGAAACAAAATTAAATGCAGAGAATCAAAGTGCATTAATTATTAAGAACTTCCTCCAATATCAAGGTAACATGTACATTTTATTATTAATGGCAAACATAAATGTAATATTTATATAGCAGCAGTTAGTGCTCTTTGGCACTGTACAATAGTCTGTACATGAATATTCTAACACACATAGTATACCTGTAGTCAATAATGAATATATTTGCAAAGTAAAACTTAACTTCCAAGTGTCTCGTGAACCGAACTTCACTTCATAGAGATTAACTACAGCTTGTATTTGTCTTCTGTATATGTAGTGTGTATTATATATTCTTTCTGCAAATAATCACATTATATGTACTGTATAGTATTTATAATATATTCATCGTTGTACGATTGTTAACGTCACCATTCCCATACAAGCTCTGACTCATGTTGAGTGCTCTACCACTTTCTACAGGTGGAGATTCATCCGTACTTCTCACAGCAAAAACTAGTGAAGTTCTGCCAAGACAAAGGCATAGCTGTTGTGGCCTACAGTCCCCTGGCCTCTGGTCCCGTTCCAGGGTTAGTAACACGCTGGTTTTGTAACCACCTTGTCTGTTGTTGTGGCAATAGTTGTGCGTCAATGGTCGAGCGGTAGAGCGCTGGACTTTCCATTTAGGTGACTGAGGTTCAAATCCCACTACCGATTGCCGTTGGCAATTTTGTTCATTCTATGTTGTCTGTTTTTCAGAAGAGACAATATAAACCATTGGTGTCTGTGCCATGGGAAGTAAAAGATTCGTTATGGGGGTAAATGTATAACTTGTAGTGGACTCACTCTAGAGAAGGAAACTCTGAAAACCAAGTTTGATAATCATCTAGCCACATACATATGGCTAAGACAGAGTGGTGAACTAATCACTAGAAGCAGCAGAATGAAAAAATGTATAGATTCTGTTATTACTCCCTTAGAACTAACATTTTCACTCTTAAGAAAATCCTCGTTGAGAATTTTAATCTGTAATATACGCAATTATTAAATAATCCTATTAATATGATTATTTCATGTAATTCTATGCCTTTATTTAATTATAATTTGTTTTATTAATCACTAATGATCCTGGCAATGTATCGAAAAAATAACTGTGCATACACACAGTTTCTACTTTGGCCCCACCTTTACGATCCGTATAAGGCATGCTCATGAATATTTGGGACTGTCCGTCAGACTTCGATTAGCTACGCTAAGTTAATAGACGCAAGAAATACGTCATTAACATGTGTGTATATGGATTAGCCACCGCATTGATAAACTGATAAAATTATCAAAATGAAACGTGGACCATCTGCTGTTTATGTCACAGATTCAGCAAAGAAAAGAAGGAAAATATATGGAATAAACGGAGAATGAACATAGCGACAGTTCATGACAGACGGATTGGTTTAAAAGAAAAAACACCAGCTCTCCATGCATGAAGTCGCTGATGACATAGTAAATGATTGGCATTGTTTTTGTTGCAATATAAAAACATACAAAATCTCATCTATGGTACTATCATGTTCCTTTTTCACTAGGTACATTTGGCTATACATTTTGAAGTGAAGTTTTAATGAAACGTTTAGATAACAGAAACTTATTGAAGCCGAGAAACATTCAATAATGAAACCATTTTGTTTGCACCATAAATCCAGCTGCTATTTCCATAAGTAATATAAATACAACATTATATGTCACATGAAGTAATGTACAATATTAAAATTGCATAAGTGGTTTTGTACTTTCCTGTCTACATAAGATTAAATTTTAGTTTGAAAAATGTAGATCTATAAAATATTAGAATATATTGCATCAGTGGAACAACATGTTTTATTTTGTACTGGGAGTGCAATAATTATTTGTTCTGCTCATCATTTAGAGTGAAATATATTGAATTTGTTTCTGTAGAACTCCTGTTTCTACTACAAATAAAATGGCATGGTATGATGGAAATAAAGTTATAAAATTACAAAACTTTAAAAGTAATGCATATTTTAAAACACTGCTTTCAGTCATCATTGGTGTATTTAACTCAAGAAGCTCCCTAAAACATTTTGAATATCGTGGAACATTTATATTTAATAATTTTTCAAAATTATTGTAAAAGCAACTTTGTCGACACCTTTTTATACACTACCGGTACTCTCAATATAGTACACTTAACAGACTTGTTAAAAACTTTTGAAGAATACAATCCAAACATGATGAGCATAACAAAGCATAAATTTTATTATGTACTCCTATTTTGTAACATAATGACGGGATGTTCTGCGTTTGGATGCACAAATCGATCGATTGCACATTTGAAACATGTAGTGATGTACATATTCCCAACAGAAGCCACACGGAACTAATGTGACAGAACAAAATCAGACATCTTCTTCATTACTGTGTCAGTTAACATATTGTCCTATTAATAGCACTCAATTTCCTCTTTCTATTAGCTCAGCTGTTTCCAATGTTCCTGCAAATAAACAGAGTTGAATTTAGGGAACTGGGCCAAAATATGAGTTAACCAATTCAAAACTGTGCAAATTAATTCAGTTCAAATATTAGATTATGGGACTTATCACCAAGTGTAAAGTTGGCTAAATGGAAAAGAAATACAAGAGAACCTTGTTATGCTGATTCAGTCAGACTAAAATCCCAATCCATTACTTTGGCCAACTTTTAATTTGCCTCTACATAATTACCTGTATGCATTGGTCATATACAGTGCACTCCAGATAACTCAAACTCACATAAGTTGATTTTCACTAAGTTAAGTCAATCTTTTCCTCGGTCCTGGGCAAAAATACCAATAAGGGGACCTTCTGATAAGTTTCTAGTTATCAGAAATTCCACTTATCAGTATTGTCATGGATCCCTGGAGGTTCGACCTTATCCAGAGTGCACTGTATGTTTTCTTTTATTCTTGCTCTAATAATTAATGGTTGAATATAATTATACATATGGGCCATTCTCGCAAAAAGTGTACACTAACGGTTTGTATGGTTTTTAGCAAGTACTAGTAATATCAAATGTGCTATTCACATGAAGCAGCGCAACTTGATCTGATCTATTATTAGATTTAATAAAATACATGCATGGATAAAAACCTATGTATACTAGAGTGCAGATCTGCTGGTGTTCCAAATTTGTGCATCGCAAAATTCCGTGGCAACATTGTGTACTTTTTAACAAATCTAAAACGTTTACATTGAATGAAGACATGCCAGCCAGGTTTACTAACAATCGTAGCTGTGTCATTAGAAACAGTCTGTGAACGTACGAATCTCACATTTTCATGTTTGGGTTCAAATAAGTGGGTAAAAGGGGACTTTTCAAAAACGGCTGACTGGAATTTGGAAAGGCAAGATCCGTACAGTTGTAGACACACAGTCACAGACCCAATCCGAAATATGCACCAAATCCCAGATTTAGGCAAAAAAGTAACATCCTCAACCAGGTTAATCCTCTTGCTGTGGTTGCATATACTGATGTTTTAGTGTGCATTTTCATTCACTGGATGTCAAATACTGGGCAATGCAATTTTAGTAAATAGAAAGGCGAGACCCTTGCCTAATTAGTAATAGAGGCTTGACAGACCCAGTCCCAGTTGACACCGACTGCAGCTGTTGGCATCGGTGGACGTTATAATTCTATTTAATCGAAACGTTACTTGGCTTTCGGCATTGGGAAACAGGATAAATAAACAATGCATACGCTTCCTACACTTATAAAAATAGCTGTCAATATACATATGTCTACAGATTGCTTATTTACAATGTCATTGCGTGAATCAACTCACCTCGGAATCTGACATGTTGACTGTGTGTGTGACGTCAACGGTCTGCATGGTTCACCGCTTGTGCATGAATATTCATTATACTCGGGCTGCATAATTAATCATCCATGTTGCAGCAAACTCAAAATGATTCACATAAACACAATTGTTTATTGTCTTTTTGTGCAGATAACACCCAAATTTTCCATAAACATGCAAGACATAAGTAGCAGAGAAAGTACTTATGGGAAATTATCACATTTTGATACAGTATATTTCGAATGTATATTAGCTTTACAAAGAATCGCTCTAAGTCTATATGAATTTATTTTACCAAACACCGCAATTAAGCATATTGGCATTCAAAATGTAATATAAATACCCTTTGTTTATATATATAGCATTGTATGTCTGGAAGTAAAATCTCTTCACAGGTGGTTGAAGTACAATGCTGAAAGTAGCTATTAAAATAACATCCATAAATCAAGTACATCTATGTGACAGTACATATGCAAGGTCCGATCTAAAAGTTCCCCGACTGTATCAATAAAAAATGTAGGCTCACCTTAGCTTCTAATCACTACTGTCCCCTTCGGAATAGTCTCCTTGGGAGTTGAAATAGCGGACCCAGCGCTATTCCATCTGCTGGAAGCACCTCTGGAACTGCATTATGGGTATGCTCTTCAGCACCTTGTGTGATTTCGTCTGAATCTCTGCGATGTCAAATCGTTGCCTCTCCAGCCTGATCTTCATTGGGAACAATAAGAAGTCACAGGGGGCTACATTTGCCCACGTTTGAACCTCGAGAATCATTCGAAAGTCTGGTTTCTGCACATGTCATCATCAACAAATACTTGTTTAAGCAAAACTTGATGCATACGCGCTGCTCCTTCAAGTCTTATTTCTCTCTCATTTCTCTTTTCGCAAAATGTGCAGAGAACCACTAGCAGTAATGCATAAAATGCTCGCGAAACAAAACACATACGTGTATCACCATGTCACTCGGCACACTGCTTCACGATAAAGCTGTTTAGCACTATCTAGTGGGCCAAGTCCGTAGTACGGTCTATTAGTGCTCCAGGCGACAAGTCCAGGAACTTTTGGATCGCACCTCGTATGTATCATTGTATGCTTCCAAAGTGTGTATTTGATAGGACATATGTTGTAGGGTTGGTTTTCTTGCAAGTTAATATAGATCACCCATGCAATGTTTGTTAAAGGAAGGAGATGGGTTGATTTGTAGGACTCCAGCAGAGTTCAGCAACTTACTAGGAGAGACAGTGCTGAAGGCGCTGGCAGCAAAGTACAACAAATCACCGGCACAGGTAGGTATATAAAGTGCTTAAACTCAAATATGTAACATATTTAAACTCCAATACATAATAATAATAAGGTAACTTCTATTGTACCTAAATCCTTGGAAGCCAAGCTCAAGACAAAAGGGTTGGTCAGTTTAAAAACCAGTCAGCAGTATTCAAGTTGTCAGGGGACCTACCAGTGTATATATGGTGAATAGGCAAGTTTATAACATTAAGTTTTCTAAATGAAGGCAGACATGTGTAATATTTTCTGATCGAACACTAAACTAAGAGGGGGCAAAGAGTTGGTGCAGCGACAGAAACAGCCCTAGTTCCTATGTTAGTATTGACTCCAGAAACAAAAAGTAAATCAGAACTACATGATCGAAGCTGAACAGGTTTACCATACAGGAGTAAACAATGAATGTCATATGTTTAAACTCTACTAGATGTGATGTTTCAAGTTTTTATCTCCAATGTGTAAAAAATATATTAATTGTGATATAAATTATCAGTATTTCGATGTACTTGTATGAAAACCTGACAATTATGTAAACTGGACCAGTCTGTTAACTTGACAAACCTCCTCAGTTAGCCAATTTCTTGGCTCCATCATTGCATTTACTTAGCTTTTTCATACAATATGGGGCATTTTCAGGATTCACAGAGCCCACAATAATAATGTTTAATAATGACAATATTTAATACGTAAACGTACTGCACCCATCACTCATATATTGTTAAGAGAAGTGACTCCTCCATATAATAATATATGTAATATCTTGAAGTGGTCTGTCTACTGGATGAATTTGTCTTGTCCCATTTACGATGCAGTGAACTGAAATGGCATGTGGAAAACTTGTTACGACTCAGCCAAAGATGTGTTACTGCCATTTAAAACAAGGTTGTTTGTTCTAACTACCGTAAAACCAAGTTGTCTGTTCTGTCCACCTTAAAACAAGGTTGTCTGTTCTGATTATGTTAAAACACGTTTGTCTGTTCTGTCTACCTTAAAACAAGGTTGTCTGTTCTCACCACCTTAAAACAAGGTTGTCTGTTTTGACCCTTAAAACAGGGTTGAATGTTGTGACCACCTTAAAAAAGGTTGTCTGTTCTGACCACCTTAAAACAGGGTTATCTGTTCTGACTACTTTAAAACAAGGTTGTATGTTCTGACCACTTTAAAACAAGGTTGCTTGTTCTGACTACCTTAAAACAAAGTTGCCTGTTCCATGGCCGGGTATCAGCAGGGTGGTAATTATTGACAGGTAGTTAGCTAAATCAGGTGTCTGGATTGTGGGAACACAACAAATTAACTGAACGTCAAAGGACTTCGCAGTTGAACCACCCAATGACTGCTACATTTACTTTTTAGTCCTTTGGCCGAAGGTCCAAGGGACTATTGCCATCACTCTGCGTCTGCCGTCCGATGTCTGTCGTCCGCCGTTAGCTGCCGTATCTCAGAAACCGTTTGGCAACTTTTTCTCTAATTTTGCTTAGACATATCTTAGGGCACTGCCACTATGCACGAGAAATTTGTATTTGATTGAATCATTCTAAGGGCTCCCTAGGGCCTCCAAGGACCCCAAAACAGGTAAAAATGTAACATTTGGCCTATTTTTTCAAAAACTGTTCAGCAACTTTTTCTCTAATTTTGCAGATACATTTCATGTGGTAGTGTCACTGTACACAAGAAATCTGTATTTGATTGAATCATTCTAAGGGCACCTAATGACCCCCAAAAAAAAGGACCCCAAAACTGGTAAATTTTCACATTTTGCCTATTTTTTTAAAAACTTGAGTAACTTTTTCTCTAATTTTGCATAGACATTTCATGTGGTAGTGCCACTGTACACAAGAAATCTGTATTTGATTGAATTATTCTAGTATCATCAGCATATAGAAAATACATACATTTGCAAGAAAATTTCTACATCATCATCACTAAGGTTGTTGTAAATTTCACCAGCTGCCATGTCAAGTCCCTTATAATTATGACTAACGGGGTTCAAAATCATTCAGGTAAATAGCAAATAACAAAGGAGACAAGTTTTCTCCTTGTGGTAACTCTACATCACATGAGAAGAAGGCTGACACAGCCCCCCAAAATGTTTACACTAGTGATGTGGTTTTGAGAAGGGCCCTTGAGACTATCCCCTAACAGTAAATGTTGTGTATTGTGCCAGAAACAGTACACTATTTCCCTTCCCAAAACATCTGTCACATGCGGAGTCTGTGTCTTGCATGGATATCTATTTTATGCAGTTGTTTATATAAGCAGGAAGTTTGTGAAATTAGTTTAATCTTAGGCCACAGAAAAGTAATTCCCAGTTTCTCATCAATGCATGTATTTAAAAACAACATATTATTTTCTGTTATAATTAGTCCTCTAACTATGTCAAATCATTAGAAGAGTTGACCAGTCCACTATACACAAGCAAGAAATCTGTATTTGATTGAATCATTCTAGTGTCATCAGCATATAGTAGAACATACATTTTCTACATCATCATCACTAAGGTTGTTGTAAATTTAACCAGCTGCCATGTCAAGTCCGTTATAATTGTGACTAACAGTGTTCAAAATGATTCAGGTAAATAGCAAATAACAAAGGACACAAGTTTTCTCCTTGCCATACTTGCTATACATCACATGAGAAGAAGGCTGATACAGCCTGGCCCTGATTTATACATGATTTAGCATTTTTGTATATGTTGTATACAACTTTCAACACAATACCATTAATACCGCATGAAATTATCTTAGACCACAGGGAGGACCGGTCTACTAAATCAAATGCTTTCTTATAATCGATGAAGGCACAATAAAGCCTTTTGCATCGAGACAAATACAATTCAACCAATACCCCTATTTGAACACTGCCTGTTCTTCACCTATTACATTCGCTTTGTTTAGGTATGTGGTCAGTCTGGTGTTCTGAACAATCACTAAGGATTAATGAACACTTGTGCAGAATGTCACCCACTTGGCAGGTTTAATTGATCTATTCAGCAATGAGGACACTGCTTAGGCCTCACTCTGGACACTGTCACTCACAGTGTTGTTTATTGTCTTAGTTGGTGCAATGAGCTAATCTACTTGACCATGAATCAGTGGTGGGTTTGGTTGTGTATTACACCCAGCTGTGGAGCTAAGATTCTCTGCCTGCTATTGTTTGATGGAAACTGTGACTAATGTGTAATTGGTCACTGGCAGTAGCTTGTGTCACCTGACGGCATTAAGCCACTAGACCCCTGTTAAACTGGACAGTTGCCTGTAGGTTTTAAACTGTGTCAAACAGTGAGTCTACCTTTTGCTCTCAAATAATCTGTCCTCTTAGTTTTACACATAATCTGGCATAACTTGATAAGTCTTTGTAGCAGCACATTTGTTCTTGCAGTGTATCATTGCAACATAACATACATATTACATACTGTGTGCCACATTTGAATGTTGTGCATGTAATATTTCCATGCAATCCATTTGCATATATAATGTAAAACTTCAACAGCCGTTTTCTTCATTTTAACTTTTTGATCCCTACCATGTTCAATGCTCCATAACTTTGCCAATTTTTGTAGTAGTCATATTTTTTGAAACCGTGTAAAGCACCCTACCAAACCTTTACAAGGATGTAAGAAAACAATGTTACAATTTTTCCGACTTATCACTCATTTGGTCAGCCGGGGTCACATATAGATGTAGTAGTCCAAAGGACTTCAGGGCTACTTGGCCCATTTTTTTAACTAGCTTTAAAATGGTGCATTCTGAGGTATTTTTTAACCTTATCTCTTGAATATAGAGGGGAAGATATAAAGTTTCAACAGGGTCTGGATTCGATACAAGTGCTGACTAGTGAATAGGATGCACGGTTTTTATTTGGGCTTAAAAAGAGTCCGGATTCCGTGATTGGACAACTGACAAATGATATCTTTCATGTTGTCCAATGGAGTTAAATTCTAACCGCTCTGAGCGACGTTAAGACGACTAAACGATGTTGCTACAAATCTGCAATTTTGCAGGAATATAAATGAGTTTGTGGTGTCATTTCATGCCACTCGCCGATGCTGAATATATTGCGAAAGAACAAAACAATGGGTGTATGAAATAGCTACGAGGCGGCAATTTCGGCATATTTTGGGCATAAAAAACGGCGAGGCAGCCCGCCTCGCTTGTCATATACCAGGGGAAACACTGGGCTAGACCAGCATTCTGATTTAATGTAGACACATGATATAATCGTAAAATTGAGCGCAAAATACATCTTACTTCAGCTACCATTTTCTTTGTTTTTTTCTCCGAGTTCCACATGTCTCCCAAATGCAGTTACCGTTTGGTCTCCCAAACACAGTTACCGTTTGGGCGCCATGTTACATGAATGTCTAGATTTTTAGTATGTCGAAACTCCGCAAGGTGTCACCATTGGAGACACCGGGGATCCCGCAGGAATATTCCGTGATTGGACAACTGACAAGTGATGTCATTCATGTTGTCCAATGGAGTTAATTCCAAGAGGTAAATCCTAACCTGCCCTGAGAGACGTTATGACGACCAAACAATGTTGCTACAAATCTACGATTTTGCAGGAATATAAGTGACTTTGTGGTGTCATTTCGTGCCGCTTGCCGACACTGAATCGTGAAAGAACGAAATAAATGGGCGAACGAAATAGCTATGAGGCGACAATTTCGGCATATTTTGGGCAAGGCGGCATAGAAAAACGGTGAGGCGGCCCACCTCGCTTGTCATATGGGTCGTTCTCTGAAACTGGGCCCCAAAGTGTGACACTGGGGTCCAAAAATAAAACTACTCCAAAACATTTGAAATGTTTTTTTTTAAAGACACATGGTCATAGAAAGTAGTTCTGCAGGAAAAAAGATAAGTCAGGAAAGTATATTGGCAGTAGAAACTTGAAAGTTGTCGGCCATGACGAAATTTGGCCGTGTAACATGGATACAACATGTTTCTTACAGACAGCTTGAAGAGAACCCCAGAGTCTATTAAATTTCAAGGATATGTTTTAGTAACCTCTAAAAACGACATACAAATAATCTGTTACATTGAGGCAGTGTCTAGAAGTCATATTTCGTGCATTATTCATGAACTGGTTCGTAGCGATCAGAATTTTTTTTCACACACTTCTATTTTGTCCAACAAGAATGAAGTTTATCAGCATAGTGACAGCATTATTAGCTACATAAAAGAGCAAAGAATGCCCACAAAAGATTTGAGACGATTATTCATAAATTTTAAAGAACTGCCATCTGTTTATAAATTTGTATCAGCCGTGTAACATGGACACCACATACTAACGTCAGACAACAGGTGACAGACAGTACAAATAAAAAACTAACAAATGGTTGCAATGTGAATGTAATCAAGCTTTGTTTATTTCGTAAAGAAAAACAAAACAAAAAAGAAACAAATTAATGCCAATCATATGGCATTTGACGTGGCACAGCATATGACATTTTAGTGAAACACTGTCACAGAGTGTTCAATACACCTTGTTCAAAATATGAACGCAACCCCGCGACCAGGTGCAAGAGTGGGAGGGGACACACAAGTCGCAGGGTGGTGAGCTGGAAGCCAGGCCTCATCGGCCCAGACATACATGCCTGAATCTGGACGCTGTTTCAAGTACAGCATCTTTAAGTCCATTGATTCTGAATCAATGTGAAGTATTTTGCCATAAAATGGCACCTTCCCGTTCCTCCCCTGTAGCTCCACCTTGATAAAGCTCCCAACCTGAGAGGTATTTCCAGAAGGAGGTTCTGGCTGGGTTGGGAGCTGGCTGAGGCAGGTCCACAGGAGGGTGGACTGGCTGAGGCTGGGCCGCAGGAGGAGGGTCTAGATGAGGATGGGCCACAGGATAGGGGGCTTAACAAATTGGAGGCCAGAAATGTTGGTGTTGTAAAAAATAAACCTCATGATCTCCTATCAAAATCACTGATCCCTGTTACATCACATGTTTATCAGTTACAGCTCAGAAAAACAAGCAAATCAAGTTAACACAGTTTCCCTTCAATCTCCCAAGACCGAAACATGCTGGTATCTCGGTGACGGAGCTGAGAGCACTTTCACAAGAAGCTGCAATACACGTATTAAAGGATAACAGTGTGTACTATATGTGGAGAAAAAACCTTTAATCCCAATGTTGGTTCCTTTCTCATAATAAAAAGCACATCCAGTTAAAAGTAGATTTATTACAAATTTCCCGCGAAAGACACGAAAAATGCTGGGTCTCTGTTACGTGGGTAAGATTACAATCCAGCAATCGGCTGGAAACGAAGTCCGAAAGTTCAATAGATCAGCCCTGGTCAGCTTACACGAAAAGGTAATCTGAATAAGAAACGAGTTCTGTTCGATTGAGTCGGTAAAAGAAAAACTGCGATCGAAAACAGGGATTGACCTCGAAAATCAGATTTGTAACCAAGACGCAAGAAAAATCTGGAAAACCAACACACTGCAGGAAGAGCGTAGTCATCTATTTACATGTTTTCATGAAGACATTTTCGAAGAAAAAACACAATTTCGGACAACTGCAATTATTTAAGGTGTACAGTGCTTATCTGGTCTGGAATGGACTATAAAAAGCACGATTTTCTCACTGTAAGATCAGCGTCGTCACAAAGACACTAGTCATGGCGAATGAGTCGGCTTCCTCGTTACGGAGCAAATGGCTAGGGCTATCGACAAACATATCTAACTAAAACCTTTCATTGGAGGCTTCATGCTTCTTCAAAACTCGTACCAATCAACTAACTACATTATAACTAAATATTTCAAGGAATTAGATCAGAATAGCCGGATAGCCGGTGTCAAACAATTTTGATCGTTGCAATTATGGTCCTTGCCGAGAATGGCCGAAATGGCAGTCCTCAGATCATTACAAAAAAAATTGTGCAACGATAATTAGTTCGTTGACAAAGTACTGTAAAGCGAAGGCAATTTCATAGCAATCATTTAGAAACAAGAAAATACAAGAAAACATCCATAAATCTGCATAAAAACATGCCTTTGAGCAGTTTGCTCTCGCAGGCATTAGCCGCGTAACTTTCGCGTGCGAATAGACACCACACAGAAAAATTGCTCCGCAAATGCAACCCCACAGCATCATCCGAAAGAATGTGTAGTGATATTCTTCCGCCAGTACAGGCGACCTTCTACTAAAAACGTAGTCCTTACTCGCTTCAAATATGCACATCTTTCGTCACTTCTGATTGGCACGTAACGCTAAAAAACGGACACGGTTCCGGAGTAGCAACTTCAAAATTTTATTTCAATGGTTAAACAAACTTCTATAGCCGTCCTTC
Source organism: Escarpia spicata (assembly GCA_963995525.1). Taxonomy (NCBI): domain Eukaryota; kingdom Metazoa; phylum Annelida; class Polychaeta; order Sabellida; family Siboglinidae; genus Escarpia; species Escarpia spicata. Next base: position 17,314,382 of record OZ023212.1, read on the forward strand.
TGAAACCATGTTGACTACACTTGTGCTTGTTATGCTCGTGCTGATAGCATCAGTCCAGTGTATTCATACGCCAAGCTACACATCGAGGGAAAGACTGTGTGTCCGGACGCAAAGCGTTACGTAGCTGATCCTGATCCAAACATTGCAATATCTACATGAAATATTGCTCAGCAAAGATTCTTGTTTGGTAGATATTGGTATAACGATGCTTTAAAAGGCACAATTCAAGTGTTTCAGTCTACAGTCTTGTCCTTGAATGCACATCCCCAACATGCCTATTTTCATGTCACAAATCGGAACGCCATTTTCGATCCGATTTCCACACAAAAACGCAATAAAACAACACAAAAAGGCATAATTTTATTTCATGATATTTCTGTTGTCTCTCATATCAATTTCAAACAATGAGGGTGCAAAACATTTAAAATACGCAAGAAGGTAGTTTTGTTACATGTATCACAAGTACCTTTCAAAAAACAAGGGAAACGGTCTAAAAAGAAACACTTATCGAAAGAAGCCATTAGAAAAATTAAGTATAAACAAATGATGTGGAAGTCATATAGATGTACTGGAAATGATGAAGACTACAACATCTATAAAGAAGCACTTAATCAAGCTACAGCTGAAATTAGAAATTCAAAGAGAAGCTATGAAAAAAAATTAGCTAGTAATATAAAACATGACAGTAAGAGTTTTTATGCGTATATTCGAAGCAAACAGAAAGTTCAGGATAAGGTCGGTCCTCTAGAAGATAGTGCTGGAAATACAATATCAGAGGGATTCTTAATGGCAGAAGACCTGAATGAGTATTTTAGTTCAGTGTTTACCAGGGAAGATATTAGTTCACTGCCAGTACCAGAGGCTAAGTTCAAGGGGGCAGATTCAGACTATTTAGGACAGTTAGTTGTAACCTCGGAAATGGTAGCTAAGAAAATAAGGGCTATGAAGGATAATAAATCACCTGGAGTGGACGGGATTCCGCCCAAACTACTATTGGAAATTGTAGAACAAATTAGCGCACCGCTTGCAACAGTTTTCAATTTGTCATTAGAAGAGGGAGTGGTTCCTTTAGAATGGAAAGAGGCAAACATTATACCGTTATTTAAAAAAGGTTCGAGAAACAAGTCAGAGAACTATAGACCAGTGAGTTTAACATCAGTGATTTGCAAATTATTAGAAAGACTAATTAAAGATCACATGGTGGATTTTCTTGTTAAACATAACTTGATAAACCCATCTCAACATGGGTTTTTAAAAGCGAGGTCATGCTTAACAAATATGTTATGGTTTTTTGGAAGACATCACTAGGTGGGTAGATGAGGGATCACCAGTAGATATCATCTATTTAGATTTTCAAAAAGCTTTCGACAAAGTACCACATCAAAGATTACTCCTTAAGCTAAAGGCCCATGGCATAGGAAATGGTATAATAAACTGGATAGAAAAATGGCTGAATGACAGAAGACAACGTGTAGTAGTTGATGGGGAGGCTTCAAACTGGAAATCGGTATTGAGTGGGGTACCACAGGGATCAGTACTAGGACCTATATTATTCTTAATATATATCAACGATTTGGACGATGATATAACAAGCAAGGTGTTAAAATTTGCGGATGATACAAAAGTGTTTAGAAGGATTAAAAGTGATGGAGACAGACAGCATTTACAAGATGATCTTGATAGGTTGATCAAATGGTCTGAAAAGTGGCAAATGCTGTTCAATTTTGGGAAATGTAAATGCCTCCACACAGGTCATGGGAATGAAGAGGTAAAATATAAAATGGGGGGTACTGTTCTAAGTACTACTGTAAAAGAAAAGGACTTAGGGTTAACCATTAGTGCTGATATGAAGGTTTCAGAGCAGTGCGGAATTGCAGCGTCAAAGGGAAATCAAATCCTTGGATTAATTAGGCGAAATATAGCGTATAAGAAAAAAGAATTAATAGTACCGCTGTACAAAACAATAGTGAGGCCTCATTTAGAATATTGTATACAAGCATGGAGGCCATATCGCAAGAAGGACATAGATATGCTAGAAAGAGTACAGAGGAGAGCGACTAAAATGATACCAAATCTGAGGGATCTTAGTTACGAAATACGCCTAAAAGAATGTGGTTTAACAACACTAGAGACCAGGAGATTGAGAGGAGATCACATAGAAGTGTTTAAAATATTGAATGGTTATGAAAATATTGATAGAAACATTTTTTTCTCAGTTAAGAAAGATAGAAGGACCAGAGGACATGAAGCTACATTAGTAAAGGAGCAGTGTAGATTAGATATAAGAAAGTTCTCATTCTCACAAAGGACTGTAACTGAATGGAACAGATTATCTCCTGATTGTGTTGGTGCTAGTAGCGTGAATATGTTTAAAAATAAAATCGACACACACCTTAAAAAGGCGGGATACATGTAGATAAAAAGTATTGGACTCTCGATAAGCCAAAAGGCTTCCTTGTCCAACTGCCATCCAGAGTAATTTTCTGGATGGCAATCTTGTTAAAAGACGTGGCCCACAGTGGAGTGCAGACCCATATACCAGTAACCAGGTCCAGGGGAAACAATGCCTGAATTAAGAACATTATATTAGCAAAATGAGAAACAGGTGGTCTCGGTTGAACCTAAGATACCATGATTAAGTTGCAGTGTTCTGTCTGATTACAGATTGTGTTGCGGTGGATTTTGCAAAGGAACATCATCGTAATTCCAAAAAGCGTGACGCCATCATGGATCAGGGAAAACATTCAGGTAAATAAACATCAAGTGTCATCCAGGTAAAAAGTGTAAATTCTAATTATTTTTTAAACATCAAGTCCGCACTGGATGATTGTAAACTAGGAGATTTGATTGTAGTCTGTAAATATTCCTTTTATTTTTACAAATTTCTTCGTAGTCTCGTGGATTTTACTAGTTATTTCACCAGATCAGCTTTATATTCTCCTTTAGTGAATAGTCTGATTATGTAAGCTCAATAAAGCTGATATATGACAAACTAATGTATATTCAATATTTGTAACATACAACACATTTAAGATGTTGAGTGACACTTGTGTAAGAGGTCGTTCACAGTTGCTGACATTTACTCATTCGTACAGAGCATAATAACTATCAGACCTCATCCTCGAATTAGTACTTTACAATGTTAATAATTGTCTACATTGAAAGTCATATATTTATGAAATAGTAACAGGGTACATGCAGAGAACAAATTAACAACTGTCATTATAATGTTTACAAAGATTTATTTATAATCACTATGGTTATGCAATTCACTTGCGACCATCATATATATAATTAGTTTGAGGGCCTTGGCCCCCTTTTGGATACTCTGTACGAGTAGGTAAATGTTGACAGTTGTGAACAACGTCTAAATGCTAGCAGATTGAATATGTTTAACCCTTTAGTTTTTAGACCTGGCATCATTTAGAGTCTTTAGACCTTATCATTTATGAAATATGCTCTGAATCCTTGCAGTGCATGCACAAAATCACCATGATATGGGTAACCCTAGTTTTTTGCATTTAACTTTTTTGTACATAGTTTTGTAATATTGCAAGTTGTGCTTATCGTAAAAATAATTGAATTCTGCACAACAGTGCTAAATATACTAATCAACTTTTAATAAACTTGCAAAACGTGATACACATTATCAAAGTTAGAAAAAGTTTAAGTTTGTAGTCACTCAAGGAAAAGGACAAAGGCCGTTTTCGGCCATTCAAGATCTAAAGGGTTACAACTAAAATTAACAAATGTCTAGGCCGGGTGGTTTATATGTAGAAGAATAATAATTGGACCATTAATAAGCCATATGCTCTGTCTACACTAAGTTTTAGCCCACGTTATGCATCTGTATGGTGAAACAGTCACGTCAGATGTGGAGTTGAGTTTCCATGCCAAAAGGTAGCCCACGTTATCTTAGCTCCACACACATTTAATTTCAGCTAAAATAACCTTGGTTAACTTTAACCTCGGTTAAAATGTTATTCTATGTAGACACATTTACTGGCTTTCTTGTCATATGGGGTTTTTGCTTTGGATGGCAATCTTGTTAAAACATACTTGGGACAGCAGTGTTTTATGCCATTACGGATTTTCCGTAATCATTATGGAAATTACATCAATTGTTTTTGTGAAGTAGGCAGTCCTGGGACAGTGAACATGACCCAATACAGGTATGCAACGTAGTGTCTTATGCCTTCCAGGTGTTTGACTTTGAACTGACAGCAGACGACATGGAAGCAGTGAATGGGATGAACAAGGACTATCGTTTCATGGGACCATATAAAGATGGGTAAGAATCAACTGCAACACTACTCACATAAAAGTTGCACCATACATGGCATATATATAACTAAAAGTACAACTACCGGGTAGTTATAGTCATTGTTGAAGAGCTGTAGTTAGATTCAAACCAGGTTGCTGATCAGTGTTGAAGTGGTTAATTAAATAATTACCTGAAAATACAGCTAGCTATATTCATTGGTGAAGATGATTTTTTGTGTAGTTAGTAGTTGCAACATTAATGTGGACTGTGGCGATGACTTTTAATGACTATCATATTTATTATGCTATATATTTTGCCTTGTGTATATGAGCGTGTTTCAGTTAAATACACAGAATTTTTAGTCCTTTGGGCCGAAGGTCCAATGGACTATTGCCATCACTCTGCGTCCTCCGTTAGCTGCCGTATCTCAGAAACTGTTCAGCAACTTTTTCTCTAATTTTGCATAGACAAATGTTATGGCACTGCCACTACGCACGAGAAATCTGTATTTGATTGAATCATTCTAAGGGCTCCCTAGGGCCTCCAAGGACCCCAAAACTGGGAAAAAATGTTACATTTTGCCTATTTTATCAAAAACTGTTCAGCAACTTTTTCTCTAATTTTGTATATACATTTCATGTGGTAGTGTCACTATACACAAGAAAGCTGTATTTGATTGAATCATTCTAAGGGCACCTAATGACCCCCAAACTGGTAAATTTTCACAGGGGGCCAGTAGATTTGAAAAGTTAGTGGCCCGCCTGTGAAAGTTACTGGCCCGGATTTTGTGTTACCGTCAAAAATACGCTCATTCTGAAGTGCAAAACATCATGTCTTTTTTTATAATTTTACCAACAAAGTTGTTAGAAGTTACTATACACATATTGATTGTGAGATGTCCAAAGCTAACGATATTGTAATATTGTTCTTTTTAAGTGTGTACTCAGATGCATATATACAGTATTTGCCAAGTTTAAATAAAGTGTGCCCAGTGTAACGACAGCTTGTCAGTCCGAGTCGGTAGTTGATTTGACGCTGCTTTCATGTACAGGTCAATCAAGGCATTAGACTATTTCACGGTTCATTCGCTAGGTGGCACCACCCAAAACAGGTGGCCTTCACCTTGCCCTTGCTGACGCAGCGTTACATTTGGTTTCTGTCACTAGTTAAATTTTGATTTAAGCTGTATTCCTTTCATATATCTAGAGAAGACAAAGCGTGCATAACTCTAAAGTTGAGGCAGCTTCCAAGCACCGTACTAAGTGTGTCCAAGGGACGCGACAGGACTTAAAAAATGGCGTCTCTCGACATAAAAACCTGCGCTGCCGGTGGTTAGAAAATGTATTCGATGGCTTTGCCTTTGCACGCCGTCGTCCGCATGATAACTGTTGGAGTTTGGACTCATTATTGATCAGAATTAGTATCTACGTTATGTTTACAATGTCCTATAACTGAGTCGGGTCTAAAAATTCTGGCGAACTGCATCTGATAACCGATGGCGATGCGGTCGTGGCGTGACCGCCGCTTCGTCTCGGCGGCGTTCGGGAACCGGAGACCAGTGGCCCGTTGGGCCACTAAAATATAAGAACTGGTGGTCCGAACTGGCCCGACAGCTTCAAATAACGCCGGACCATCGGGCCAGTGTTAATGTCGAGGCCTGTATAATATAAAACTTCAACGGCCATTTTCTTCAATTTAACTTTTTTACCCTTCCCATGTTCAATGCTCCATAACTTCGCCAATTTGTTTAACAGTCATAATTTTTGAAACTGTGTAAAGCACCCTACCAAACCTTTACAGGAATGTAAGCAAACAAAGTTACAGTTTTTCCGACTAATCACTCATTTGGTCAGCCTGGGTCACAAAAGGTACAAAACTCTATTTGACAACTGAACGACTTACTACCCACTTTGTTGTGGCATGTCACATATTAGAATATGTTCTGAAGATGATCTCATCATTGGGCAGCAAAACAGATCCTGTGATGTGAATCATTCTAAACAGATTCCTAAGGTGGGATATCGTGTTACTGAAATCAGAACAAATTTATTTGACCTATAAATACGATACATATACAACGAATAACGCAAGTAATAAATAAGTTGAAATTTCCATACTGTTGTGTTTTCAGAACTCGTGTCTTCCGAGACAAAAAAGCTCGATGCTTCCCATTTCCACCAGATGTGGAATTCTAAGAAGAATGTTCTGAAGAAGCCAACTATTCCTGTGAAGACTAGAGCAACTGGGACCTCATGCCACCTTTCTGGAGTATAACTCTAGTTGGACGATGCTCAACTATATATGGTCGATTCCCGCGAAACGTTGACAAATGGGGTTCCTAGGGGGACAAAAATAAACATCTGCGTATAAAGTCGTGTTTTCTGTCGTATGAAAAGAACATATTGAGGTAATCGGAGAATAAGATTGGGCAAGTTAAATCCTCAAATTGAGCATTTGACAGCTAATAGAAATAGCAAGTGTTTAAGTTCTGAAACCATACGTATGCACACAAGACCCTCTACTTGTACTTGGAAACTGCTACAACTATTTCATCTCACATTTACCTGTGAAATTTCATTTTCAATGCACGTAAAACACATTTGTGGTTGAAATTCAGTAAGAAATATATTTCGGACTTCTTTTTTCATTTTAAGGGGGAGCTTTGAAGTATTTTACGCTCTCTCAGACTTGATGTTTTATAAAGGTGACTTTCTGTTACACATTACCACTACAAGGGGAATGCATGTTTTATCTTTAAAATACATTCATGGCAAGGTATACACATTGAGCTTTTCAACAGGGTATACCTTATTGACACTGATTTATAACTGTCAATTTGTAAACCGTAGCCTCCCGAAAAGCTAAATGGTCACATTTTGTCTGTTTCTGATTGGACTGGGTTGGCCGAGTGTTGTGTATTACACCCACCCCACTGCAGCTAAGATGCTATTGTTTGATGGAAACTGTGACTAATCTGTAATTGGTCACTGGCAGAGGCTTGTGTCAACAGACGGCACGCACTAGACCCCTGTTAACCCATTAGCACTCGGCATGTTATTTCTATACATTATCTGTTTCCTCAGAAGCTTGGCCTAGATTCCCTCAAAAAATGATGCATGGTAGTTTCATCATTTTCTATAATTACAAGTAATTGTTATTTTGAAGAGCATTGAATTATCTACATGATGATACCTTTTAGTATATTGTTGCAATGGAATATGTTGACCATACTGAGCTTGGTAAATGGTAATTTTTATAATGAATCACATTTTGAGAATGCATGTCATTGTTTGCAGTGTAACTTTTGTATGCTTCATTTTCTGCTGCTACAAGTTGCGTTCATCTGAAAGATTATTCAATTATCTATCCAATGATTATACATATGTTGTGGTGTTGGAAATATATAGCTTTGGTATATTGTACACGAAGGTTGTGATAAGAAACTATTGGACACTGCGACAGTCCAGAAAGACAGTATGAGATGTGTCACTTTATGAAGTGTGACTTTCAGATACCTCATTTTGTAGTGCTATGGATTATGATGGGCCTCTCCATTAGCTCCCTATATATTTATGTGAAATATATCATTGTCATTAAAATATTTCAGAACAGTAAAAGAACAGTTGAGGAACAGTAAAATTAGGAATGTTTTAGTACTTATAACTAAAAATAGTACCGGTAGTTGTTGTCAACACAGGTTAGTCAATCTGATTAAGTCTCCTATGCCACTGGGGAATCTAGCACGTCAGGAGACAGGCCACATGCGCAGGATGTCACAGTGCGGTTGTGCGGTTCACGCAGATCGAGGAAATCTTCAGTCATGGAGGATATAAATTTACCAGGTCTGGAATTCTATTGAACATCCGGGAAGGAATTTGAAAATTGTGTTTTATTTTATGGGCTGATGTTTTGGTATGCGGTGAATGGCCATACAGCAGTTTTGAATTTAAAGATGGTATTCTATAACCCTACTTCTGATTGGGTAGATTGTAATCAAGAATGAAGCACAAGGTAATTCAACCATATTTCCTGGGACCTTTGTCTGTAATCTTTTTCATGGGAACATCGATTTGTTTAGGAAGTACGCTTGGTGATTTCGTAGAAACAAAATGCATGGAACGTAAATTCCTTGATGGTTGGCTTAGCCATAACTGTCATGGAAAATGTTTTTTTGTGTGTGGACATACGATAGTGATGTATTTACAATATTTGTGCACTGGCCACTGAAAAAGATTATGGAAAGTCATTGAATGTGGGAACAAAGGCTCGTATTATACATTAGTAACTAGTTTATATGCAACTGACTGCATACCAATGTACATTCGATATTTAAAGATTGTACTTCAATTTGATTAAAAAAATCATATTTCTGAAGAATTGTGCAAATATCTAACGTATCCTCTGATACCTATTATGACAATACAGACATACTTGCTTATTTGTACAATTTGTTTTATTTAGTTGTGGTCAGACAAACTAGTTAATTATTTATGACCAATTCAGGCAAGATTTTTGCATAACAATGTCAAATTGTACGTCAGACAATTAATTACACAACAAAACAAAGTAATTTTAAACACATACTGTTGTCTTCACTGGGTGATCATCTCCACGGAGCTATAGTTCACAGTTACAATGACTTGAAGCTCTCATTGACACATACTGTTGTCTTCACTGGGGTGATCATCTCCACGGGGCTGTAGTTCACAGTTACAGTGACTTCAAGCTCTCATTGACACATACTGTTGTATTCACTGGGGTGATCATCTCCACGGAGCTGTAGTTCACAGTTACAGTGACTTCAAGCTCTCATTGACACATACTGTTGTCTTCACTAGGGTGATCATCTCCACGGGGCTGTAGTTCACAGTTACAGTGACTTCAAGCTCTCGTTGACACATACTGTTGTCTTCACTGGGGTGATCATCTCCACGGAGCTGTAGTTCACAGTTACTGTGACTTCAAGCTCTCATTGACACATACTGTTGTCTTCACTGGGGTGATCATCTCCACGGAGCTGTAGTTCACAGTTACAGTGATTTCAAGCTCTCATTGACACATACTGTTGTCTTCACTTGGGTGATCATCTCCACGGAGCTGTAGTTCACAGTTACTGTGACTTCAAGCTCTCGTTGACACATACTGTTGTTTTCACTAGGGTGATCATCTCCACGGAGCTGTAGTTCACAGTTACAGTGACTTCAAGCTCTCATTGACACATACTGTTGTCTTCACTGGGGTGATCATCTCCACGGGGCTGTAGTTCACAGTTACAGTGACTTCAAGCTCTCATTGACACATACTGTTGTGTTCACTGGGGTGATCATCTCCACGGAGCTGTAATTCACAGTTACAGTGACTTCAAGCTCTCATTGACACATACTGTTGTATTCACTGGGGTGATCATCTCCACGGAGCTGTAGTTCACAGTTACAGTGACTTCAAGCTCTCATTAACACATACTGTTGTCTTCACTAGGGTGATCATCTCCACGGGGCTGTAGTTCACAGTTACAGTGACTTCAAGCTCTCGTTGACACATACTGTTGTCTTCACTGGGGTGATCATCTCCACGGAGCTGTAGTTCACAGTTACTGTGACTTCAAGCTCTCATTGACACATACTGTTGTCTTCACTGGGGTGATCATCTCCACGGAGCTGTAGTTCACAGTTACAGTGACTTCAAGCTCTCATTGACACATACGGTTGTCTTCACTGGGGTGATCATCTCCACGGAGCTGTAGTTCACAGTTACAGTGACTTCAAGCTCTCGTTGACACATACTGTTGTCTTCACTAGGGTGATCATCTCAACGAAGCCGTAGTTCACAGTTACAGTGACTTCAAGCTCTCATTGACACATACTGTTGTCTTCACTTGGGTGATCATCTCCACGGGGCTGTAGTTCACAGTTACAGTGATTTCAAGCTCTCATTGACACATACTGTTGTCTTCACTTGGGTGATCATCTCCACGGGGCTGTAGTTCACAGTTACAGTGATTTCAAGCTCTCATTGACACATACTGTTGTCTTCACTTGGGTGATCATCTCCACGGAGCTGTAGTTCACAGTTACTGTGACTTCAAGCTCTCATTGACACATACTGTTGTCTTCACTAGGGTGATCATCTCCACGGGGCTGTAGTTCACAGTTACAGTGACTTCAAGCTCTCATTGACACATACTGTTGTCTTCACTAGGGTGATCACCCCCACGGAGCTGTAGTTCACAGTTACAGTGATTTCAAGCTCTCAAATTTATGTTCAATTCACATACATAAATTATATATTCTGATTTACACAATAACAAGAATTACTAAGATATGGAAGGTGGTTGAGAAGGGAGATAAATGAGATCATTATATAGTTGGAGCCTGGCCGCCCAGCCATTGGCGTAGCCAGCCCCTAAGGCTAAGCTGCAACTGTCTATGAGTTGGTTTACATTTACCGTTTTTCATTTTCTTTAGTCTGCTAGTCTACCTTTTGCTCTCAAATGATCTGTCCTCTTAGTTTTATACGTAAACCTGACTCGAGAAGTTCGCGATCAGCAAAACGACGAAGCTGCGCACGCGAATGTTCCACAGAGACCTGTGAGACGGGTGAAGGCACCTACGAGGTTTAGAGATTTCGTGATGGACGTTTAGAGTAGCATCTCCTATCCTTGTATTTAAGGTGTTTTACTGTTCTTTATTATGCGTATATCACAAGGACAGTTAGTTTTAGTTTCGGTTTATTACAGTCACAAGCATTCTTCCGAGACAGGGAGGAATGTAATGTAGCCGTTCACTACGCGCAGATTTGTATTTTACCTTTGAATACATTATGGAACTTCCGCTTCTATCCTTTTCACACACGGCGTGTTCGGTGGTTATCAAACTCACAGTAAAACAACCCAAACACAACAACATTACAGGACTATCTAATGATTTTTCATACTGTGTAATTTACAGGTGTTTATAAGTTAATAAAAACTACTCTGACGTTTTACTACACTATTGCTTTGCGTTTAATCAATTATGTTATACCAGTTCAAAAATAAATTCTATATTCACCCAAATATACACACTGTAACTCTAATATGTCAATACCCTTTCATAATATATATATATATTGTCAAAACTGTCAGAAATACATGCGCGCAGTGACTGCTGTACGAGTGCTAAAGATACGGTAATATGACTGCCGTACTTTTAGAACCGAGGGTTAAGATACAGCTCACGGCTATACATCAACATGCAAGCGCAGAAAAAAAACCCGTACTGTTAGAACCGAGTACTAAAGATACGGCAATATAATTGCCGTACTTCTAGAACCGAGCACTAAAGTTACGGCTCGCGTATGATCATGCGCATGCGTATATCGACTGCCGTACTTTAACAAGTGATGTTAAATATAAAGCAGACATAAACGTACAGCTCACATACGCGTAGCCACAGCCTTCCAGAATGGATCCTGCTGCTGTACCGAGGGTCACATTTTGTCTGTTTCTGATTGGACTGGGTTGGCCGAGTGTTGTGTATTACACCCACCCCACTGCAGCTAAGATGCTATTGTTTGATGGAAACTGTGACTAATCTGTAATTGGTCACTGGCAGAGGCTTGTGTCAACAGACGGCACGCACTAGACCCCTGTTAACCCATTAGCACTCGGCATGTTATTTCTATACGTTATCTGTTTCCTCAGAAGCTTGGCCTAGATTCCCTCAAAAAATGATGCATGGTAGTTTCATCATTTTCTATAATTACAAGTAAGTGTTATTTTGAAGAGCATTGAATTATCTACATGATGATACCTTTTAGAATATTGTTGCAATGGAATATGTTGACCATACTGAGCTTGGTAAATGGTAATTTTTATAATGAATCACATTTTGAGAATGCATGTCATTGTTTGCAGTGTAACTTTTGTATGCTTCATTTTCTGCTGCTACAAGTTGCGTTCATCTGAAAGATTATTCAATTATCTATCCAATGATTATACATATGTTGTGGTGTTGGAAATATATAGCTTTGGTATATTGTACACGATCATTGACACATACTGTTGTCTTCACTGGGATGATCATCTCCACGGAGCTGTAGTTCACAGTTACAGTGACTTCAAGCTCTCATTGACACATACTGTTGTCTTCACTAGGGTGATCATCTCCACGGGGCTGTAGTTCACAGTTACAGTGATTTCAAGCTCTCATTGACACATACTGTTGTCTTCACTGGGGTGATCATCTCCACGGGGCTGTAGTTCACAGTTACAGTGACTTCAAGCTCTCATTGACACATACTGTTGTCTTCACTAGGGTGATCCCCCCACGGAGCTGTAGTTCACAGTTACAGTGATTTCAAGCTCTCAAATTTATGTTCAATTCACATACATAAATTATATATTCTGATTTACACAATAACAAGAATTACTAAGATATGGAAGGTGGTTGAGAAGGGAGATAAATGAGATCATTATATAGTTGGAGCCTGGCCGCCCAGCCATTGGCGTAGCCAGCCCCTAAGGCTAAGCTGCAACTGTCTATGAGTTGGTTTACATTTACCGTTTTTCATTTTCTTTAGTCTGTTAGTCTACCTTTTGCTCTCAAATTATCTGTCCTCTTAGTTTTATACGTAAACCTGACTCGAGAAGTTCGCGATCAGCAAAACGACGAAGCTGCGCACGCGAATGTTCCACAGAGACCTGTGAGACGGGTGAAGGCACCTACGAGGTTTAGAGATTTCGTGATGGACGTTTAGAGTAGCAACTCCTATCCTTGTATTTAAGGTGTTTTACTGTTCTTTATTATGCGTATATCACAAGGACAGTTAGTTTTAGTTTCGGTTTATTACAGTCACAAGTATTCTTCCGAGACAGGGAGGAATGTAATGTAGCCGTTTACTACGCGCAGATTTGTATTTTACCTTTGAATACATTATGGAACTTCCGCTTCTATCCTTTTCACACACGGCGTGTTCGGTGGTTATCAAACTCACAGTAAAACAACCCAAACACAACAACATTACAGGACTATCTAATGATTTTTCATACTGTGTAATTTACAGGTGTTTATAAGTTAATAAAAACTACTCTGACGTTTTACTACAGTATTGCTTTGCGTTTAATCAATTATGTTATACCAGTTCAAAAATAAATTCTATATTCACCCAAATATACACACTGTAACTCTAATATGTCAATACCCTTTCATAATATATATATATATATATTGTCAAAACTGTCAGAAATACATGCGCGCAGTGACTGCTGTACGAGTGCTAAAGATACGGTAATATGACTGCCGTACTTTTAGAACCGAGGGTTAAGATACAGCTCACGGCTATACAGCAACATGCACGCGCAGAAAAAAAACCCGTACTGTTAGAACCGAGTACTAAAGATACGGCAATATAATTGCCGTACTTCTAGAACCGAGCACTAAAGTTACGGCTCGCGTATGATCATGCGCATGCGTATATCGATTGCCGTACTTTAACAAGTGATGTTAAATATAAAGCAGACATAAACGTACAGCTCACATACGCGTAGCCACAGCCTTCCAGAATGGATCCTGCTGCTGTACCGAGGGTCACATTTTGTCTGTTTCTGATTGGACTGGGTTGGCCGAGTGTTGTGTATTACACCCACCCCACTGCAGCTAAGATGCTATTGTTTGATGGAAACTGTGACTAATCTGTAATTGGTCACTGGCAGAGGCTTGTGTCAACAGACGGCACGCACTAGACCCCTGTTAACCCATTAGCACTCGGCATGTTATTTCTATACATTATCTGTTTCCTCAGAAGCTTGGCCTAGATTCCCTCAAAAAATGATGCATGGTAGTTTCATCATTTTCTATAATTACAAGTAAGTGTTATTTTGAAGAGCATTGAATTATCTACATGATGATACCTTTTAGAATATTGTTGCAATGGAATATGTTGACCATACTGAGCTTGGTTAATGGTAATTTTTATAATGAATCACATTTTGAGAATGCATGTCATTGTTTGCAGTGTAACTTTTGTATGCTTCATTTTCTGCTGCTACAAGTTGCGTTCATCTGAAAGATTATTCAATTATCTATCCAATGATTATACATATGTTGTGGTGTTGGAAATATATAGCTTTGGTATATTGTACACGAAGGTTGTGATAAGAAACTATTGGACACTGCGACAGTCCAGAAAGACAGTATGAGATGTGTCACTTTATGAAGTGTGACTTTCAGATACCTCATTTTGTAGTGCTATGGATTATGATGGGCCTCTCCATTAGCTCCCTATATATTTATGTGAAATATATCATTGTCATTAAAATATTTCAGAACAGTAAAAGAACAGTTGAGGAACAGTAAAATTAGGAATGTTTTAGTACTTATAACTAAAAATAGTACCGGTAGTTGTTGTCAACACAGGTTAGTCAATCTGATTAAGTCTCCTATGCCACTGGGGAATCTAGCACGTCAGGAGACAGGCCACATGCGCAGGATGTCACAGTGCGGTTGTGCGGTTCACGCAGATCGAGGAAATCTTCAGTCATGGAGGATATAAATTTACCAGGTCTGGAATTCTATTGAACATCCGGGAAGGAATTTGAAAATTGTGTTTTATTTTATGGGCTGATGTTTTGGTATGCGGTGAATGGCCATACAGCAGTTTTGAATTTAAAGATGGTATTCTATAACCCTACTTCTGATTGGGTAGATTGTAATCAAGAATGAAGCACAAGGTAATTCAACCATATTTCCTGGGACCTTTGTCTGTAATCTTTTTCATGGGAACATCGATTTGTTTAGGAAGTACGCTTGGTGATTTCGTAGAAACAAAATGCATGGAACGTAAATTCCTTGATGGTTGGCTTAGCCATAACTGTCATGGAAAATGTTTTTTTGTGTGTGGACATACGATAGTGATGTATTTACAATATTTGTGCACTGGCCACTGAAAAAGATTATGGAAAGTCATTGAATGTGGGAACAAAGGCTCGTATTATACATTAGTAACTAGTTTATATGCAACTGACTGCATACCAATGTACATTCGATATTTAAAGATTGTACTTCAATTTGATTAAAAAAATCATATTTCTGAAGAATTGTGCAAATATCTAACGTATCCTCTGATACCTATTATGACAATACAGACATACTTGCTTATTTGTACAATTTGTTTTATTTAGTTGTGGTCAGACAAACTAGTTAATTATTTATGACCAATTCAGGCAAGATTTTTGCATAACAATGTCAAATTGTACGTCAGACAATTAATTACACAACAAAACAAAGTAATTTTAAACACATACTGTTGTCTTCACTGGGTGATCATCTCCACGGAGCTATAGTTCACAGTTACAATGACTTGAAGCTCTCATTGACACATACTGTTGTCTTCACTGGGGTGATCATCTCCACGGGGCTGTAGTTCACAGTTACAGTGACTTCAAGCTCTCATTGACACATACTGTTGTATTCACTGGGGTGATCATCTCCACGGAGCTGTAGTTCACAGTTACAGTGACTTCAAGCTCTCATTGACACATACTGTTGTCTTCACTAGGGTGATCATCTCCACGGGGCTGTAGTTCACAGTTACAGTGACTTCAAGCTCTCGTTGACACATACTGTTGTCTTCACTGGGGTGATCATCTCCACGGAGCTGTAGTTCACAGTTACTGTGACTTCAAGCTCTCATTGACACATACTGTTGTCTTCACTGGGGTGATCATCTCCACGGAGCTGTAGTTCACAGTTACAGTGATTTCAAGCTCTCATTGACACATACTGTTGTCTTCACTTGGGTGATCATCTCCACGGAGCTGTAGTTCACAGTTACTGTGACTTCAAGCTCTCGTTGACACATACTGTTGTTTTCACTAGGGTGATCATCTCCACGGAGCTGTAGTTCACAGTTACAGTGACTTCAAGCTCTCATTGACACATACTGTTGTCTTCACTGGGGTGATCATCTCCACGGGGCTGTAGTTCACAGTTACAGTGACTTCAAGCTCTCATTGACACATACTGTTGTGTTCACTGGGGTGATCATCTCCACGGAGCTGTAATTCACAGTTACAGTGACTTCAAGCTCTCATTGACACATACTGTTGTATTCACTGGGGTGATCATCTCCACGGAGCTGTAGTTCACAGTTACAGTGACTTCAAGCTCTCATTAACACATACTGTTGTCTTCACTAGGGTGATCATCTCCACGGGGCTGTAGTTCACAGTTACAGTGACTTCAAGCTCTCGTTGACACATACTGTTGTCTTCACTGGGGTGATCATCTCCACGGAGCTGTAGTTCACAGTTACTGTGACTTCAAGCTCTCATTGACACATACTGTTGTCTTCACTGGGGTGATCATCTCCACGGAGCTGTAGTTCACAGTTACAGTGACTTCAAGCTCTCATTGACACATACGGTTGTCTTCACTGGGGTGATCATCTCCACGGAGCTGTAGTTCACAGTTACAGTGACTTCAAGCTCTCGTTGACACATACTGTTGTCTTCACTAGGGTGATCATCTCAACGAAGCCGTAGTTCACAGTTACAGTGACTTCAAGCTCTCATTGACACATACTGTTGTCTTCACTTGGGTGATCATCTCCACGGGGCTGTAGTTCACAGTTACAGTGATTTCAAGCTCTCATTGACACATACTGTTGTCTTCACTTGGGTGATCATCTCCACGGGGCTGTAGTTCACAGTTACAGTGATTTCAAGCTCTCATTGACACATACTGTTGTCTTCACTTGGGTGATCATCTCCACGGAGCTGTAGTTCACAGTTACTGTGACTTCAAGCTCTCATTGACACATACTGTTGTCTTCACTAGGGTGATCATCTCCACGGGGCTGTAGTTCACAGTTACAGTGACTTCAAGCTCTCATTGACACATACTGTTGTCTTCACTAGGGTGATCACCCCCACGGAGCTGTAGTTCACAGTTACAGTGATTTCAAGCTCTCAAATTTATGTTCAATTCACATACATAAATTATATATTCTGATTTACACAATAACAAGAATTACTAAGATATGGAAGGTGGTTGAGAAGGGAGATAAATGAGATCATTATATAGTTGGAGCCTGGCCGCCCAGCCATTGGCGTAGCCAGCCCCTAAGGCTAAGCTGCAACTGTCTATGAGTTGGTTTACATTTACCGTTTTTCATTTTCTTTAGTCTGCTAGTCTACCTTTTGCTCTCAAATGATCTGTCCTCTTAGTTTTATACGTAAACCTGACTCGAGAAGTTCGCGATCAGCAAAACGACGAAGCTGCGCACGCGAATGTTCCACAGAGACCTGTGAGACGGGTGAAGGCACCTACGAGGTTTAGAGATTTCGTGATGGACGTTTAGAGTAGCATCTCCTATCCTTGTATTTAAGGTGTTTTACTGTTCTTTATTATGCGTATATCACAAGGACAGTTAGTTTTAGTTTCGGTTTATTACAGTCACAAGCATTCTTCCGAGACAGGGAGGAATGTAATGTAGCCGTTCACTACGCGCAGATTTGTATTTTACCTTTGAATACATTATGGAACTTCCGCTTCTATCCTTTTCACACACGGCGTGTTCGGTGGTTATCAAACTCACAGTAAAACAACCCAAACACAACAACATTACAGGACTATCTAATGATTTTTCATACTGTGTAATTTACAGGTGTTTATAAGTTAATAAAAACTACTCTGACGTTTTACTACACTATTGCTTTGCGTTTAATCAATTATGTTATACCAGTTCAAAAATAAATTCTATATTCACCCAAATATACACACTGTAACTCTAATATGTCAATACCCTTTCATAATATATATATATATTGTCAAAACTGTCAGAAATACATGCGCGCAGTGACTGCTGTACGAGTGCTAAAGATACGGTAATATGACTGCCGTACTTTTAGAACCGAGGGTTAAGATACAGCTCACGGCTATACATCAACATGCAAGCGCAGAAAAAAAACCCGTACTGTTAGAACCGAGTACTAAAGATACGGCAATATAATTGCCGTACTTCTAGAACCGAGCACTAAAGTTACGGCTCGCGTATGATCATGCGCATGCGTATATCGACTGCCGTACTTTAACAAGTGATGTTAAATATAAAGCAGACATAAACGTACAGCTCACATACGCGTAGCCACAGCCTTCCAGAATGGATCCTGCTGCTGTACCGAGGGTCACATTTTGTCTGTTTCTGATTGGACTGGGTTGGCCGAGTGTTGTGTATTACACCCACCCCACTGCAGCTAAGATGCTATTGTTTGATGGAAACTGTGACTAATCTGTAATTGGTCACTGGCAGAGGCTTGTGTCAACAGACGGCACGCACTAGACCCCTGTTAACCCATTAGCACTCGGCATGTTATTTCTATACGTTATCTGTTTCCTCAGAAGCTTGGCCTAGATTCCCTCAAAAAATGATGCATGGTAGTTTCATCATTTTCTATAATTACAAGTAAGTGTTATTTTGAAGAGCATTGAATTATCTACATGATGATACCTTTTAGAATATTGTTGCAATGGAATATGTTGACCATACTGAGCTTGGTAAATGGTAATTTTTATAATGAATCACATTTTGAGAATGCATGTCATTGTTTGCAGTGTAACTTTTGTATGCTTCATTTTCTGCTGCTACAAGTTGCGTTCATCTGAAAGATTATTCAATTATCTATCCAATGATTATACATATGTTGTGGTGTTGGAAATATATAGCTTTGGTATATTGTACACGATCATTGACACATACTGTTGTCTTCACTGGGATGATCATCTCCACGGAGCTGTAGTTCACAGTTACAGTGACTTCAAGCTCTCATTGACACATACTGTTGTCTTCACTAGGGTGATCATCTCCACGGGGCTGTAGTTCACAGTTACAGTGATTTCAAGCTCTCATTGACACATACTGTTGTCTTCACTGGGGTGATCATCTCCACGGGGCTGTAGTTCACAGTTACAGTGACTTCAAGCTCTCATTGACACATACTGTTGTCTTCACTAGGGTGATCCCCCCACGGAGCTGTAGTTCACAGTTACAGTGATTTCAAGCTCTCAAATTTATGTTCAATTCACATACATAAATTATATATTCTGATTTACACAATAACAAGAATTACTAAGATATGGAAGGTGGTTGAGAAGGGAGATAAATGAGATCATTATATAGTTGGAGCCTGGCCGCCCAGCCATTGGCGTAGCCAGCCCCTAAGGCTAAGCTGCAACTGTCTATGAGTTGGTTTACATTTACCGTTTTTCATTTTCTTTAGTCTGTTAGTCTACCTTTTGCTCTCAAATTATCTGTCCTCTTAGTTTTATACGTAAACCTGACTCGAGAAGTTCGCGATCAGCAAAACGACGAAGCTGCGCACGCGAATGTTCCACAGAGACCTGTGAGACGGGTGAAGGCACCTACGAGGTTTAGAGATTTCGTGATGGACGTTTAGAGTAGCAACTCCTATCCTTGTATTTAAGGTGTTTTACTGTTCTTTATTATGCGTATATCACAAGGACAGTTAGTTTTAGTTTCGGTTTATTACAGTCACAAGTATTCTTCCGAGACAGGGAGGAATGTAATGTAGCCGTTTACTACGCGCAGATTTGTATTTTACCTTTGAATACATTATGGAACTTCCGCTTCTATCCTTTTCACACACGGCGTGTTCGGTGGTTATCAAACTCACAGTAAAACAACCCAAACACAACAACATTACAGGACTATCTAATGATTTTTCATACTGTGTAATTTACAGGTGTTTATAAGTTAATAAAAACTACTCTGACGTTTTACTACAGTATTGCTTTGCGTTTAATCAATTATGTTATACCAGTTCAAAAATAAATTCTATATTCACCCAAATATACACACTGTAACTCTAATATGTCAATACCCTTTCATAATATATATATATATATATTGTCAAAACTGTCAGAAATACATGCGCGCAGTGACTGCTGTACGAGTGCTAAAGATACGGTAATATGACTGCCGTACTTTTAGAACCGAGGGTTAAGATACAGCTCACGGCTATACAGCAACATGCACGCGCAGAAAAAAAACCCGTACTGTTAGAACCGAGTACTAAAGATACGGCAATATAATTGCCGTACTTCTAGAACCGAGCACTAAAGTTACGGCTCGCGTATGATCATGCGCATGCGTATATCGATTGCCGTACTTTAACAAGTGATGTTAAATATAAAGCAGACATAAACGTACAGCTCACATACGCGTAGCCACAGCCTTCCAGAATGGATCCTGCTGCTGTACCGAGGGTCACATTTTGTCTGTTTCTGATTGGACTGGGTTGGCCGAGTGTTGTGTATTACACCCACCCCACTGCAGCTAAGATGCTATTGTTTGATGGAAACTGTGACTAATCTGTAATTGGTCACTGGCAGAGGCTTGTGTCAACAGACGGCACGCACTAGACCCCTGTTAACCCATTAGCACTCGGCATGTTATTTCTATACATTATCTGTTTCCTCAGAAGCTTGGCCTAGATTCCCTCAAAAAATGATGCATGGTAGTTTCATCATTTTCTATAATTACAAGTAAGTGTTATTTTGAAGAGCATTGAATTATCTACATGATGATACCTTTTAGAATATTGTTGCAATGGAATATGTTGACCATACTGAGCTTGGTTAATGGTAATTTTTATAATGAATCACATTTTGAGAATGCATGTCATTGTTTGCAGTGTAACTTTTGTATGCTTCATTTTCTGCTGCTACAAGTTGCGTTCATCTGAAAGATTATTCAATTATCTATCCAATGATTATACATATGTTGTGGTGTTGGAAATATATAGCTTTGGTATATTGTACACGAAGGTTGTGATAAGAAACTATTGGACACTGCGACAGTCCAGAAAGACAGTATGAGATGTGTCACTTTATGAAGTGTGACTTTCAGATACCTCATTTTGTAGTGCTATGGATTATGATGGGCCTCTCCATTAGCTCCCTATATATTTATGTGAAATATATCATTGTCATTAAAATATTTCAGAACAGTAAAAGAACAGTTGAGGAACAGTAAAATTAGGAATGTTTTAGTACTTATAACTAAAAATAGTACCGGTAGTTGTTGTCAACACAGGTTAGTCAATCTGATTAAGTCTCCTATGCCACTGGGGAATCTAGCACGTCAGGAGACAGGCCACATGCGCAGGATGTCACAGTGCGGTTGTGCGGTTCACGCAGATCGAGGAAATCTTCAGTCATGGAGGATATAAATTTACCAGGTCTGGAATTCTATTGAACATCCGGGAAGGAATTTGAAAATTGTGTTTTATTTTATGGGCTGATGTTTTGGTATGCGGTGAATGGCCATACAGCAGTTTTGAATTTAAAGATGGTATTCTATAACCCTACTTCTGATTGGGTAGATTGTAATCAAGAATGAAGCACAAGGTAATTCAACCATATTTCCTGGGACCTTTGTCTGTAATCTTTTTCATGGGAACATCGATTTGTTTAGGAAGTACGCTTGGTGATTTCGTAGAAACAAAATGCATGGAACGTAAATTCCTTGATGGTTGGCTTAGCCATAACTGTCATGGAAAATGTTTTTTTGTGTGTGGACATACGATAGTGATGTATTTACAATATTTGTGCACTGGCCACTGAAAAAGATTATGGAAAGTCATTGAATGTGGGAACAAAGGCTCGTATTATACATTAGTAACTAGTTTATATGCAACTGACTGCATACCAATGTACATTCGATATTTAAAGATTGTACTTCAATTTGATTAAAAAAATCATATTTCTGAAGAATTGTGCAAATATCTAACGTATCCTCTGATACCTATTATGACAATACAGACATACTTGCTTATTTGTACAATTTGTTTTATTTAGTTGTGGTCAGACAAACTAGTTAATTATTTATGACCAATTCAGGCAAGATTTTTGCATAACAATGTCAAATTGTACGTCAGACAATTAATTACACAACAAAACAAAGTAATTTTAAACACATACTGTTGTCTTCACTGGGTGATCATCTCCACGGAGCTATAGTTCACAGTTACAATGACTTGAAGCTCTCATTGACACATACTGTTGTCTTCACTGGGGTGATCATCTCCACGGGGCTGTAGTTCACAGTTACAGTGACTTCAAGCTCTCATTGACACATACTGTTGTATTCACTGGGGTGATCATCTCCACGGAGCTGTAGTTCACAGTTACAGTGACTTCAAGCTCTCATTGACACATACTGTTGTCTTCACTAGGGTGATCATCTCCACGGGGCTGTAGTTCACAGTTACAGTGACTTCAAGCTCTCGTTGACACATACTGTTGTCTTCACTGGGGTGATCATCTCCACGGAGCTGTAGTTCACAGTTACTGTGACTTCAAGCTCTCATTGACACATACTGTTGTCTTCACTGGGGTGATCATCTCCACGGAGCTGTAGTTCACAGTTACAGTGATTTCAAGCTCTCATTGACACATACTGTTGTCTTCACTTGGGTGATCATCTCCACGGAGCTGTAGTTCACAGTTACTGTGACTTCAAGCTCTCATTGACACATACTGTTGTCTTCACTTGGGTGATCATCTCCACGGAGCTGTAGTTCACAGTTACAGTGACTTCAACCTCTCATTGACACATACTGTTGTATTCACTGGGGTGATCATCTCCACGGAGCTGTAGTTCACAGTTACAGTGACTTCAAGCTCTCATTAACACATACTGTTGTCTTCACTAGGGTGATCATCTCCACGGGGCTGTAGTTCACAGTTACAGTGATTTCAAGCTCTCGTTGACACATACTGTTGTCTTCACTGGGGTGATCATCTCCACGGAGCTGTAGTTCACAGTTACTGTGACTTCAAGCTCTCATTGACACATACTGTTGTCTTCACTGGGGTGATCATCTCCACGGAGCTGTAGTTCACAGTTACAGTGACTTCAAGCTCTCATTGACACATACTGTTGTCTTCACTGGGGTGATCATCTCCACGGAGCTGTAGTTCACAGTTACAGTGACTTCAAGCTCTCGTTGACACATACTGTTGTCTTCACTAGGGTGATCATCTCCACGAAGCCGTAGTTCACAGTTACAGTGACTTCAAGCTCTCATTGACACATACTGTTGTCTTCACTTGGGTGATCATCTCCACGGGGCTGTAGTTCACAGTTACAGTGATTTCAAGCTCTCATTGACACATACTGTTGTCTTCACTTGGGTGATCATCTCCACGGGACTGTAGTTCACAGTTACAGTGATTTCAAGCTCTCATTGACACATACTGTTGTCTTCACTTGGGTGATCATCTCCACGGAGCTGTAGTTCACAGTTACTGTGACTTCAAGCTCTCGTTGACACATACTGTTGTTTTCACTAGGGTGATCATCTCCACGGAGCTGTAGTTCACAGTTAAGTGACTTCAAGCTCTCATTGACACATACTGTTGTCTTCACTGGGGTGATCATCTCCACGGGGCTGTAGTTCACAGTTACTGTGACTTCAAGCTCTCATTGACACATACTGTTGTCTTCACTGGGGTGATCATCTCCACGGAGCTGTAATTCACAGTTACAGTGACTTCAAGCTCTCATTGACACATACTGTTGTCTTCACTAGGGTGATCATCTCCACGGGGCTGTAGTTCACAGTTACAGTGACTTCAAGCTCTCATTGACACATACTGTTGTCTTCACTGGGGTGATCATCTCCACGGGGCTGTAGTTCACAGTTACTGTGACTTCAAGCTCTCATTGACACATACTGTTGTCTTCACTAGGGTGATCATCTCCACGGGGCTGTAGTTCACAGTTACAGTGACTTCAAGCTCTCATTGACACATACTGTTGTCTTCACTAGGGTGATCACCCCCACGGAGCTGTAGTTCACAGTTACAGTGATTTCAAGCTCTAAAATTTATGTTCAATTCACATACATAAATTATATATTCTGATTTACACAATAACAAGAATTACTAAGATATGGAAGGTGGTTGAGAAGGGAGATAAATGAGATCATTATATAGTTGGAGCCTGGCCGCCCAGCCATTGGCGTAGCCAGCCCCTAAGGCTAAGCTGCAACTGTCTATGAGTTGGTTTACATTTACCGTTTTTCATTTTCTTTAGTCTGCTAGTCTACCTTTTGCTCTCAAATGATCTGTCCTCTTAGTTTTATACGTAAACCTGACTCGAGAAGTTCGCGATCAGCAAAACGACGAAGCTGCGCACGCGAATGTTCCACAGAGACCTGTGAGACGGGTGAAGGCACCTACGAGGTTTAGAGATTTCGTGATGGACGTTTAGAGTAGCATCTCCTATCCTTGTATTTAAGGTGTTTTACTGTTCTTTATTATGCGTATATCACAAGGACAGTTAGTTTTAGTTTCGGTTTATTACAGTCACAAGCATTCTTCCGAGACAGGGAGGAATGTAATGTAGCCGTTTACTACGCGCAGATTTGTATTTTACCTTTGAATACATTATGGAACTTCCGCTTCTATCCTTTTCACACACGGCGTGTTCGGTGGTTATCAAACTCACAGTAAAACAACCCAAACACAACAACATTACAGGACTATCTAATGATTTTTCATACTGTGTAATTTACAGGTGTTTATAAGTTAATAAAAACTACTCTGACGTTTTACTACAGTATTGCTTTGCGTTTAATCAATTATGTTATACCAGTTCAAAAATAAATTCTATATTCACCCAAATATACACACTGTAACTCTAATATGTCAATACCCTTTCATAATATATATATATATTGTCAAAACTGTCAGAAATACATGCGCGCAGTGACTGCTGTACGAGTGCTAAAGATACGGTAATATGACTGCCGTACTTTTAGAACCGAGGGTTAAGATACAGCTCACGGCTATACATCAACATGCAAGCGCAGAAAAAAAACCCGTACTGTTAGAACCGAGTACTAAAGATACGGCAATATAATTGCCGTACTTCTAGAACCGAGCACTAAAGTTACGGCTCGCGTATGATCATGCGCATGCGTATATCGACTGCCGTACTTTAACAAGTGATGTTAAATATAAAGCAGACATAAACGTACAGCTCACATACGCGTAGCCACAGCCTTCCAGAATGGATCCTGCTGCTGTACCGAGGGTCACATTTTGTCTGTTTCTGATTGGACTGGGTTGGCCGAGTGTTGTGTATTACACCCACCCCACTGCAGCTAAGATGGTATTGTTTGATGGAAACTGACTAATCTGTAATTGGTCACTGGCAGAGGCTTGTGTCAACAGACGGCACGCACTAGACCCCTGTTAACCCATTAGCACTCGGCATGTTATTTCTATACGTTATCTGTTTCCTCAGAAGCTTGACCTAGATTCCCTCAAAAAATGATGCATGGTAGTTTCATCATTTTCTATAATTACAAGTAAGTGTTATTTTGAAGAGCATTGAATTATCTACATGATGATACCTTTTAGAATATTGTTGCAATGGAATATGTTGACCATACTGAGCTTGGTAAATGGTAATTTTTATAATGAATCACATTTTGAGAATGCATGTCATTGTTTGCAGTGTAACTTTTGTATGCTTCATTTTCTGCTGCTACAAGTTGCGTTCATCTAAAAGATTATTCAATTATCTATCCAATGATTATACATATGTTGTGGTGTTGGAAATATATAGCTTTGGTATATTGTACACGATCATTGACACATACTGTTGTCTTCACTGGGATGATCATCTCCACGGAGCTGTAGTTCACAGTTACAGTGACTTCAAGCTCTCATTGACACATACTGTTCTCTTCACTAGGGTGATCATCTCCACGGGGCTGTACTTCACAGTTACAGTGATTTCAAGCTCTCATTGACACATACTGTTGTCTTCACTGGGGTGATCATCTCCACGGGGCTGTAGTTCACAGTTACAATGACTTCAAGCTCTCATTGACACATACTGTTGTCTTCACTAGGGTGATCACCCCCACGGAGCTGTAGTTCACAGTTACAGTGATTTCAAGCTCTCAAATTTATGTTCAATTCACATACATAAATTATATATTCTGATTTACACAATAACAAGAATTACTAAGATATGGAAGGTGGTTGAGAAGGGAGATAAATGAGATCATTATATAGTTGGAGCCTGGCCGCCCAGCCATTGGCGTAGCCAGCCCCTAAGGCTAAGCTGCAACTGTCTATGAGTTGGTTTACATTTACCGTTTTTCATTTTCTTTAGTCTGTTAGTCTACCTTTTGCTCTCAAATGATCTGTCCTCTTAGTTTTATACGTAAACCTGACTCGAGAAGTTCGCGATCAGCAAAACGACGAAGCTGCGCACGCGAATGTTCCACAGAGACCTGTGAGACGGGTGAAGGCACCTACGAGGTTTAGAGATTTCGTGATGGACGTTTAGAGTAGCAACTCCTATCCTTGTATTTAAGGTGTTTTACTGTTCTTTATTATGCGTATATCACAAGGACAGATAGTTTTAGTTTCGGTTTATTACAGTCACAAGTATTCTTCCGAGAAAGGGAGGAATGTAATGTAGCCGTTTACTACGCGCAGATTTGTATTTTACCTTTGAATACATTATGGAACTTCCGCTTCTATCCTTTTCACACACGGCGTGTTCGGTGGTTATCAAACTCACAGTAAAACAACCCAAACACAACAACATTACAGGACTATCTAATGATTTTTCATACTGTGTAATTTACAGGTGTTTATAAGTTAATAAAAACTACTCTGACGTTTTACTACAGTATTGCTTTGCGTTTAATCAATTATGTTATACCAGTTCAAAAATAAATTCTATATTCACCCAAATATACACACTGTAACTCTAATATGTCAATACCCTTTCATAATATATATATATATATATTGTCAAAACTGTCAGAAATACATGCGCGCAGTGACTGCTGTACGAGTGCTAAAGATACGGTAATATGACTGCCGTACTTTTAGAACCGAGGGTTAAGATACAGCTCACGGCTATACATCAACATGCACGCGCAGAAAAAAAACCCGTACTTCTAGAACCGAGCAGTAAAGTTACGGCTCGCGTATGATCATGCGCATGCGTATATCGACTGCCGTACTTTAACAAGTGATGTTAAATATAAAGCAGACATAAACGTACAGCTCACATACGCGTAGCCACAGCCTTCCAGAATGGATCCTGCTGCTGTACCGAGGGTCACATTTTGTCTGTTTCTGATTGGACTGGGTTGGCCGAGTGTTGTGTATTACACCCACCCCACTGCAGCTAAGATGCTATTGTTTGATGGAAACTGTGACTAATCTGTAAATGGTCACTGGCAGAGGCTTGTGTCAACAGACGGCACGCACTAGACCCCTGTTAACCCATTAGCACTCGGCATGTTATTTCTATACATTATCTGTTTCCTCAGAAGCTTGGCCTAGATTCCCTCAAAAAATGATGCATGGTAGTTTCATCATTTTCTATAATTACAAGTAAGTGTTATTTTGAAGAGCATTGAATTATCTACATGATGATACCTTTTAGAATATTGTTGCAATGGAATATGTTGACCATACTGAGCTTGGTAAATGGTAATTTTTATAATGAATCACATTTTGAGAATGCATGTCATTGTTTGCAGTGTAACTTTTGTATGCTTCATTTTCTGCTGCTACAAGTTGCGTTCATCTGAAAGATTATTCAATTATCTATACAATGATTATACATATGTTGTGGTGTTGGAAATATATAGCTTTGGTATATTGTACACGATCATTGACAATTACTGTTGTCTTCACTAGGGTGATCATCTCCACGGGGCTGTAGTTCACAGTTACAGTGACTTCAAGCTCTCATTGACACATACTGTTGTCTTCACTAGGGTGATCATCTCCACGGAGCTGTGGTTCACAGTTACAGTGACTTCAAACTCTCATTGACACATACTGTTGTCTTCACTAGGGTGATCATCTCCACGGAGCTGTAGTTCACAGTTACAGTGACTTCAAGCTCTCATTGACACATACTGTTGTCTTCACTAGGGTGATCATCTCCACGGAGCTGTAGTTCACAGTTACAGTGACTTCAAGCTCTCATTGACACATACTGTTGTCTTCACTAGGGTGATCACCCCCACGGAGCTGTAGTTCACAGTTACAGTGATTTCAAGCTCTCAAATTTATGTTCAATTCACATACATAAATTATATATTCTGATTTACACAATAACAAGAATTACTAAGATATGGAAGGTGGTTGAGAAGGGAGATAAATGAGATCATTATATAGTTGGAGCCTGGCCGCCCAGCCATTGGCGTAGCCAGCCCCTAAGGCTAAGCTGCAACTGTCTATGAGTTGGTTTACATTTACCGTTTTTCATTTTCTTTAGTCTGCTAGTCTACCTTTTGCTCTCAAATGATCTGTCCTCTTAGTTTTATACGTAAACCTGACTCGAGAAGTTCGCGATCAGCAAAATGACGAAGCTGCGCACGCGAATGTTCCACAGAGACCTGTGAGACGGGTGAAGGCACCTACGAGGTTTAGAGATTTCGTGATGGACGTTTAGAGTAGCAACTCCTATCCTTGTATTTAAGGTGTTTTACTGTTCTTTATTATGCGTATATCACAAGGACAGTTAGTTTTAGTTTCGGTTTATTACAGTCACAAGCATTCTTCCGAGACAGGGAGGAATGTAATGTAGCCGTTTACTACGCGCAGATTTGTATTTTACCTTTGAATACATTATGGAACTTCCGCTTCTATCCTTTTCACACACGGCGTGTTCGGTGGTTATCAAACTCACAGTAAAACAACCCAAACACAACAACATTACAGGACTATCTAATGATTTTTCATACTGTGTAATTTACAGGTGTTTATAAGTTAATAAAAACTACTCTGACGTTTTACTACAGTATTGCTTTGCGTTTAATCAATTATGTTATACCAGTTCAAAAATAAATTCTATATTCACCCAAATATACACACTGTAACTCTAATATGTCAATACCCTTTCATAATATATATATATATTGTCAAAACTGTCAGAAATACATGCGCGCAGTGACTGCTGTACGAGTGCTAAAGATACGGTAATATGACTGCCGTACTTTTAGAACCGAGGGTTAAGATACAGCTCACGGCTATACATCAACATGCACGCGCAGAAAAAAAACCCGTACTGTTAGAACCGAGTACTAAAGATACGGCAATATAATTGCCGTACTTCTACAACCGAGCACTAAAGTTACGGCTCGCGTATGATCATGCGCATGCGTATATCGACTGCCGTACTTTAACAAGTGATGTTAAATATAAAGCAGACATAAACGTACAGCTCACATACGCGTAGCCACAGCCTTCCAGAATGGATCCTGCTGCTGTACCGAGGGTCACATTTTGTCTGTTTCTGATTGGACTGGGTTGGCCGAGTGTTGTGTATTACACCCACCCCACTGCAGCTAAGATGCTATTGTTTGATGGAAACTGTGACTAATCTGTAATTGGTCACTGGCAGAGGCTTGTGTCAACAGACGGCACGCACTAGACCCCTGTTAACCCATTAGCACTCGGCATGTTATTTCTATACGTTATCTGTTTCCTCCGAAGCTTGGCCTAGATTCCCTCAAAAAATGATGCATGGTAGTTTCATCATTTTCTATAATTACAAGTAAGTGTTATTTTGAAGAGCATTGAATTATCTACATGATGATACCTTTTAGAATATTGTTGCAATGGAATATGTTGACCATACTGAGCTTGGTAAATGGTAATTTTTATAATGAATCACATTTTGAGAATGCATGTCATTGTTTGCAGTGTAACTTTTGTATGCTTCATTTTCTGCTGCTACAAGTTGCGTTCATCTGAAAGATTATTCAATTATCTATACAATGATTATACATATGTTGTGGTGTTGGAAATATATAGCTTTGGTATATTGTACACGATCATTGACAATTACTGTTGTCTTCACTAGGGTGATCATCTCCACGGGGCTGTAGTTCACAGTTACAGTGACTTCAAGCTCTCATTGACACATACTGTTGTCTTCACTAGGGTGATCATCTCCACGGAGCTGTGGTTCACAGTTACAGTGACTTCAAACTCTCATTGACACATACTGTTGTCTTCACTAGGGTGATCATCTCCACGGAGCTGTAGTTCACAGTTACAGTGACTTCAAGCTCTCATTGACACATACTGTTGTCTTCACTAGGGTGATCATCTCCACGGAGCTGTAGTTCACAGTTACAGTGACTTCAAGCTCTCATTGACACATACTGTTGTCTTCACTAGGGTGATCACCCCCACGGAGCTGTAGTTCACAGTTACAGTGATTTCAAGCTCTCAAATTTATGTTCAATTCACATACATAAATTATATATTCTGATTTACACAATAACAAGAATTACTAAGATATGGAAGGTGGTTGAGAAGGGAGATAAATGAGATCATTATATAGTTGGAGCCTGGCCGCCCAGCCATTGGCGTAGCCAGCCCCTAAGGCTAAGCTGCAACTGTCTATGAGTTGGTTTACATTTACCGTTTTTCATTTTCTTTAGTCTGCTAGTCTACCTTTTGCTCTCAAATGATCTGTCCTCTTAGTTTTATACGTAAACCTGACTCGAGAAGTTCGCGATCAGCAAAATGACGAAGCTGCGCACGCGAATGTTCCACAGAGACCTGTGAGACGGGTGAAGGCACCTACGAGGTTTAGAGATTTCGTGATGGACGTTTAGAGTAGCAACTCCTATCCTTGTATTTAAGGTGTTTTACTGTTCTTTATTATGCGTATATCACAAGGACAGTTAGTTTTAGTTTCGGTTTATTACAGTCACAAGCATTCTTCCGAGACAGGGAGGAATGTAATGTAGCCGTTTACTACGCGCAGATTTGTATTTTACCTTTGAATACATTATGGAACTTCCGCTTCTATCCTTTTCACACACGGCGTGTTCGGTGGTTATCAAACTCACAGTAAAACAACCCAAACACAACAACATTACAGGACTATCTAATGATTTTTCATACTGTGTAATTTACAGGTGTTTATAAGTTAATAAAAACTACTCTGACGTTTTACTACAGTATTGCTTTGCGTTTAATCAATTATGTTATACCAGTTCAAAAATAAATTCTATATTCACCCAAATATACACACTGTAACTCTAATATGTCAATACCCTTTCATAATATATATATATATTGTCAAAACTGTCAGAAATACATGCGCGCAGTGACTGCTGTACGAGTGCTAAAGATACGGTAATATGACTGCCGTACTTTTAGAACCGAGGGTTAAGATACAGCTCACGGCTATACATCAACATGCACGCGCAGAAAAAAAACCCGTACTGTTAGAACCGAGTACTAAAGATACGGCAATATAATTGCCGTACTTCTACAACCGAGCACTAAAGTTACGGCTCGCGTATGATCATGCGCATGCGTATATCGACTGCCGTACTTTAACAAGTGATGTTAAATATAAAGCAGACATAAACGTACAGCTCACATACGCGTAGCCACAGCCTTCCAGAATGGATCCTGCTGCTGTACCGAGGGTCACATTTTGTCTGTTTCTGATTGGACTGGGTTGGCCGAGTGTTGTGTATTACACCCACCCCACTGCAGCTAAGATGCTATTGTTTGATGGAAACTGTGACTAATCTGTAATTGGTCACTGGCAGAGGCTTGTGTCAACAGACGGCACGCACTAGACCCCTGTTAACCCATTAGCACTCGGCATGTTATTTCTATACGTTATCTGTTTCCTCCGAAGCTTGGCCTAGATTCCCTCAAAAAATGATGCATGGTAGTTTCATCATTTTCTATAATTACAAGTAAGTGTTATTTTGAAGAGCATTGAATTATCTACATGATGATACCTTTTAGAATATTGTTGCAATGGAATATGTTGACCATACTGAGCTTGGTAAATGGTAATTTTTATAATGAATCACATTTTGAGAATGCATGTCATTGTTTGCAGTGTAACTTTTGTATGCTTCATTTTCTGCTGCTACAAGTTGCGTTCATCTGAAAGATTATTCAATTATCTATCCAATGATTATACATATGTTGTGGTGTTGGAAATATATAGCTTTGGTATATTGTACACGATCATTGACACATACTGTTGTCTTCACTGGGATGATCATCTCCACGGAGCTGTAGTTCACAGTTACAGTGACTTCAAGCTCTCATTGACACATACTGTTGTCTTCACTAGGGTGATCATCTCCACGGGGCTGTAGTTCACAGTTACAGTGATTTCAAGCTCTCATTGACACATACTGTTGTCTTCACTGGGGTGATCATCTCCACGGGGCTGTAGTTCACAGTTACAATGACTTCAAGCTCTCATTGACACATACTGTTGTCTTCACTAGGGTGATCACCCCCACGGAGCTGTAGTTCACAGTTACAGTGATTTCAAGCTCTCAAATTTATGTTCAATTCACATACATAAATTATATATTCTGATTTACACAATAACAAGAATTACTAAGATATGGAAGGTGGTTGAGAAGGGAGATAAATGAGATCATTATATAGTTGGAGCCTGGCCGCCCAGCCATTGGCGTAGCCAGCCCCTAAGGCTAAGCTGCAACTGTCTATGAGTTGGTTTACATTTACCGTTTTTCATTTTCTTTAGTCTGTTAGTCTACCTTTTGCTCTCAAATGATCTGTCCTCTTAGTTTTATACGTAAACCTGACTCGAGAAGTTCGCGATCAGCAAAACGACGAAGCTGCGCACGCGAATGTTCCACAGAGACCTGTGAGACGGGTGAAGGCACCTACAAGGTTTAGAGATTTCGTGATGGACGTTTAGAGTAGCAACTCCTATCCTTGTATTTAAGGTGTTTTACTGTTCTTTATTATGCGTATATCACAAGGACAGTTAGTTTTAGTTTCGGTTTATTACAGTCACAACTATTCTTCCGAGACAGGGAGGAATGTAATGTAGCCGTTTACTACGCGCAGATTTGTATTTTACCTTTGAATACATTATGGAACTTCCGCTTCTATCCTTTTCACACACGGCGTGTTCGGTGGTTATCAAACTCACAGTAAAACAACCCAAACACAACAACATTACAGGACTATCTAATGATTTTTCATACTGTGTAATTTACAGGTGTTTATAAGTTAATAAAAACTACTCTGACGTTTTACTACAGTATTGCTTTGCGTTTAATCAATTATGTTATACCAGTTCAAAAATAAATTCTATATTCACCCAAATATACACACTGTAACTCTAATATGTCAATACCCTTTCATAATATATATATATATATATATTGTCAAAACTGTCAGAAATACATGCGCGCAGTGACTGCTGTACGAGTGCTAAAGATACGGTAATATGACTGCCGTACTTTTAGAACCGAGGGTTAAGATACAGCTCACGGCTATACATCAACATGCAAGCGCAGAAAAAAAACCCGTACTGTTAGAACCGAGTACTAAAGATACGGCAATATAATTGCCGTACTTCTAGAACCGAGCACTAAAGTTACGGCTCGCGTATGATCATGCGCATGTGTATATCGACTGCCGTACTTTAACAAGTGATGTTAAATATAAAGCAGACATAAACGTACAGCTCACATACGCGTAGCCACAGCCTTCCAGAATGGATCCTGCTGCTGTACCGAGGGTCACATTTTGTCTGTTTCTGATTGGACTGGGTTGGCCGAGTGTTGTGTATTACACCCACCCCACTGCAGCTAAGATGCTATTGTTTGATGGAAACTGTGACTAATCTGTAATTGGTCACTGGCAGAGGCTTGTGTCAACAGACGGCACGCACTAGACCCCTGTTAACCCATTAGCACTCGGCATGTTATTTCTATACGTTATCTGTTTCCTCAGAAGCTTGGCCTAGATTCCCTCAAAAAATGATGCATGGTAGTTTCATCATTTTCTATAATTACAAGTAAGTGTTATTTTGAAGAGCATTGAATTATCTACATGATGATACCTTTTAGAATATTGTTGCAATGGAATATGTTGACCATACTGAGCTTGGTAAATGGTAATTTTTATAATGAATCACATTTTGAGAATGCATGTCATTGTTTGCAGTGTAACTTTTGTATGCTTCATTTTCTGCTGCTACAAGTTGCGTTCATCTGAAAGATTATTCAATTATCTATCCAATGATTATACATATGTTGTGGTGTTGGAAATATATAGCTTTGGTATATTGTACACGATCATTGACACATACTGTTGTCTTCCCTGGGATGATCATCTCAACGGGGCTGTAGTTCACAGTTACATTGACTTCAAGCTCTCATTGACACATACTGTTGTCTTCACTAGGGTGATCATCTCCACGGAGCTGTAGTTCACAGTTACAGTGACTTCAAGCTCTCATTGACACATACTGTTGTCTTCACTGGGGTGATCATCTCCACGGGGCTGTAGATCACAGTTAAAGTGACTTCAAGCTCTCATTGACACATACTGTTGTCTTCACTAGGGTGATCATCTCCACGGAGCTGTAGTTCACAGTTACAGTGACTTCAAGCTCTCATTGACACATACTGTTGTCTTCACTAGGGTGATCACCCCCACGGAGCTGTAGTTCACAGTTACAGTGATTTCAAGCTCTCAAATTTATGTTCAATTCACATACATAAATTATATATTCTGATTTACACAATAACAAGAATTACTCAGATATGGAAGGTGGTTGAGAAGGGAGATAAATGAGATCATTATATAGTTGGAGCCTGGCCGCCCAGCCATTGGCGTAGCCAGCCCCTAAGGCTAAGCTGCAACTGTCTATGAGTTGGTTTACATTTACCGTTTTTCATTTTCTTTAGTCTGCTAGTCTACCTTTTGCTCTCAAATGATCTGTCCTCTTAGTTTTATACGTAAACCTGACTCGAGAAGTTCGCGATCAGCAAAACGACGAAGCTGCGCACGCGAATGTTCCACAGAGACCTGTGAGACGGGTGAAGGCACCTACGAGGTTTAGAGATTTCGTGATGGACGTTTAGAGTAGCAACTCCTATCCTTGTATTTAAGGTGTTTTACTGTTCTTTATTATGCGTATATCACAAGGACAGTTAGTTTTAGTTTCGGTTTATTACAGTCACAAGCATTCTTCCGAGACAGGGAGGAATGTAATGTAGCCGTTTACTACGCGCAGATTTGTATTTTACCTTTGAATACATTATGGAACTTCCGCTTCTATCCTTTTCACACACGGCGTGTTCGGTGGTTATCAAACTCACAGTAAAACAACCCAAACACAACAACATTACAGGACTATCTAATGATTTTTCATACTGTGTAATTTACAGGTGTTTATAAGTTAATAAAAACTACTCTGACGTTTTACTACAGTATTGCTTTGCGTTTAATCAATTATGTTATACCAGTTCAAAAATAAATTCTATATTCACCCAAATATACACACTGTAACTCTAATATGTCAATACCCTTTCATAATATATATATATATTGTCAAAACTGTCAGAAATACATGCGCGCAGTGACTGCTGTACGAGTGCTAAAGATACGGTAATATGACTGCCGTACTTTTAGAACCGAGGGTTAAGATACAGCTCACGGCTATACATCAACATGCAAGCGCAGAAAAAAAACCCGTACTGTTAGAACCGAGTACTAAAGATACGGCAATATAATTGCCGTACTTCTAGAACCGAGCACTAAAGTTACGGCTCGCGTATGATCATGCGCATGTGTATATCGACTGCCGTACTTTAACAAGTGATGTTAAATATAAAGCAGACATAAACGTACAGCTCACATACGCGTAGCCACAGCCTTCCAGAATGGATCCTGCTGCTGTACCGAGGGTCACATTTTGTCTGTTTCTGATTGGACTGGGTTGGCCGAGTGTTGTGTATTACACCCACCCCACTGCAGCTAAGATGCTATTGTTTGATGGAAACTGTGAATAATCTGTAATTGGTCACTGGCAGAGGCTTGTGTCAACAGACGGCACGCACTAGACCCCTGTTAACCCATTAGCACTCGGCATGTTATTTCTATACGTTATCTGTTTCCTCAGAAGCTTGGCCTAGATTCCC
Source organism: Escarpia spicata (assembly GCA_963995525.1). NCBI lineage: Eukaryota > Metazoa > Annelida > Polychaeta > Sabellida > Siboglinidae > Escarpia > Escarpia spicata. The sequence goes on from OZ023212.1 coordinate 17,350,663, forward strand.
TCAACAAATGATGCATGGTAGTTTCATCATTTTCTATAATTACAATAAATGTTATTTTGAAGAGCATTGAATTATCTACATGATGATACCTTTTAGAATATTGTTGCAATGGAATATGTTGACCATACTGAGCTTGGTAAATGGTAATTTTTATAATGAATCACATTTTGAGAATGCATGTCATTGTTTGCAGTGTAACTTTTGTATGCTTCATTTTCTGCTGCTACAAGTTGCGTTCATCTGAAAGATTATTCAATTATCTATCCAATGATTATACATATGTTGTGGTGTTGGAAATATATAGCTTTGGTATATTGTACACGATCATTGACAATTACTGATGTCTTCACTAGGGTGATCATCTCCACGGGGCTGTAGTTCACAGTTACATTGACTTCAAGCTCTCATTGACACATACTGTTGTCTTCACTAGGGTGATCATCTCCACGGAGCTGTAGTTCACAGTTACAGTGACTTCAAGCTCTCATTGACACATACTGTTGTCTTCACTAGGGTGATCATCTCCACGGGGCTGTAGTTCACAGTTACAGTGATTTCAAGCTCTCATTGACACATACTGTTGTCTTCACTGGGGTGATCATCTCCACGGGGCTGTAGTTCACAGTTACAGTGACTTCAAGCTCTCATTGACACATACTGTTGTCTTCACTAGGGTGATCATCTCCACGGAGCTGTAGTTCACAGTTACAGTGACTTCAAGTTCTCATTGACACATACTGTTGTCTTCACTAGGGTGATCATCTCCACGGAGCTGTAGTTCACAGTTACAGTGACTTCAAGCTCTCATTGACACATACTGTTGTCTTCACTAGGGTGATCACCCCCACGGAGCTGTAGTTCACAGTTACAGTGATTTCAAGCTCTCAAATTTATGTTCAATTCACATACATAAATTATATATTCTGATTTACACAATAACAAGAATTACTAAGATATGGAAGGTGGTTGAGAAGGGAGATAAATGAGATCATTATATAGTTGGAGCCTGGCCGCCCAGCCATTGGCGTAGCCAGCCCCTAAGGCTAAGCTGCAACTGTCTATGAGTTGGTTTACATTTACCGTTTTTCATTTTCTTTAGTCTGCTATTCTACCTTTTGCTCTCAAATGATCTGTCCTCTTAGTTTTATACGTAAACCTGACTCGAGAAGTTCGCGATCAGCAAAACGACGAAGCTGCGCACGCGAATGTTCCACAGAGACCTGTGAGACGGGTGAAGGCACCTACGAGGTTTAGAGATTTCGTGATGGACGTTTAGAGTAGCAACTCCTATCCTTGTATTTAAGGTGTTTTACTGTTCTTTATTATGCGTATATCACAAGGACAGTTAGTTTTAGTTTCGGTTTATTACAGTCACAACTATTCTTCCGAGACAGGGAGGAATGTAATGTAGCCGTTTACTACGCGCAGATTTGTATTTTACCTTTGAATACATTATGGAACTTCCGCTTCTATCCTTTTCACACACGGCGTGTTCGGTGGTTATCAAACTCACAGTAAAACAACCCAAACACAACAACATTACAGGACTATCTAATGATTTTTCATACTGTGTAATTTACAGGTGTTTATAAGTTAATAAAAACTACTCTGACGTTTTACTACAGTATTGCTTTGCGTTTAATCAATTATGTTATACCAGTTCAAAAATAAATTCTATATTCACCCAAATATACACACTGTAACTCTAATATGTCAATACCCTTTCATAATATATATATATATATATATTGTCAAAACTGTCAGAAATACATGCGCGCAGTGACTGCTGTACGAGTGCTAAAGATACGGTAATATGACTGCCGTACTTTTAGAACCGAGGGTTAAGATACAGCTCACGGCTATACATCAACATGCAAGCGCAGAAAAAAAACCCGTACTGTTAGAACCGAGTACTAAAGATACGGCAATATAATTGCCGTACTTCTAGAACCGAGCACTAAAGTTACGGCTCGCGTATGATCATGCGCATGTGTATATCGACTGCCGTACTTTAACAAGTGATGTTAAATATAAAGCAGACATAAACGTACAGCTCACATACGCGTAGCCACAGCCTTCCAGAATGGATCCTGCTGCTGTACCGAGGGTCACATTTTGTCTGTTTCTGATTGGACTGGGTTGGCCGAGTGTTGTGTATTACACCCACCCCACTGCAGCTAAGATGCTATTGTTTGATGGAAACTGTGAATAATCTGTAATTGGTCACTGGCAGAGGCTTGTGTCAACAGACGGCACGCACTAGACCCCTGTTAACCCATTAGCACTCGGCATGTTATTTCTATACGTTATCTGTTTCCTCAGAAGCTTGGCCTAGATTCCCTCAACAAATGATGCATGGTAGTTTCATCATTTTCTATAATTACAATAAATGTTATTTTGAAGAGCATTGAATTATCTACATGATGATACCTTTTAGAATATTGTTGCAATGGAATATGTTGACCATACTGAGCTTGGTAAATGGTAATTTTTATAATGAATCACATTTTGAGAATGCATGTCATTGTTTGCAGTGTAACTTTTGTATGCTTCATTTTCTGCTGCTACAAGTTGCGTTCATCTGAAAGATTATTCAATTATCTATCCAATGATTATACATATGTTGTGGTGTTGGAAATATATAGCTTTGGTATATTGTACACGATCATTGACAATTACTGATGTCTTCACTAGGGTGATCATCTCCACGGGGCTGTAGTTCACAGTTACATTGACTTCAAGCTCTCATTGACACATACTGTTGTCTTCACTAGGGTGATCATCTCCACGGAGCTGTAGTTCACAGTTACAGTGACTTCAAGCTCTCATTGACACATACTGTTGTCTTCACTGGGGTGATCATCTCCACGGGGCTGTAGATCACAGTTAAAGTGACTTCAAGCTCTCATTGACACATACTGTTGTCTTCACTAGGGTGATCATCTCCACGGAGCTGTAGTTCACAGTTACAGTGACTTCAAGCTCTCATTGACACATACTGTTGTCTTCACTAGGGTGATCACCCCCACGGAGCTGTAGTTCACAGTTACAGTGATTTCAAGCTCTCAAATTTATGTTCAATTCACATACATAAATTATATATTCTGATTTACACAATAACAAGAATTACTAAGATATGGAAGGTGGTTGAGAAGGGAGATAAATGAGATCATTATATAGTTGGAGCCTGGCCGCCCAGCCATTGGCGTAGCCAGCCCCTAAGGCTAAGCTGCAACTGTCTATGAGTTGGTTTACATTTACCGTTTTTCATTTTCTTTAGTCTGCTAGTCTACCTTTTGCTCTCAAATGATCTGTCCTCTTAGTTTTATACGTAAACCTGACTCGAGAAGTTCGCGATCAGCAAAACGACGAAGCTGCGCACGCGAATGTTCCACAGAGACCTGTGAGACGGGTGAAGGCACCTACGAGGTTTAGAGATTTCGTGATGGACGTTTAGAGTAGCAACTCCTATCCTTGTATTTAAGGTGTTTTACTGTTCTTTATTATGCGTATATCACAAGGACAGTTAGTTTTAGTTTCGGTTTATTACAGTCACAAGCATTCTTCCGAGACAGGGAGGAATGTAATGTAGCCGTTTACTACGCGCAGATTTGTATTTTACCTTTGAATACATTATGGAACTTCCGCTTCTATCCTTTTCACACACGGCGTGTTCGGTGGTTATCAAACTCACAGTAAAACAACCCAAACACAACAACATTACAGGACTATCTAATGATTTTTCATACTGTGTAATTTACAGGTGTTTATAAGTTAATAAAAACTACTCTGACGTTTTACTACAGTATTGCTTTGCGTTTAATCAATTATGTTATACCAGTTCAAAAATAAATTCTATATTCACCCAAATATACACACTGTAACTCTAATATGTCAATACCCTTTCATAATATATATATATATTGTCAAAACTGTCAGAAATACATGCGCGCAGTGACTGCTGTACGAGTGCTAAAGATACGGTAATATGACTGCCGTACTTTTAGAACCGAGGGTTAAGATACAGCTCACGGCTATACATCAACATGCAAGCGCAGAAAAAAAACCCGTACTGTTAGAACCGAGTACTAAAGATACGGCAATATAATTGCCGTACTTCTAGAACCGAGCACTAAAGTTACGGCTCGCGTATGATCATGCGCATGTGTATATCGACTGCCGTACTTTAACAAGTGATGTTAAATATAAAGCAGACATAAACGTACAGCTCACATACGCGTAGCCACAGCCTTCCAGAATGGATCCTGCTGCTGTACCGAGGGTCACATTTTGTCTGTTTCTGATTGGACTGGGTTGGCCGAGTGTTGTGTATTACACCCACCCCACTGCAGCTAAGATGCTATTGTTTGATGGAAACTGTGAATAATCTGTAATTGGTCACTGGCAGAGGCTTGTGTCAACAGACGGCACGCACTAGACCCCTGTTAACCCATTAGCACTCGGCATGTTATTTCTATACGTTATCTGTTTCCTCAGAAGCTTGGCCTAGATTCCCTCAACAAATGATGCATGGTAGTTTCATCATTTTCTATAATTACAATAAATGTTATTTTGAAGAGCATTGAATTATCTACATGATGATACCTTTTAGAATATTGTTGCAATGGAATATGTTGACCATACTGAGCTTGGTAAATGGTAATTTTTATAATGAATCACATTTTGAGAATGCATGTCATTGTTTGCAGTGTAACTTTTGTATGCTTCATTTTCTGCTGCTACAAGTTGCGTTCATCTGAAAGATTATTCAATTATCTATCCAATGATTATACATATGTTGTGGTGTTGGAAATATATAGCTTTGGTATATTGTACACGATCATTGACAATTACTGATGTCTTCACTAGGGTGATCATCTCCACGGGGCTGTAGTTCACAGTTACATTGACTTCAAGCTCTCATTGACACATACTGTTGTCTTCACTAGGGTGATCATCTCCACGGAGCTGTAGTTCACAGTTACAGTGACTTCAAGCTCTCATTGACACATACTGTTGTCTTCACTAGGGTGATCATCTCCACGGGGCTGTAGTTCACAGTTACAGTGATTTCAAGCTCTCATTGACACATACTGTTGTCTTCACTGGGGTGATCATCTCCACGGGGCTGTAGTTCACAGTTACAGTGACTTCAAGCTCTCATTGACACATACTGTTGTCTTCACTAGGGTGATCATCTCCACGGAGCTGTAGTTCACAGTTACAGTGACTTCAAGTTCTCATTGACACATACTGTTGTCTTCACTAGGGTGATCATCTCCACGGAGCTGTAGTTCACAGTTACAGTGACTTCAAGCTCTCATTGACACATACTGTTGTCTTCACTAGGGTGATCACCCCCACGGAGCTGTAGTTCACAGTTACAGTGATTTCAAGCTCTCAAATTTATGTTCAATTCACATACATAAATTATATATTCTGATTTACACAATAACAAGAATTACTAAGATATGGAAGGTGGTTGAGAAGGGAGATAAATGAGATCATTATATAGTTGGAGCCTGGCCGCCCAGCCATTGGCGTAGCCAGCCCCTAAGGCTAAGCTGCAACTGTCTATGAGTTGGTTTACATTTACCGTTTTTCATTTTCTTTAGTCTGCTATTCTACCTTTTGCTCTCAAATGATCTGTCCTCTTAGTTTTATACGTAAACCTGACTCGAGAAGTTCGCGATCAGTAAAACGACGAAGCTGCGCACGCGAATGTTCCACAGAGACCTGTGAGACGGGTGAAGGCACCTACGAGGTTTAGAGATTTCGTGATGGACGTTTAGAGTAGCAACTCCTATCCTTGTATTTAAGGTGTTTTACTGTTCTTTATTATGCGTATATCACAAGGACAGTTAGTTTTAGTTTCGGTTTATTACAGTCACAACTATTCTTCCGAGACAGGGAGGAATGTAATGTAGCCGTTTACTACGCGCAGATTTGTATTTTACCTTTGAATACATTATGGAACTTCCGCTTCTATCCTTTTCACACACGGCGTGTTCGGTGGTTATCAAACTCACAGTAAAACAACCCAAACACAACAACATTACAGGACTATCTAATGATTTTTCATACTGTGTAATTTACAGGTGTTTATAAGTTAATAAAAACTACTCTGACGTTTTACTACAGTATTGCTTTGCGTTTAATCAATTATGTTATACCAGTTCAAAAATAAATTCTATATTCACCCAAATATACACACTGTAACTCTAATATGTCAATACCCTTTCATAATATATATATATATATATATTGTCAAAACTGTCAGAAATACATGCGCGCAGTGACTGCTGTACGAGTGCTAAAGATACGGTAATATGACTGCCGTACTTTTAGAACCGAGGGTTAAGATACAGCTCACGGCTATACATCAACATGCAAGCGCAGAAAAAAAACCCGTACTGTTAGAACCGAGTACTAAAGATACGGCAATATAATTGCCGTACTTCTAGAACCGAGCACTAAAGTTACGGCTCGCGTATGATCATGCGCATGTGTATATCGACTGCCGTACTTTAACAAGTGATGTTAAATATAAAGCAGACATAAACGTACAGCTCACATACGCGTAGCCACAGCCTTCCAGAATGGATCCTGCTGCTGTACCGAGGGTCACATTTTGTCTGTTTCTGATTGGACTGGGTTGGCCGAGTGTTGTGTATTACACCCACCCCACTGCAGCTAAGATGCTATTGTTTGATGGAAACTGTGACTAATCTGTAATTGGTCACTGGCAGAGGCTTGTGTCAACAGACGGCACGCACTAGACCCCTGTTAACCCATTAGCACTCGGCATGTTATTTCTATACGTTATCTGTTTCCTCAGAAGCTTGGCCTAGATTCCCTCAAAAAATGATGCATGGTAGTTTCATCATTTTCTATAATTACAAGTAAGTGTTATTTTGAAGAGCATTGAATTATCTACATGATGATACCTTTTAGAATATTGTTGCAATGGAATATGTTGACCATACTGAGCTTGGTAAATGGTAATTTTTATAATGAATCACATTTTGAGAATGCATGTCATTGTTTGCAGTGTAACTTTTGTATGCTTCATTTTCTGCTGCTACAAGTTGCGTTCATCTGAAAGATTATTCAATTATCTATCCAATGATTATACATATGTTGTGGTGTTGGAAATATATAGCTTTGGTATATTGTACACGATCATTGACACATACTGTTGTCTTCCCTGGGATGATCATCTCAACGGGGCTGTAGTTCACAGTTACAGTGACTTCAAGCTCTCATTGACACATACTGTTGTCTTCACTAGGGTGATCATCTCCACGGGGCTGTAGTTCACAGTTACAGTGACTTCAAGCTCTCATTGACACATACTGTTGTCTTCACTAGGGTGATCATCTCCACGGGGCTGTAGTTCACAGTTACAGTGATTTCAAGCTCTCATTGACACATACTGTTGTCTTCACTGGGGTGATCATCTCCACGGGGCTGTAGATCACAGTTAAAGTGACTTCAAGCTCTCATTGACACATACTGTTGTCTTCACTAGGGTGATCATCTCCACGGAGCTGTAGTTCACAGTTACAGTGACTTCAAGCTCTCATTGACACATACTGTTGTCTTCACTAGGGTGATCACCCCCACGGAGCTGTAGTTCACAGTTACAGTGATTTCAAGCTCTCAAATTTATGTTCAATTCACATACATAAATTATATATTCTGATTTACACAATAACAAGAATTACTAAGATATGGAAGGTGGTTGAGAAGGGAGATAAATGAGATCATTATATAGTTGGAGCCTGGCCGCCCAGCCATTGGCGTAGCCAGCCCCTAAGGCTAAGCTGCAACTGTCTATGAGTTGGTTTACATTTACCGTTTTTCATTTTCTTTAGTCTGCTAGTCTACCTTTTGCTCTCAAATGATCTGTCCTCTTAGTTTTATACGTAAACCTGACTCGAGAAGTTCGCGATCAGCAAAACGACGAAGCTGCGCACGCGAATGTTCCACAGAGACCTGTGAGACGGGTGAAGGCACCTACGAGGTTTAGAGATTTCGTGATGGACGTTTAGAGTAGCAACTCCTATCCTTGTATTTAAGGTGTTTTACTGTTCTTTATTATGCGTATATCACAAGGACAGTTAGTTTTAGTTTCGGTTTATTACAGTCACAAGCATTCTTCCGAGACAGGGAGGAATGTAATGTAGCCGTTTACTACGCGCAGATTTGTATTTTACCTTTGAATACATTATGGAACTTCCGCTTCTATCCTTTTCACACACGGCGTGTTCGGTGGTTATCAAACTCACAGTAAAACAACCCAAACACAACAACATTACAGGACTATCTAATGATTTTTCATACTGTGTAATTTACAGGTGTTTATAAGTTAATAAAAACTACTCTGACGTTTTACTACAGTATTGCTTTGCGTTTAATCAATTATGTTATACCAGTTCAAAAATAAATTCTATATTCACCCAAATATACACACTGTAACTCTAATATGTCAATACCCTTTCATAATATATATATATATTGTCAAAACTGTCAGAAATACATGCGCGCAGTGACTGCTGTACGAGTGCTAAAGATACGGTAATATGACTGCCGTACTTTTAGAACCGAGGGTTAAGATACAGCTCACGGCTATACATCAACATGCAAGCGCAGAAAAAAAACCCGTACTGTTAGAACCGAGTACTAAAGATACGGCAATATAATTGCCGTACTTCTAGAACCGAGCACTAAAGTTACGGCTCGCGTATGATCATGCGCATGTGTATATCGACTGCCGTACTTTAACAAGTGATGTTAAATATAAAGCAGACATAAACGTACAGCTCACATACGCGTAGCCACAGCCTTCCAGAATGGATCCTGCTGCTGTACCGAGGGTCACATTTTGTCTGTTTCTGATTGGACTGGGTTGGCCGAGTGTTGTGTATTACACCCACCCCACTGCAGCTAAGATGCTATTGTTTGATGGAAACTGTGAATAATCTGTAATTGGTCACTGGCAGAGGCTTGTGTCAACAGACGGCACGCACTAGACCCCTGTTAACCCATTAGCACTCGGCATGTTATTTCTATACGTTATCTGTTTCCTCAGAAGCTTGGCCTAGATTCCCTCAACAAATGATGCATGGTAGTTTCATCATTTTCTATAATTACAAGTAAGTGTTATTTTGAAGAGCATTGAATTATCTACATGATGATACCTTTTAGAATATTGTTGCAATGGAATATGTTGACCATACTGAGCTTGGTAAATGGTAATTTTTATAATGAATCACATTTTGAGAATGCATGTCATTGTTTGCAGTGTAACTTTTGTATGCTTCATTTTCTGCTGCTACAAGTTGCGTTCATCTGAAAGATTATTCAATTATCTATCCAATGATTATACATATGTTGTGGTGTTGGAAATATATAGCTTTGGTATATTGTACACGATCATTGACACATACTGTTGTCTTCCCTGGGATGATCATCTCAACGGGGCTGTAGTTCACAGTTACAGTGACTTCAAGCTCTCATTGACACATACTGTTGTCTTCACTAGGGTGATCATCTCCACGGGGCTGTAGTTCACAGTTACAGTGACTTCAAGCTCTCATTGACACATACTGTTGTCTTCACTAGGGTGATCATCTCCACGGGGCTGTAGTTCACAGTTACAGTGATTTCAAGCTCTCATTGACACATACTGTTGTCTTCACTGGGGTGATCATCTCCACGGGGCTGTAGATCACAGTTAAAGTGACTTCAAGCTCTCATTGACACATACTGTTGTCTTCACTAGGGTGATCATCTCCACGGAGCTGTAGTTCACAGTTACAGTGACTTCAAGCTCTCATTGACACATACTGTTGTCTTCACTAGGGTGATCACCCCCACGGAGCTGTAGTTCACAGTTACAGTGATTTCAAGCTCTCAAATTTATGTTCAATTCACATACATAAATTATATATTCTGATTTACACAATAACAAGAATTACTAAGATATGGAAGGTGGTTGAGAAGGGAGATAAATGAGATCATTATATAGTTGGAGCCTGGCCGCCCAGCCATTGGCGTAGCCAGCCCCTAAGGCTAAGCTGCAACTGTCTATGAGTTGGTTTACATTTACCGTTTTTCATTTTCTTTAGTCTGCTAGTCTACCTTTTGCTCTCAAATGATCTGTCCTCTTAGTTTTATACGTAAACCTGACTCGAGAAGTTCGCGATCAGCAAAACGACGAAGCTGCGCACGCGAATGTTCCACAGAGACCTGTGAGACGGGTGAAGGCACCTACGAGGTTTAGAGATTTCGTGATGGACGTTTAGAGTAGCAACTCCTATCCTTGTATTTAAGGTGTTTTACTGTTCTTTATTATGCGTATATCACAAGGACAGTTAGTTTTAGTTTCGGTTTATTACAGTCACAAGCATTCTTCCGAGACAGGGAGGAATGTAATGTAGCCGTTTACTACGCGCAGATTTGTATTTTACCTTTGAATACATTATGGAACTTCCGCTTCTATCCTTTTCACACACGGCGTGTTCGGTGGTTATCAAACTCACAGTAAAACAACCCAAACACAACAACATTACAGGACTATCTAATGATTTTTCATACTGTGTAATTTACAGGTGTTTATAAGTTAATAAAAACTACTCTGACGTTTTACTACAGTATTGCTTTGCGTTTAATCAATTATGTTATACCAGTTCAAAAATAAATTCTATATTCACCCAAATATACACACTGTAACTCTAATATGTCAATACCCTTTCATAATATATATATATATTGTCAAAACTGTCAGAAATACATGCGCGCAGTGACTGCTGTACGAGTGCTAAAGATACGGTAATATGACTGCCGTACTTTTAGAACCGAGGGTTAAGATACAGCTCACGGCTATACATCAACATGCACGCGCAGAATAAAAACCCGTACTGTTAGAACCGAGTACTAAAGATACGGCAATATAATTGCCGTACTTCTAGAACCGAGCACTAAAGTTACGGTTCGCGTATGATCATGCGCATGCGTATATCGACTGCCGTACTTTAACAAGTGATGTTAAATATAAAGCAGACATAAACGTACAGCTCACATACGCGTAGCCACAGCCTTCCAGAATGGATCCTGCTGCTGTACCGAGGGTCACATTTTGTCTGTTTCTGATTGGACTGGATTGGCCGAGTGTTGTGTATTACACCCATCCCACTGCAGCTAAGATGCTATTGTTTGATGGAAACTGTGACTAATCTGTAATTGGTCACTGGCAGAGGCTTGTGTCAACAGACGGCACGCACTAGACCCCTGTTAACCCATTAGCACTCGGCATGTTATTTCTATACGTTATCTGTTTCCTCAGAAGCTTGGCCTAGATTCCCTCAAAAAATGATGCATGGTAGTTTCATCATTTTCTATAATTACAAGTAAGTGTTATTTTGAAGAGCATTGAATTATCTACATGATGATACCTTTTAGAATATTGTTGCAATGGAATATGTTGACCATACTGAGCTTGGTAAATGGTAATTTTTATAATGAATCACATTTTGAGAATGCATGTCATTGTTTGCAGTGTAACTTTTGTATGCTTCATTTTCTGCTGCAACAAGTTGCGTTCATCTGAAAGATTATTCAATTATCTATCCAATGATTATACATATGTTGTGGTGTTGGAAATATATAGCTTTGGTATATTGTACACGATCATTGACACATACTGTTGTCTTCCCTGGGATGATCATCTCCACGGGGCTGTAGTTCACAGTTACAGTGACTTCAAGCTGTCATTGACACATACTGTTGTCTTCACTAGGGTGATCATCTCCACGGGGCTGTAGTTCACAGTTACAGTGATTTCAAGCTCTCATTGATACATACTGTTGTCTTCACTGGGGTGATCATCTCCACGGGGCTGTAGTTCACAGTTACAGTGACTTCAAGCTCTCATTGACACATACTGTTGTCTTCACTAGGGTGATCATCTCCACGGAGCTGTAGTTCACAGTTACAGTGACTTCAAGCTCTCATTGACACATACTGTTGTCTTCACTAGGGTGATCATCTCCACGGAGCTGTAGTTCACAGTTACAGTGACTTCAAGCTCTCATTGACACATACTGTTGTCTTCACTATGGTGATCACCCCCACGGAGCTGTAGTTCACAGTTACAGTGATTTCAAGCTCTCAAATTTATGTTCAATTCACATACATAAATTATATATTCTGATTTACACAATAACAAGAATTACTAAGATATGGAAGGTGGTTTAGAAGGGAGATAAATGAGATCATTATATAGTTGGAGCCTGGCCGCCCAGCCATTGGCGTAGCCAGCCCCTAAGGCTAAGCTGCAACTGTCTATGAGTTGGTTTACATTTACCGTTTTTCATTTTCTTTAGTCTGCTAGTCTACCTTTTGCTCTCAAATGATCTGTCCTCTTAGTTTTATACGTAAACCTGACTCGAGAAGTTCGCGATCAGCAAAACGACGAAGCTGCGCACGCGAATGTTCCACAGAGACCTGTGAGACGGGTGAAGGCACCTACGAGGTTTAGAGATTTCGTGATGGACGTTTAGAGTAGCAACTCCTATCCTTGTATTTAAGGTGTTTTACTGTTCTTTATTATGCGTATATCACAAGGACAGTTAGTTTTAGTTTCGGTTTATTACAGTCACAAGCATTCTTCCGAGACAGGGAGGAATGTAATGTAGCCGTTTACTACGCGCAGATTTGTATTTTACCTTTGAATACATTATGGAACTTCCGCTTCTATCCTTTTCACACACGGCGTGTTCGGTGGTTATCAAACTCACAGTAAAACAACCCAAACACAACAACATTACAGGACTATCTAATGATTTTTCATACTGTGTAATTTACAGGTGTTTATAAGTTAATAAAAACTACTCTGACGTTTTACTACAGTATTGCTTTGCGTTTAATCAATTATGTTATACCAGTTCAAAAATAAATTCTATATTCACCCAAATATACACACTGTAACTCTAATATGTCAATACCCTTTCATAATATATATATATATTGTCAAAACTGTCAGAAATACATGCGCGCAGTGACTGCTGTACGAGTGCTAAAGATACGGTAATATGACTGCCGTACTTTTAGAACCGAGGGTTAAGATACAGCTCACGGCTATACATCAACATGCACGCGCAGAATAAAAACCCGTACTGTTAGAACCGAGTACTAAAGATACGGCAATATAATTGCCGTACTTCTAGAACCGAGCACTAAAGTTACGGTTCGCGTATGATCATGCGCATGCGTATATCGACTGCCGTACTTTAACAAGTGATGTTAAATATAAAGCAGACATAAACGTACAGCTCACATACGCGTAGCCACAGCCTTCCAGAATGGATCCTGCTGCTGTACCGAGGGTCACATTTTGTCTGTTTCTGATTGGACTGGATTGGCCGAGTGTTGTGTATTACACCCATCCCACTGCAGCTAAGATGCTATTGTTTGATGGAAACTGTGACTAATCTGTAATTGGTCACTGGCAGAGGCTTGTGTCAACAGACGGCACGCACTAGACCCCTGTTAACCCATTAGCACTCGGCATGTTATTTCTATACGTTATCTGTTTCCTCAGAAGCTTGGCCTAGATTCCCTCAAAAAATGATGCATGGTAGTTTCATCATTTTCTATAATTACAAGTAAGTGTTATTTTGAAGAGCATTGAATTATCTACATGATGATACCTTTTAGAATATTGTTGCAATGGAATATGTTGACCATACTGAGCTTGGTAAATGGTAATTTTTATAATGAATCACATTTTGAGAATGCATGTCATTGTTTGCAGTGTAACTTTTGTATGCTTCATTTTCTGCTGCAACAAGTTGCGTTCATCTGAAAGATTATTCAATTATCTATCCAATGATTATACATATGTTGTGGTGTTGGAAATATATAGCTTTGGTATATTGTACACGATCATTGACACATACTGTTGTCTTCCCTGGGATGATCATCTCCACGGGGCTGTAGTTCACAGTTACAGTGACTTCAAGCTGTCATTGACACATACTGTTGTCTTCACTAGGGTGATCATCTCCACGGGGCTGTAGTTCACAGTTACAGTGATTTCAAGCTCTCATTGATACATACTGTTGTCTTCACTGGGGTGATCATCTCCACGGGGCTGTAGTTCACAGTTACAGTGACTTCAAGCTCTCATTGACACATACTGTTGTCTTCACTAGGGTGATCATCTCCACGGAGCTGTAGTTCACAGTTACAGTGACTTCAAGCTCTCATTGACACATACTGTTGTCTTCACTAGGGTGATCATCTCCACGGAGCTGTAGTTCACAGTTACAGTGACTTCAAGCTCTCATTGACACATACTGTTGTCTTCACTATGGTGATCACCCCCACGGAGCTGTAGTTCACAGTTACAGTGATTTCAAGCTCTCAAATTTATGTTCAATTCACATACATAAATTATATATTCTGATTTACACAATAACAAGAATTACTAAGATATGGAAGGTGGTTTAGAAGGGAGATAAATGAGATCATTATATAGTTGGAGCCTGGCCGCCCAGCCATTGGCGTAGCCAGCCCCTAAGGCTAAGCTGCAACTGTCTATGAGTTGGTTTACATTTACCGTTTTTCATTTTCTTTAGTCTGCTAGTCTACCTTTTGCTCTCAAATGATCTGTCCTCTTAGTTTTATACGTAAACCTGACTCGAGAAGTTCGCGATCAGCAAAACGACGAAGCTGCGCACGCGAATGTTCCACAGAGACCTGTGAGACGGGTGAAGGCACCTACGAGGTTTAGAGATTTCGTGATGGACGTTTAGAGTAGCAACTCCTATCCTTGTATTTAAGGTGTTTTACTGTTCTTTATTATGCGTATATCACAAGGACAGTTAGTTTTAGTTTCGGTTTATTACAGTCACAAGCATTCTTCCGAGACAGGGAGGAATGTAATGTAGCCGTTTACTACGCGCAGATTTGTATTTTACCTTTGAATACATTATGGAACTTCCGCTTCTATCCTTTTCACACACGGCGTGTTCGGTGGTTATCAAACTCACAGTAAAACAACCCAAACACAACAACATTACAGGACTATCTAATGATTTTTCATACTGTGTAATTTACAGGTGTTTATAAGTTAATAAAAACTACTCTGACGTTTTACTACAGTATTGCTTTGCGTTTAATCAATTATGTTATACCAGTTCAAAAATAAATTCTATATTCACCCAAATATACACACTGTAACTCTAATATGTCAATACCCTTTCATAATATATATATATATTGTCAAAACTGTCAGAAATACATGCGCGCAGTGACTGCTGTACGAGTGCTAAAGATACGGTAATATGACTGCCGTACTTTTAGAACCGAGGGTTAAGATACAGCTCACGGCTATACATCAACATGCACGCGCAGAATAAAAACCCGTACTGTTAGAACCGAGTACTAAAGATACGGCAATATAATTGCCGTACTTCTAGAACCGAGCACTAAAGTTACGGTTCGCGTATGATCATGCGCATGCGTATATCGACTGCCGTACTTTAACAAGTGATGTTAAATATAAAGCAGACATAAACGTACAGCTCACATACGCGTAGCCACAGCCTTCCAGAATGGATCCTGCTGCTGTACCGAGGGTCACATTTTGTCTGTTTCTGATTGGACTGGATTGGCCGAGTGTTGTGTATTACACCCACCCCACTGCAGCTAAGATGCTATTGTTTGATGGAAACTGTGACTAATCTGTAATTGGTCACTGGCAGAGGCTTGTGTCAACAGACGGCACGCACTAGACCCCTGTTAACCCATTAGCACTCGGCATGTTATTTCTATACGTTATCTGTTTCCTCAGAAGCTTGGCCTAGATTCCCTCAAAAAATGATGCATGGTAGTTTCATCATTTTCTATAATTACAAGTAAGTGTTATTTTGAAGAGCATTGAATTATCTACATGATGATACCTTTTAGAATATTGTTGCAATGGAATATGTTGACCATACTGAGCTTGGTAAATGGTAATTTTTATAATGAATCACATTTTGAGAATGCATGTCATTGTTTGCAGTGTAACTTTTGTATGCTTCATTTTCTGCTGCAACAAGTTGCGTTCATCTGAAAGATTATTCAATTATCTATCCAATGATTATACATATGTTGTGGTGTTGGAAATATATAGCTTTGGTATATTGTACACGATCATTGACACATACTGTTGTCTTCCCTGGGATGATCATCTCCACGGGGCTGTAGTTCACAGTTACAGTGACTTCAAGCTGTCATTGACACATACTGTTGTCTTCACTAGGGTGATCATCTCCACGGGGCTGTAGTTCACAGTTACAGTGATTTCAAGCTCTCATTGATACATACTGTTGTCTTCACTGGGGTGATCATCTCCACGGGGCTGTAGTTCACAGTTACAGTGACTTCAAGCTCTCATTGACACATACTGTTGTCTTCACTAGGGTGATCATCTCCACGGAGCTGTAGTTCACAGTTACAGTGACTTCAAGCTCTCATTGACACATACTGTTGTCTTCACTAGGGTGATCATCTCCACGGAGCTGTAGT
This sequence comes from Escarpia spicata, assembly GCA_963995525.1. NCBI lineage: Eukaryota > Metazoa > Annelida > Polychaeta > Sabellida > Siboglinidae > Escarpia > Escarpia spicata. The sequence goes on from OZ023212.1 coordinate 17,367,244, forward strand.
TCACAGTTACAGTGACTTCAAGCTCTCATTGACACATACTGTTGTCTTCACTATGGTGATCACCCCCACGGAGCTGTAGTTCACAGTTACAGTGATTTCAAGCTCTCAAATTTATGTTCAATTCACATACATAAATTATATATTCTGATTTACACAATAACAAGAATTACTAAGATATGGAAGGTGGTTTAGAAGGGAGATAAATGAGATCATTATATAGTTGGAGCCTGGCCGCCCAGCCATTGGCGTAGCCAGCCCCTAAGGCTAAGCTGCAACTGTCTATGAGTTGGTTTACATTTACCGTTTTTCATTTTCTTTAGTCTGCTAGTCTACCTTTTGCTCTCAAATGATCTGTCCTCTTAGTTTTATACGTAAACCTGACTCGAGAAGTTCGCGATCAGCAAAACGACGAAGCTGCGCACGCGAATGTTCCACAGAGACCTGTGAGACGGGTGAAGGCACCTACGAGGTTTAGAGATTTCGTGATGGACGTTTAGAGTAGCAACTCCTATCCTTGTATTTAAGGTGTTTTACTGTTCTTTATTATGCGTATATCACAAGGACAGTTAGTTTTAGTTTCGGTTTATTACAGTCACAAGCATTCTTCCGAGACAGGGAGGAATGTAATGTAGCCGTTTACTACGCGCAGATTTGTATTTTACCTTTGAATACATTATGGAACTTCCGCTTCTATCCTTTTCACACACGGCGTGTTCGGTGGTTATCAAACTCACAGTAAAACAACCCAAACACAACAACATTACAGGACTATCTAATGATTTTTCATACTGTGTAATTTACAGGTGTTTATAAGTTAATAAAAACTACTCTGACGTTTTACTACAGTATTGCTTTGCGTTTAATCAATTATGTTATACCAGTTCAAAAATAAATTCTATATTCACCCAAATATACACACTGTAACTCTAATATGTCAATACCCTTTCATAATATATATATATATTGTCAAAACTGTCAGAAATACATGCGCGCAGTGACTGCTGTACGAGTGCTAAAGATACGGTAATATGACTGCCGTACTTTTAGAACCGAGGGTTAAGATACAGCTCACGGCTATACATCAACATGCACGCGCAGAATAAAAACCCGTACTGTTAGAACCGAGTACTAAAGATACGGCAATATAATTGCCGTACTTCTAGAACCGAGCACTAAAGTTACGGTTCGCGTATGATCATGCGCATGCGTATATCGACTGCCGTACTTTAACAAGTGATGTTAAATATAAAGCAGACATAAACGTACAGCTCACATACGCGTAGCCACAGCCTTCCAGAATGGATCCTGCTGCTGTACCGAGGGTCACATTTTGTCTGTTTCTGATTGGACTGGATTGGCCGAGTGTTGTGTATTACACCCATCCCACTGCAGCTAAGATGCTATTGTTTGATGGAAACTGTGACTAATCTGTAATTGGTCACTGGCAGAGGCTTGTGTCAACAGACGGCACGCACTAGACCCCTGTTAACCCATTAGCACTCGGCATGTTATTTCTATACGTTATCTGTTTCCTCCGAAGCTTGGCCTAGATTCCCTCAAAAAATGATGCATGGTAGTTTCATCATTTTCTATAATTACAAGTAAGTGTTATTTTGAAGAGCATTGAATTATCTACATGATGATACCTTTTAGAATATTGTTGCAATGGAATATGTTGACCATACTGAGCTTGGTAAATGGTAATTTTTATAATGAATCACATTTTGAGAATGCATGTCATTGTTTGCAGTGTAACTTTTGTATGCTTCATTTTCTGCTGCAACAAGTTGCGTTCATCTGAAAGATTATTCAATTATCTATCCAATGATTATACATATGTTGTGGTGTTGGAAATATATAGCTTTGGTATATTGTACACGATCATTGACACATACTGTTGTCTTCCCTGGGATGATCATCTCCACGGGGCTGTAGTTCACAGTTACAGTGACTTCAAGCTGTCATTGACACATACTGTTGTCTTCACTAGGGTGATCATCTCCACGGGGCTGTAGTTCACAGTTACAGTGATTTCAAGCTCTCATTGATACATACTGTTGTCTTCACTGGGGTGATCATCTCCACGGGGCTGTAGTTCACAGTTACAGTGACTTCAAGCTCTCATTGACACATACTGTTGTCTTCACTAGGGTGATCATCTCCACGGAGCTGTAGTTCACAGTTACAGTGACTTCAAGCTCTCATTGACACATACTGTTGTCTTCACTAGGGTGATCATCTCCACGGAGCTGTAGTTCACAGTTACAGTGACTTCAAGCTCTCATTGACACATACTGTTGTCTTCACTATGGTGATCACCCCCACGGAGCTGTAGTTCACAGTTACAGTGATTTCAAGCTCTCAAATTTATGTTCAATTCACATACATAAATTATATATTCTGATTTACACAATAACAAGAATTACTAAGATATGGAAGGTGGTTTAGAAGGGAGATAAATGAGATCATTATATAGTTGGAGCCTGGCCGCCCAGCCATTGGCGTAGCCAGCCCCTAAGGCTAAGCTGCAACTGTCTATGAGTTGGTTTACATTTACCGTTTTTCATTTTCTTTAGTCTGCTAGTCTACCTTTTGCTCTCAAATGATCTGTCCTCTTAGTTTTATACGTAAACCTGACTCGAGAAGTTCGCGATCAGCAAAACGACGAAGCTGCGCACGCGAATGTTCCACAGAGACCTGTGAGACGGGTGAAGGCACCTACGAGGTTTAGAGATTTCGTGATGGACGTTTAGAGTAGCAACTCCTATCCTTGTATTTAAGGTGTTTTACTGTTCTTTATTATGCGTATATCACAAGGACAGTTAGTTTTAGTTTCGGTTTATTACAGTCACAAGCATTCTTCCGAGACAGGGAGGAATGTAATGTAGCCGTTTACTACGCGCAGATTTGTATTTTACCTTTGAATACATTATGGAACTTCCGCTTCTATCCTTTTCACACACGGCGTGTTCGGTGGTTATCAAACTCACAGTAAAACAACCCAAACACAACAACATTACAGGACTATCTAATGATTTTTCATACTGTGTAATTTACAGGTGTTTATAAGTTAATAAAAACTACTCTGACGTTTTACTACAGTATTGCTTTGCGTTTAATCAATTATGTTATACCAGTTCAAAAATAAATTCTATATTCACCCAAATATACACACTGTAACTCTAATATGTCAATACCCTTTCATAATATATATATATATTGTCAAAACTGTCAGAAATACATGCGCGCAGTGACTGCTGTACGAGTGCTAAAGATACGGTAATATGACTGCCGTACTTTTAGAACCGAGGGTTAAGATACAGCTCACGGCTATACATCAACATGCACGCGCAGAATAAAAACCCGTACTGTTAGAACCGAGTACTAAAGATACGGCAATATAATTGCCGTACTTCTAGAACCGAGCACTAAAGTTACGGTTCGCGTATGATCATGCGCATGCGTATATCGACTGCCGTACTTTAACAAGTGATGTTAAATATAAAGCAGACATAAACGTACAGCTCACATACGCGTAGCCACAGCCTTCCAGAATGGATCCTGCTGCTGTACCGAGGGTCACATTTTGTCTGTTTCTGATTGGACTGGATTGGCCGAGTGTTGTGTATTACACCCATCCCACTGCAGCTAAGATGCTATTGTTTGATGGAAACTGTGACTAATCTGTAATTGGTCACTGGCAGAGGCTTGTGTCAACAGACGGCACGCACTAGACCCCTGTTAACCCATTAGCACTCGGCATGTTATTTCTATACGTTATCTGTTTCCTCCGAAGCTTGGCCTAGATTCCCTCAAAAAATGATGCATGGTAGTTTCATCATTTTCTATAATTACAAGTAAGTGTTATTTTGAAGAGCATTGAATTATCTACATGATGATACCTTTTAGAATATTGTTGCAATGGAATATGTTGACCATACTGAGCTTGGTAAATGGTAATTTTTATAATGAATCACATTTTGAGAATGCATGTCATTGTTTGCAGTGTAACTTTTGTATGCTTCATTTTCTGCTGCAACAAGTTGCGTTCATCTGAAAGATTATTCAATTATCTATCCAATGATTATACATATGTTGTGGTGTTGGAAATATATAGCTTTGGTATATTGTACACGATCATTGACACATACTGTTGTCTTCCCTGGGATGATCATCTCCACGGGGCTGTAGTTCACAGTTACAGTGACTTCAAGCTGTCATTGACACATACTGTTGTCTTCACTAGGGTGATCATCTCCACGGGGCTGTAGTTCACAGTTACAGTGATTTCAAGCTCTCATTGATACATACTGTTGTCTTCACTGGGGTGATCATCTCCACGGGGCTGTAGTTCACAGTTACAGTGACTTCAAGCTCTCATTGACACATACTGTTGTCTTCACTAGGGTGATCATCTCCACGGAGCTGTAGTTCACAGTTACAGTGACTTCAAGCTCTCATTGACACATACTGTTGTCTTCACTAGGGTGATCATCTCCACGGAGCTGTAGTTCACAGTTACAGTGACTTCAAGCTCTCATTGACACATACTGTTGTCTTCACTATGGTGATCACCCCCACGGAGCTGTAGTTCACAGTTACAGTGATTTCAAGCTCTCAAATTTATGTTCAATTCACATACATAAATTATATATTCTGATTTACACAATAACAAGAATTACTAAGATATGGAAGGTGGTTTAGAAGGGAGATAAATGAGATCATTATATAGTTGGAGCCTGGCCGCCCAGCCATTGGCGTAGCCAGCCCCTAAGGCTAAGCTGCAACTGTCTATGAGTTGGTTTACATTTACCGTTTTTCATTTTCTTTAGTCTGCTAGTCTACCTTTTGCTCTCAAATGATCTGTCCTCTTAGTTTTATACGTAAACCTGACTCGAGAAGTTCGCGATCAGCAAAACGACGAAGCTGCGCACGCGAATGTTCCACAGAGACCTGTGAGACGGGTGAAGGCACCTACGAGGTTTAGAGATTTCGTGATGGACGTTTAGAGTAGCAACTCCTATCCTTGTATTTAAGGTGTTTTACTGTTCTTTATTATGCGTATATCACAAGGACAGTTAGTTTTAGTTTCGGTTTATTACAGTCACAAGCATTCTTCCGAGACAGGGAGGAATGTAATGTAGCCGTTTACTACGCGCAGATTTGTATTTTACCTTTGAATACATTATGGAACTTCCGCTTCTATCCTTTTCACACACGGCGTGTTCGGTGGTTATCAAACTCACAGTAAAACAACCCAAACACAACAACATTACAGGACTATCTAATGATTTTTCATACTGTGTAATTTACAGGTGTTTATAAGTTAATAAAAACTACTCTGACGTTTTACTACAGTATTGCTTTGCGTTTAATCAATTATGTTATACCAGTTCAAAAATAAATTCTATATTCACCCAAATATACACACTGTAACTCTAATATGTCAATACCCTTTCATAATATATATATATATTGTCAAAACTGTCAGAAATACATGCGCGCAGTGACTGCTGTACGAGTGCTAAAGATACGGTAATATGACTGCCGTACTTTTAGAACCGAGGGTTAAGATACAGCTCACGGCTATACATCAACATGCACGCGCAGAATAAAAACCCGTACTGTTAGAACCGAGTACTAAAGATACGGCAATATAATTGCCGTACTTCTAGAACCGAGCACTAAAGTTACGGTTCGCGTATGATCATGCGCATGCGTATATCGACTGCCGTACTTTAACAAGTGATGTTAAATATAAAGCAGACATAAACGTACAGCTCACATACGCGTAGCCACAGCCTTCCAGAATGGATCCTGCTGCTGTACCGAGGGTCACATTTTGTCTGTTTCTGATTGGACTGGATTGGCCGAGTGTTGTGTATTACACCCACCCCACTGCAGCTAAGATGCTATTGTTTGATGGAAACTGTGACTAATCTGTAATTGGTCACTGGCAGAGGCTTGTGTCAACAGACGGCACGCACTAGACCCCTGTTAACCCATTAGCACTCGGCATGTTATTTCTATACGTTATCTGTTTCCTCAGAAGCTTGGCCTAGATTCCCTCAAAAAATGATGCATGGTAGTTTCATCATTTTCTATAATTACAAGTAAGTGTTATTTTGAAGAGCATTGAATTATCTACATGATGATACCTTTTAGAATATTGTTGCAATGGAATATGTTGACCATACTGAGCTTGGTAAATGGTAATTTTTATAATGAATCACATTTTGAGAATGCATGTCATTGTTTGCAGTGTAACTTTTGTATGCTTCATTTTCTGCTGCAACAAGTTGCGTTCATCTGAAAGATTATTCAATTATCTATCCAATGATTATACATATGTTGTGGTGTTGGAAATATATAGCTTTGGTATATTGTACACGATCATTGACACATACTGTTGTCTTCCCTGGGATGATCATCTCCACGGGGCTGTAGTTCACAGTTACAGTGACTTCAAGCTGTCATTGACACATACTGTTGTCTTCACTAGGGTGATCATCTCCACGGGGCTGTAGTTCACAGTTACAGTGATTTCAAGCTCTCATTGATACATACTGTTGTCTTCACTGGGGTGATCATCTCCACGGGGCTGTAGTTCACAGTTACAGTGACTTCAAGCTCTCATTGACACATACTGTTGTCTTCACTAGGGTGATCATCTCCACGGAGCTGTAGTTCACAGTTACAGTGACTTCAAGCTCTCATTGACACATACTGTTGTCTTCACTAGGGTGATCATCTCCACGGAGCTGTAGTTCACAGTTACAGTGACTTCAAGCTCTCATTGACACATACTGTTGTCTTCACTATGGTGATCACCCCCACGGAGCTGTAGTTCACAGTTACAGTGATTTCAAGCTCTCAAATTTATGTTCAATTCACATACATAAATTATATATTCTGATTTACACAATAACAAGAATTACTAAGATATGGAAGGTGGTTTAGAAGGGAGATAAATGAGATCATTATATAGTTGGAGCCTGGCCGCCCAGCCATTGGCGTAGCCAGCCCCTAAGGCTAAGCTGCAACTGTCTATGAGTTGGTTTACATTTACCGTTTTTCATTTTCTTTAGTCTGCTAGTCTACCTTTTGCTCTCAAATGATCTGTCCTCTTAGTTTTATACGTAAACCTGACTCGAGAAGTTCGCGATCAGCAAAACGACGAAGCTGCGCACGCGAATGTTCCACAGAGACCTGTGAGACGGGTGAAGGCACCTACGAGGTTTAGAGATTTCGTGATGGACGTTTAGAGTAGCAACTCCTATCCTTGTATTTAAGGTGTTTTACTGTTCTTTATTATGCGTATATCACAAGGACAGTTAGTTTTAGTTTCGGTTTATTACAGTCACAGGCATTCTTCCGAGACAGGGAGGAATGTAATGTAGCCGTTTACTACGCGCAGATTTGTATTTTACCTTTGAATACATTATGGAACTTCCGCTTCTATCCTTTTCACACACGGCGTGTTCGGTGGTTATCAAACTCACAGTAAAACAACCCAAACACAACAACATTACAGGACTATCTAATGATTTTTCATACTGTGTAATTTACAGGTGTTTATAAGTTAATAAAAACTACTCTGACGTTTTACTACAGTATTGCTTTGCGTTTAATCAATTATGTTATACCAGTTCAAAAATAAATTCTATATTCACCCAAATATACACACTGTAACTCTAATATGTCAATACCCTTTCATAATATATATATATATTGTCAAAACTGTCAGAAATACATGCGCGCATTGACTGCTGTACGAGTGCTAAAGATACGGTAATATGACTGCCGTACTTTTAGAACCGAGGGTTAAGATACAGCTCACGGCTATACATCAACATGCAAGCGCAGAAAAAAAACCCGTACTGTTAGAACCGAGTACTAAAGATACGGCAATATAATTGCCGTACTTCTAGAACCGAGCACTAAAGTTACGGCTCGCGTATGATCATGCGCATGTGTATATCGACTGCCGTACTTTAACAAGTGATGTTAAATATAAAGCAGACATAAACGTACAGCTCACATACGCGTAGCCACAGCCTTCCAGAATGGATCCTGCTGCTGTACCGAGGGTCACATTTTGTCTGTTTCTGATTGGACTGGGTTGGCCGAGTGTTGTGTATTACACCCACCCCACTGCAGCTAAGATGCTATTGTTTGATGGAAACTGTGACTAATCTGTAATTGGTCACTGGCAGAGGCTTGTGTCAACAGACGGCACGCACTAGACCCCTGTTAACCCATTAGCACTCGGCATGTTATTTCTATACGTTATCTGTTTCCTCAGAAGCTTGGCCTAGATTCCCTCAAAAAATGATGCATGGTAGTTTCATCATTTTCTATAATTACAAGTAAGTGTTATTTTGAAGAGCATTGAATTATCTACATGATGATACCTTTTAGAATATTGTTGCAATGGAATATGTTGACCATACTGAGCTTGGTAAATGGTAATTTTTATAATGAATCACATTTTGAGAATGCATGTCATTGTTTGCAGTGTAACTTTTGTATGCTTCATTTTCTGCTGCTACAAGTTGCGTTCATCTGAAAGATTATTCAATTATCTATCCAATGATTATACATATGTTGTGGTGTTAGAAATATATAGCTTTGGTATATTGTACACGATCATTGACACATACTGTTGTCTTCCCTGGGATGATCATCTCAACGGGGCTGTAGTTCACAGTTACAGTGACATCAAGCTCTCATTGACACATACTGTTGTCTTCACTAGGGTGATCATCTCCACGGGGCTGTAGTTCACAGTTACAGTGACTTCAAGCTCTCATTGACACATACTGTTGTCTTCACTAGGGTGATCATCTCCACGGGGCTGTAGTTCACAGTTACAGTGATTTCAAGCTCTCATTGACACATACTGTTGTCTTCACTGGGGTGATCATCTCCACGGGGCTGTAGATCACAGTTAAAGTGACTTCAAGCTCTCATTGACACATACTGTTGTCTTCACTAGGGTGATCATCTCCACGGAGCTGTAGTTCACAGTTACAGTGACTTCAAGCTCTCATTGACACATACTGTTGTCTTCACTAGGGTGATCACCCCCACGGAGCTGTAGTTCACAGTTACAGTGATTTCAAGCTCTCAAATTTATGTTCAATTCACATACATAAATTATATATTCTGATTTACACAATAACAAGAATTACTAAGATATGGAAGGTGGTTGAGAAGGGAGATAAATGAGATCATTATATAGTTGGAGCCTGGCCGCCCAGCCATTGGCGTAGCCAGCCCCTAAGGCTAAGCTGCAACTGTCTATGAGTTGGTTTACATTTACCGTTTTTCATTTTCTTTAGTCTGCTAGTCTACCTTTTGCTCTCAAATGATCTGTCCTCTTAGTTTTATACGTAAACCTGACTCGAGAAGTTCGCGATCAGCAAAATGACGAAGCTGCGCACGCGAATGTTCCACAGAGACCTGTGAGACGGGTGAAGGCACCTACGAGGTTTAGAGATTTCGTGATGGACGTTTAGAGTAGCAACTCCTATCCTTGTATTTAAGGTGTTTTACTGTTCTTTATTATGCGTATATCACAAGGACAGTTAGTTTTAGTTTCGGTTTATTACAGTCACAAGCATTCTTCCGAGACAGGGAGGAATGTAATGTAGCCGTTTACTACGCGCAGATTTGTATTTTACCTTTGAATACATTATGGAACTTCCGCTTCTATCCTTTTCACACACGGCGTGTTCGGTGGTTATCAAACTCACAGTAAAACAACCCAAACACAACAACATTACAGGACTATCTAATGATTTTTCATACTGTGTAATTTACAGGTGTTTATAAGTTAATAAAAACTACTCTGACGTTTTACTACAGTATTGCTTTGCGTTTAATCAATTATGTTATACCAGTTCAAAAATAAATTCTATATTCACCCAAATATACACACTGTAACTCTAATATGTCAATACCCTTTCATAATATATATATATATTGTCAAAACTGTCAGAAATACATGCGCGCAGTGACTGCTGTACGAGTGCTAAAGATACGGTAATATGACTGCCGTACTTTTAGAACCGAGGGTTAAGATACAGCTCACGGCTATACATCAACATGCACGCGCAGAATAAAAACCCGTACTGTTAGAACCGAGTACTAAAGATACGGCAATATAATTGCCGTACTTCTAGAACCGAGCACTAAAGTTACGGTTCGCGTATGATCATGCGCATGCGTATATCGACTGCCGTACTTTAACAAGTGATGTTAAATATAAAGCAGACATAAACGTACAGCTCACATACGCGTAGCCACAGCCTTCCAGAATGGATCCTGCTGCTGTACCGAGGGTCACATTTTGTCTGTTTCTGATTGGACTGGATTGGCCGAGTGTTGTGTATTACACCCATCCCACTGCAGCTAAGATGCTATTGTTTGATGGAAACTGTGACTAATCTGTAATTGGTCACTGGCAGAGGCTTGTGTCAACAGACGGCACGCACTAGACCCCTGTTAACCCATTAGCACTCGGCATGTTATTTCTATACGTTATCTGTTTCCTCAGAAGCTTGGCCTAGATTCCCTCAAAAAATGATGCATGGTAGTTTCATCATTTTCTATAATTACAAGTAAGTGTTATTTTGAAGAGCATTGAATTATCTACATGATGATACCTTTTAGAATATTGTTGCAATGGAATATGTTGACCATACTGAGCTTGGTAAATGGTAATTTTTATAATGAATCACATTTTGAGAATGCATGTCATTGTTTGCAGTGTAACTTTTGTATGCTTCATTTTCTGCTGCAACAAGTTGCGTTCATCTGAAAGATTATTCAATTATCTATCCAATGATTATACATATGTTGTGGTGTTGGAAATATATAGCTTTGGTATATTGTACACGATCATTGACACATACTGTTGTCTTCCCTGGGATGATCATCTCCACGGGGCTGTAGTTCACAGTTACAGTGACTTCAAGCTGTCATTGACACATACTGTTGTCTTCACTAGGGTGATCATCTCCACGGGGCTGTAGTTCACAGTTACAGTGATTTCAAGCTCTCATTGATACATACTGTTGTCTTCACTGGGGTGATCATCTCCACGGGGCTGTAGTTCACAGTTACAGTGACTTCAAGCTCTCATTGACACATACTGTTGTCTTCACTAGGGTGATCATCTCCACGGAGCTGTAGTTCACAGTTACAGTGACTTCAAGCTCTCATTGACACATACTGTTGTCTTCACTAGGGTGATCATCTCAACGGAGCTGTAGTTCACAGTTACAGTGACTTCAAGCTCTCATTGACACATACTGTTGTCTTCACTATGGTGATCACCCCCACGGAGCTGTAGTTCACAGTTACAGTGATTTCAAGCTCTCAAATTTATGTTCAATTCACATACATAAATTATATATTCTGATTTACACAATAACAAGAATTACTAAGATATGGAAGGTGGTTTAGAAGGGAGATAAATGAGATCATTATATAGTTGGAGCCTGGCCGCCCAGCCATTGGCGTAGCCAGCCCCTAAGGCTAAGCTGCAACTGTCTATGAGTTGGTTTACATTTACCGTTTTTCATTTTCTTTAGTCTGCTAGTCTACCTTTTGCTCTCAAATGATCTGTCCTCTTAGTTTTATACGTAAACCTGACTCGAGAAGTTCGCGATCAGCAAAACGACGAAGCTGCGCACGCGAATGTTCCACAGAGACCTGTGAGACGGGTGAAGGCACCTACGAGGTTTAGAGATTTCGTGATGGACGTTTAGAGTAGCAACTCCTATCCTTGTATTTAAGGTGTTTTACTGTTCTTTATTATGCGTATATCACAAGGACAGTTAGTTTTAGTTTCGGTTTATTACAGTCACAGGCATTCTTCCGAGACAGGGAGGAATGTAATGTAGCCGTTTACTACGCGCAGATTTGTATTTTACCTTTGAATACATTATGGAACTTCCGCTTCTATACTTTTCACACACGGCGTGTTCGGTGGTTATCAAACTCACAGTAAAACAACCCAAACACAACAACATTACAGGACTATCTAATGATTTTTCATACTGTGTAATTTACAGGTGTTTATAAGTTAATAAAAACTACTCTGACGTTTTACTACAGTATTGCTTGGCGTTTAATCAATTATGTTATACCAGTTCAAAAATAAATTCTATATTCACCCAAATATACACACTGTAACTCTAATATGTCAATACCCTTTCATAATATATATATATATATATTGTCAAAACTGTCAGAAATACATGCGCGCAGTGACTGCTGTACGAGTGCTAAAGATACGGTAATATGACTGCCGTACTTTTAGAACCGAGGGTTAAGATACAGCTCACGGCTATACAGCAACATGCACGCGCAGAAAAAAAACCCGTACTGTTAGAACCGAGTACTAAAGATACGGCAATATAATTGCCGTACTTCTAGAACCGAGCACTAAAGTTACGGCTCGCGTATGATCATGCGCATGTGTATATCGACTGCCGTACTTTAACAAGTGATGTTAAATATAAAGCAGACATAAACGTACAGCTCACATACGCGTAGCCACAGCCTTCCAGAATGGATCCTGCTGCTGTACCGAGGGTCACATTTTGTCTGTTTCTGATTGGACTGGATTGGCCGAGTGTTGTGTATTACACCCACCCCACTGCAGCTAAGATGCTATTGTTTGATGGAAACTGTGACTAATCTGTAATTGGTCACTGGCAGAGGCTTGTGTCAACAGACGGCACGCACTAGACCCCTGTTAACCCATTAGCACTCGGCATGTTATTTCTATACGTTATCTGTTTCCTCAGAAGCTTGGCCTAGATTCCCTCAAAAAATGATGCATGGTAGTTTCATCATTTTCTATAATTACAAGTAAGTGTTATTTTGAAGAGCATTGAATTATCTACATGATGATACCTTTTAGAATATTGTTGCAATGGAATATGTTGACCATACTGAGCTTGGTAAATGGTAATTTCTATAATGAAACACATTTTGAGAATGCATGTCATTGTTTGCAGTGTAACTTTTGTATGCTTCATTTTCTGCTGCTACAAGTTGCATTCATCTGAAAGATTATTCAATTATCTATCCAATGATTATACATATGTTGTGGTGTTGGAAATATATAGCTTTGGTATATTGTACACGATCATTGACACATACTGTTGTCTTCACTGGGATGATCATCTCCACGGAGCTGTAGTTCACAGTTACAGTGACTTCAAGCTCTCATTGACACATACTGTTGTCTTCACTAGGGTGATCATCTCCACGGGGCTGTAGTTCACAGTTACAGTGATTTCAAGCTCTCATTGACACATACTGTTGTCTTCACTGGGGTGATCATCTCCACGGGGCTGTAGTTCACAGTTACAATGACTTCAAGCTCTCATTGACACATACTGTTGTCTTCACTAGGGTGATCACCCCCACGGATCTGTAGTTCACAGTTAGAGTGATTTCAAGCTCTCAAATTTATGATCAATTCACATACATAAATTATATATTCTGATTTACACAATAACAAGAATTACTAAGATATGGAAGGTGGTTGAGAAGGGAGATAAATGAAATCAATATATAGTTGGAGCCTGGCCGCCCAGCCATTGGCGTAGCCAGCCCCTAAGGCTAAGCTGCAACTGTCTATGAGTTGGTTTACATTTACCGTTTTTCATTTTCTTTAGTCTGTTAGTCTACCTTTTGCTCTCAAATGATCTGTCCTCTTAGTTTTATACGTAAACCTGACTCGAGAAGTTCGCGATCAGCAAAACGACGAAGCTGCGCACGCGAATGTTCCACAGAGACCTGTGAGACGGGTGAAGGCACCTACGAGGTTTAGAGATTTCGTGATGGACGTTTAGTGTAGCAACTCCTATCCTTGTATTTAAGGTGTTTTACTGTTCTTTATTATGCGTATATCACAAGGACAGTTAGTTTTAGTTTCGGTTTATTACAGTCACAAGTATTCTTCCGAGACAGGGAGGAATGTAATGTAGCCGTTTACTACGCGCAGATTTGTATTTTACCTTTGAATACATTATGGAACTTCCGCTTCTATCCTTTTCACACACGGCGTGTTCGGTGGTTATCAAACTCACAGTAAAACAACCCAAACACAACAACATTACAGGACTATCTAATGATTTTTCATACTGTGTAATTTACAGGTGTTTATAAGTTAATAAAAACTACTCTGACGTTTTACTACAGTATTGCTTTGCGTTTAATCAATTATGTTATACCAGTTCAAAAATAAATTCTATATTCACCCAAATATACACACTGTAACTCTAATATGTCAATACCCTTTCATAATATATATATATTGTCAAAACTGTCAGAAATACATGCGCGCAGTGACTGCTGTACGAGTGCTAAAGATACGGTAATATGACTGCCGTACTTTTAGAACCGAGGGTTAAGATACAGCTCACGGCTATACATCAACATGCACGCGCAGAAAAAAAACCCGTACTGTTAGAACCGAGTACTAAAGATACGGCAATATAATTGCCGTACTTCTAGAACCGAGCACTAAAGTTACGGCTCGCGTATGATCATGCGCATGCGAATATCGACTGCCGTACTTTAACAAGTGATGTTAAATATAAAGCAGACATAAACGTACAGCTCACATACGCGTAGCCACAGCCTTCCAGAATGGATCCTGCTGCTGTACCGAGGGTCACATTTTGTCTGTTTCTGATTGGACTGGATTGGCCGAGTGTTGTGTATTACACCCACCCCACTGCAGCTAAGATGCTATTGTTTGATGGAAACTGTGACTAATCTGTAATTGGTCACTGGCAGAGGCTTGTGTCAACAGACGGCACGCACTAGACCCCTGTTAACCCATTAGCACTCTGCATGTTATTTCTATACGTTATCTGTTTCCTCAGAAGCTTGGCCTAGATTCCCTCAAAAAATGATGCATGGTAGTTTCATCATTTTCTATAATTACAAGTAAGTGTTATTTTGAAGAGCATTGAATTATCTACATGATGATACCTTTTAGAATATTGTTGCAATGGAATATGTTGACCATACTGAGCTTGGTAAATGGTAATTTTTATAATGAATCACATTTTGAGAATGCATGTCATTGTTTGCAGTGTAACTTTTGTATGCTTCATTTTCTGCTGCTACAAGTTGCATTCATCTGAAAGATTATTCAATTATCTATCCAATGATTATACATATGTTGTGGTGTTGGAAATATATAGCTTTGGTATATTGTACACGATCATTGACACATACTGTTGTCTTCACTGGGATGATCATCTCCACGGAGCTGTAGTTCACAGTTACAGTGACTTCAAGCTCTCATTGACACATACTGTTGTCTTCACTAGGGTGATCATCTCCACGGGGCTGTAGTTCACAGTTACAGTGATTTCAAGCTCTCATTGACACATACTGTTGTCTTCACTGGGGTGATCATCTCCACGGGGCTGTAGTTCACAGTTACAGTGACTTCAAGCTCTCATTGACACATACTGTTTTCTTCACTAGGGTGATCACCCCCACGGAGCTGTAGTTCACAGTTACAGTGATTTCAAGCTCTCAAATTTATGATCAATTCACATACATAAATTATATATTCTGATTTACACAATAACAAGAATTACTAAGATATGGAAGGTGGTTGAGAAGGGAGATAAATGAAATCAATATATAGTTGGAGCCTGGCCGCCCAGCCATTGGCGTAGCCAGCCCCTAAGGCTAAGCTGCAACTGTCTATGAGTTGGTTTACATTTACCGTTTTTCATTTTCTTTAGTCTGTTAGTCTACCTTTTGCTCTCAAATGATCTGTCCTCTTAGTTTTATACGTATACCTGAATCGAGAAGTTCGCGATCAGCAAAACGACGAAGCTGCGCACGCGAATGTTCCACAGAGACCTGTGAGACGGGTGAAGGCACCTACGAGGTTTAGAGATTTCGTGATGGACGTTTAGAGTAGCAACTCCTATCCTTGTATTTAAGGTGTTTTACTGTTCTTTATTATGCGTATATCACAAGGACAGTTAGTTTTAGTTTCGGTTTATTACAGTCACAAGTATTCTTCCGAGACAGGGAGGAATGTAATGTAGCCGTTTACTACGCGCAGATTTGTATTTTACCTTTGAATACATTATGGAACTTCCGCTTCTATCCTTTTCACACACGGCGTGTTCGGTGGTTATCAAACTCACAGTAAAACAACCCAAACACAACAACATTACAGGACTATCTAATGATTTTTCATACTGTGTAATTTACAGGTGTTTATAAGTTAATAAAAACTACTCTGACGTTTTACTACAGTATTGCTTGGCGTTTAATCAATTATGTTATACCAGTTCAAAAATAAATTCTATATTCACCCAAATATACACACTGTAACTCTAATATGTCAATACCCTTTCATAATATATATATATATATATATTGTCAAAACTGTCAGAAATACATGCGCGCAGTGACTGCTGTACGAGTGCTAAAGATACGGTAATATGACTGCCGTACTTTTAGAACCGAGGGTTAAGATACAGCTCACGGCTATACATCAACATGCACGCGCAGAAAAAAACCTCGTACTGTTAGAACCGAGTACTAAAGATACGGCAATATAATTGCCGTACTTCTAGAACCGAGCACTAAAGTTACGGATCGCGTATGATCATGCGCATGCGTATATCGACTGCCGTACTTTAACAAGTGATGTTAAATATAAAGCAGACATAAACGTACAGCTCACATACGCGTAGCCACAGCCTTCCAGAATGGATCCTGCTGCTGTACCGAGGGTCACATTTTGTCTGTTTCTGATTGGACTGGGTTAGCCGAGTGTTGTGTATTACACCCACCCCACTACAGCTAAGATGCTAATGTTTGATGGAAACTGTGACTAATCTGTAATTGGTCACTGGCAGAGGCTTGTGTCAACAGACGGCACGCACTAGACCCCTGTTAACCAATTAGCACTCGGCATGTTATTTCTATACATTATCTGTTTCCTCAGAAGCTTGGCCTAGATTCCCTCAAAAAATGATGCATGGTAGTTTCATCATTTTTATAATTACAAGTAAGTGTTATTTTGAAGAGCATTGAATTATCTACATGATGATACCTTTTAGAATATTGTTGCAATGGAATATGTTGACCATACTGAGCTTGGTAAATGGTAATTTTTATAATGAATCACATTTTGAGAATGCATGTCATTGTTTGCAGTGTAACTTTTGTATGCTTCATTTTCTGCTGCTACAAGTTGCGTTCATCTGAAAGATTATTCAATTATCTATCCAATGATTATACATATGTTGTGGTGTTGGAAATATATAGCTTTGGTATATTGTACACGATCATTGACACATACTGTTGTCTTCACTGGGATGATCATCTCCACGGAGCTGTAGTTCACAGTTACAGTGACTTCAAGCTCTCATTGACACATACTGTTGTCTTCACAAGGGTGATCATCTCCAAGGGGCTGTAGTTCACAGTTACAGTGATTTCAAGCTCTCATTGACACATACTGTTGTCTTCACTGGGGTGATCATCTCCACGGGACTGTGAACTACAGCCCCGTGGAGATGATCACCCTAGTGAAGACAACAGTATGTGTCAACGAGAGCTTGAAGTCACAGTAACTGTGAACTACAGCCCCGTGGAGATGATCACCCCAGTGAAGACAACAGTATGTGTCAATGAGAGCTTGAAATCACTGTAACTGTGAACTACAGCTCCGTGGAGATGATCACCCCAGTGAAGACAACAGTATGTGTCAATGAGAGCTTGAAGTCAATGTAACTGTGAATTACAGCCCCGTGGAGATGATCACCCTAGTGAAGACAACAGTATGTGTCAACGAGAGCTTGAAGTCACTGTAACTGTGAACTACAGCTCCGTGGAGATGATCACCCTAGTGAAAACAACAGTATGTGTCAACGAGAGCTTGAAGTCACTGTAACTGTGAACTACAGCTCCGTGGAGATGATCACCCTAGTGAAGAGAACAGTATGTGTCAATGAGAGCTTGAAGTCACAGTAACTGTGAACTACAGCCCCGTGGAGATGATCACCCTAGTAAAGACAACAGTATGTGTCAACGAGAGCTTGAAGTCACTGTAAATGTGAACTACAGCTCCGTGGAGATGATCACCCTAGTGAAGACAACAGTATGTGTCAATGAGAGCTTTAAGTCACAGTAACTGTGAACTACAGCCCCGTGGAGATGATCACCCTAGTGAAGACAACAGTATGTGTCAACGAGAGCTTGAAGTCACTGTAACTGTGAACTACAGCTCCGTGGGGGTGATCACCCTAGTGAAGACAACAGTATGTGTCAATGAGAGCTTGAAGTCACTGTAACTGTGAATTACAGCTCCGTAGAGATGATCACCCCAGTGAAGACAACAGTATGTGTCAATGAGAGCTTGAAGTCACTGTAACTGTGAACTACAGCCCCGTGGAGATGATCACCCCAGTGAAGACAACAGTATGTGTCAATGAGAGCTTGAAGTCACTGTAACTGTGAACTACAGCCCCGTGGGGGTGATCACCCTAGTGAAGACAACAGTATGTGTCAATGAGAGCTTGAAGTCACTGTAAATGTGAACTACAGCTCCGTGGAGATGATCACCCCAGTGAAGACAACAGTATGTGTCAGTGAGAGCTTGAAGTCACTGTAACTGTGAACTACAGCTCCGTGGAGATGATCACCCCAGTGAAGACAACAGTATGTGTCAATGAGAGCTTGAAGTCAATGTAACTGTGAACTACAGCTCCGTGGAGATGATCACCCTAGTGAAGACAACAGTATGTGTCAATGAGAGCTTGAAGTCACAGTAACTGTGAACTACAGCCCCGTGGAGATGATCACCCTAGTAAAGACAACAGTATGTGTCAACGAGAGCTTGAAGTCACTGTAACTGTGAACTACAGCTCCGTGGAGATGATCACCCTAGTGAAGACAACAGTATGTGTCAACGAGAGCTTGAAGTCACTGTAACTGTGAACTATAGCTCCGTGGAGATGATCACCCTAGTGAAGACAACAGTATGTGTCAATGAGAGCTTGAAGTCACAGTAACTGTGAACTACAGCCCCGTGGAGATGATCACCCTAGTAAAGACAACAGTATGTGTCAACGAGAGCTTGAAGTCACTGTAACTGTGAATTACAGCTCCGTGGAGATGATCACCCCAGTGAAGACAACAGTATGTGTCAATGAGAGCTTGAAGTCACTGTAACTGTGAACTACAGCCCCGTGGAGATGATCACCCCAGTGAAGACAACAGTATGTGTCAATGAGAGCTTGAAGTCACTGTAACTGTGAACTACAGCCCCGTGGGGGTGATCACCCTACTGAAGACAACAGTATGTGTCAATGAGAGCTTGAAGTCACTGTAAATGTGAACTACAGCTCCGTGGAGATGATCACCCCAGTGAAGACAACAGTATGTGTCAGTGAGAGCTTGAAGTCACTGTAACTGTGAACTACAGCTCCGTAGAGATGATCACCCCAGTGAAGACAACAGTATGTGTCAATGAGAGCTTGAAGTCACTGTAACTGTGAACTACAGCCCCGTGGAGATGATCACCCCAGTGAAGACAACAGTATGTGTCAATGAGAGCTTGAAGTCACTGTAACAATGAACTACAGCCCCGTGGAGATGATCACCCTAGTGAAGACAACAGTATGTGTCAATGAGAGCTTGAAGTCACTGTAACTGTGAACTACAGCCCCGTGGAGATGATCACCCCAGTGAAGACAACAGTATGTGTCAATGAGAGCTTGAAGTCACTGTAACTGTGAACTACAGCCCCGTGGAGATGATCACCCCAGTGAAGACAACAGTATGTGTCAATGAGAGCTTGAAGTCACTGTAAATGTGAACTACAGCTCCGTGGAGATGATCACCCCAGTGAAGACAACAGTATGTGTCAATGAGAGCTTGAAGTCACTGTAACTGTGAACTACAGCCCCGTGGAGATGATCACCCCAGTGAAGACAACAGTATGTGTCAATGAGAGCTTGAAGTCACTGTAACTGTGAACTACAGCCCCGTGGGGGTGATCACCCTACTGAAGACAACAGTATGTGTCAATGAGAGCTTGAAGTCACTGTAAATGTGAACTACAGCTCCGTGGAGATGATCACCCCAGTGAAGACAACAGTATGTGTCAGTGAGAGCTTGAAGTCACTGTAACTGTGAACTACAGCTCCGTGGAGATGATCACCCCAGTGAAGACAACAGTATGTGTCAATGAGAGCTTGAAGTCACTGTAACTGTGAACTACAGCCCCGTGGAGATGATCACCCCAGTGAAGACAACAGTATGTGTCAATGAGAGCTTGAAGTCACTGTAACAATGAACTACAGCCCCGTGGAGATGATCACCCTAGTGAAGACAACAGTATGTGTCAATGAGAGCTTGAAGTCACTGTAACTGTGAACTACAGCCCCGTGGAGATGATCACCCCAGTGAAGACAACAGTATGTGTCAATGAGAGCTTGAAGTCACTGTAACTGTGAACTACAGCTCCGTGGGGGTGATCACCCTAGTGAAGACAACAGTATGTGTCAATGAGAGCTTGAAGTCACAGTAACTGTGAACTACAGCCCCGTGGAGATGATCACCCAAGTGAAGACAACAGTATGTGTCAATGAGGGCTTGAAATCACTGTAACTGTGAACTACAGCTCCGTGGAGATGATCACCCTAGTGAAGACAACAGTATGTGTCAATGAGAGCTTGAAGTCACTGTAACTGTGAACTACAGCCCCGTGGAGATGATCACCCTAGTGAAGACAACGGTATGTGTCAATGAGAGCTTGAAGTCACTGTAACTGTGAACTACAGCCCCGTGGAGATGATCATCCCAGTGAAGACAACAGTATGTGTCAATGATCGTGTACAATATACCAAAGCTATATATTTCCAACACCACAACATATGTATAATCATTGGATAGATAATTGAATAATCTTTCAGATGAACGCAACTTGTAGCAGCAGAAAATGAAGCATACAAAAGTTACACTGCAAACAATGACATGCATTCTCAAAATGTGATTCATTATAAAAATTACCATTAACCAAGCTCAGTATGGTCAACATATTCCATTGCAACAATATTCTAAAAGGTATCATCATGTAGATAATTCAATGCTCTTCAAAATAACACTTACTTGTAATTATAGAAAATGATGAAACTACCATGCATCATTTTTTGAGGGAATCTAGGCCACACTTCTGAGGAAACAGATAATGTATAGAAATAACATGCCGAGTGCTAATGGGTTAACAGGGGTCTAGTGCGTGCCGTCTGTTGACACAAGCCTCTGCCAGTGACCAATTACAGATTAGTCACAGTTTCCATCAAACAATAGCATCTTAGCTGCAGTGGGGTGGGTGTAATACACAACACTCGGCCAACCCAGTCCAATCAGAAACAGACAAAATGTGACCCTCGGTACAGCAGCAGGATCCATTCTGGAAGGCTGTGGCTACGCGTATGTGAGCTGTACGTTTATGTCTGCTTTATATTTAACATCACTTGTTAAAGTACGGCAGTCGATATACGCATGCGCATGATCATACGCGAGCCGTAACTTTGGTGCTCGGTTCTAGAAGTACGGCAATTATATTGCCGTATCTTTAGTACTCGGTTCTAACAGTACGGGTTTTTTTTCTGCGCGTGCATGTTGCTGTATAGCCGTGAGCTGTATCTTAACCCTCGGTTCTAAAAGTACGGCAGTCATATTACCGTATCTTTAGCACTCGTACAGCAGTCACTGCGCGCATGTATTTCTGACAGTTTTGACAATATATATATATATATATATTATGAAAGGGTATTGACATATTAGAGTTACAGTGTGTATATTTGGGTGAATATAGAATTTATTTTTGAACTGGTATAACATAATTGATTAAACGCAAAGCAATACTGTAGTAAAACGTCAGAGTAGTTTTTATTAACTTATAAACACCTGTAAATTACACAGTATGAAAAATCATTAGATAGTCCTGTAATGTTGTTGTGTTTGGGTTGTTTTACTGTGAGTTTTATAACCACCGAACACGCCGTGTGTGAAAAGGATAGAAGCGGAAGTTCCATAATGTATTCAAAGGTAAAATACAAATCTGCGCGTAGTAAACGGCTACATTACATTCCTCCCTGTCTCGGAAGAATACTTGTGACTGTAATAAACCGAAACTAAAACTAACTGTCCTTGTGATATACGCATAATAAAGAACAGTAAAACACCTTAAATACAAGGATAGGAGTTGCTACTCTAAACGTCCATCACGAAATCTCTAAACCTCGTAGGTGCCTTCACCCGTCTCACAGGTCTCTGTGGAACATTCCCGTGCGCAGCTTCGTCGTTTTGCTGATCGCGAACTTCTCGAGTCAGGTTTACGTATAAAACTAAGAGGACAGATCATTTGAGAGCAAAAGGTAGACTAACAGACTAAAGAAAATGAAAAACGGTAAATGTAAACCAACTCATAGACAGTTGCAGCTTAGCCTTAGGGGCTGGCTACGCCAATGGCTGGGCGGCCAGGCTCCAACTATATAATGATCTCATTTATCTCCCTTCTCAACCACCTTCCATATCTTAGTAATTCTTGTTATTGTGTAAATCAGAATATATAATTTATGTATGTGAATTGAACATAAATTTGAGAGCTTGAAATCACTGTAACTGTGAACTACAGCTCCGTGGGGGTGATCACCCTAGTGAAGACAACAGTATGTGTCAATGAGAGCTTGAAGTCACTGTAACTGTGAACTACAGCTCCGTGGAGATGATCACCCTAGTGAAGACCTAGTATGTGTCAATGAGAGCTTGAAGTCAATGTAACTGTGAACTACAGCTCCGTGGAGATGATCACCCTAGTGAAGACAACAGTATGTGTCAATGAGAGCTTGAAGTCACTGTAACTGTGAACTACAGCCCCGTGGAGATGATCACCCCAGTGAAGACAACAGTATGTGTCAATGAGAGCTTGAAATCACTGTAACTGTGAACTACAGCCCCGTGGAGATGATCACCCTAGTGAAGACAACAGTATGTGTCAATGAGAGCTTGAAGTCACTGTAACTGTGAACTACAGCTCCGTGGAGATGATCACCCTAGTGAAGACAACAGTATGTGTCAATGAGAGCTTGAAGTCACTGTAACTGTGAACTACAGCCCCGTGGAGATGATCACCCTAGTGAAGACAACAGTAATTGTCAATGATCGTGTACAATATACCAAAGCTATATATTTCCAACACCACAACATATGTATAATCATTGGATAGATAATTGAATAATCTTTCAGATGAACGCAACTTGTAGCAGCAGAAAATGAAGCATACAAAAGTTACACTGCAAACAATGACATGCATTCTCAAAATGTGATTCATTATAAAAATTACCATTTACCAAGCTCAGTATGGTCAACATATTCCATTGCAATAATATTCTAAAAGGTATCATCATGTAGATAATTCAATGCTCTTCAAAATAACACTTACTTGTAATTATAGAAAATGATGAAACTACCATGCATCATTTTTTGAGGGAATCTAGGCCAAGCTTCTGAGGAAACAGATAATGTATAGAAATAACATGCCGAGTGCTAATGGGTTAACAGGGGTCTAGTGCGTGCCGTCTGTTGACACAAGCCTCTGCCAGTGACCAATTACAGATTAGTCACAGTTTCCATCAAACAATAGCATCTTAGCTGCAGTGGGGTGGGTGTAATACACAACACTCGGCCAACCCAGTCCAATCAGAAACAGACAAAATGTGACCCTCGGTACAGCAGCAGAATCCATTCTGGAAGGCTGTGGCTACGCGTATGTGAGCTGTACTTGATACAGCTCACACTGGGGTGATCATCTCCACGGAGCTGTAATTCACATTTACAGTGACTTCAAGCTCTCATTGACACATACTGTTGTCTTCACTAGGGTGATCACCCCCACGGGGCTGTAGTTCACAGTTACAGTGACTTCAAGCTCTCATTGACACATACTGTTGTCTTCACTGGGGTGATCATCTCCACGGGGCTGTAGTTCACAGTTACAGTGACTTCAAGCTCTCATTGACACATACTGTTGTCTTCACTGGGGTGATCATCTCTACGGAGCTGTAATTCACAGTTACAGTGACTTCAAGCTCTCATTGACACATACTGTTGTCTTCACTAGGGTGATCACCCCCACGGAGCTGTAGTTCACAGTTACAGTGACTTCAAGCTCTCGTTGACACATACTGTTGTCTTCACTAGGGTGATCATCTCCACGGGGCTGTAGTTCACAGTTACTGTGACTTCAAGCTCTCATTGACACATACTGTTGTCTTCACTAGGGTGATCATCTCCACGGAGCTGTAGTTCACAGTTACAGTGACTTCAAGCTCTCGTTGACACATACTGTTGTCTTTACTAGGGTGATCATCTCCACGGGGCTGTAGTTCACAGTTACTGTGACTTCAAGCTCTCATTGACACATACTGTTGTCTTCACTAGGGTGATCATCTCCACGGAGCTGTAGTTCACAGTTACAGTGACTTCAAGCTCTCGTTGACACATACTGTTGTTTTCACTAGGGTGATCATCTCCACGGAGCTGTAGTTCACAGTTACAGTGACTTCAAGCTCTCGTTGACACATACTGTTGTCTTCACTAGGGTGATCATCTCCACGGGGCTGTAGTTCACAGTTACATTGACTTCAAGCTCTCATTGACACATACTGTTGTCTTCACTGGGGTGATCATCTCCACGGGGCTGTAGTTCACAGTTACTGTGACTTCAAGCTCTCGTTGACACATACTGTTGTCTTCACTAGGGTGATCATCTCCACGGGGCTGTAGTTCACAGTTACAGTGACTTCAAGCTCTCATTGACACATACTGTTGTCTTCACTGGGGTGATCATCTCCACGGGGCTGTAGTTCACAGTTACTGTGACTTCAAGCTCTCGTTGACACATACTGTTGTCTTCACTGGGGTGATCATCTCTACGGAGCTGTAGTTCACAGTTACAGTGACTTCAAGCTCTCATTGACACATACTGTTGTCTTCACTGGGGTGATCATCTCCACGGAGCTGTAGTTCACAGTTACAGTGACTTCAAGCTCTCATTGACACATACTGTTGTCTTCACTAGGGTGATCATCTCCACGGGGCTGTAGTTCACAGTTACAGTGACTTCAAGCTCTCATTGACACATACTGTTGTCTTCACTAGGGTGATCATCTCCACGGGGCTGTAGTTCACAGTTACTGTGACTTCAAGCTCTCGTTGACACATACTGTTGTCTTCACTGGGGTGATCATCTCCACGGAGCTGTAGTTCACAGTTACAGTGACTTCAAGCTCTCATTGACACATACTGTTGTCTTCACTGGGGTGATCATCTCTACGGAGCTGTAGTTCACAGTTACAGTGACTTCAAGCTCTCATTGACACATACTGTTGTCTTCACTGGGGTGATCATCTCCACGGAGCTGTAGTTCACAGTTACAGTGACTTCAAGCTCTCATTGACACATACTGTTGTCTTCACTAGGGTGATCATCTCCACGGGGCTGTAGTTCACAGTTACAGTGACTTCAAGCTCTCATTGACACATACTGTTGTCTTCACTGGGGTGATCATCTCCACGGGGCTGTAGTTCACAGTTACTGTGACTTCAAGCTCTCGTTGACACATACTGTTGTCTTCACTAGGGTGATCATCTCCACGGGGCTGTAGTTCACAGTTACAGTGACTTCAAGCTCTCATTGACACATACTGTTGTCTTCACTAGGGTGATCATCTCCACGGGGCTGTAGTTCACAGTTACTGTGACTTCAAGCTCTCATTGACACATACTGTTGTCTTCACTGGGGTGATCATCTCCACGGGGCTGTGTTCACAGTTACAGTGACTTCAAGGTCTCAAATTTATGTTCAATTCACATACATAAATTACATATTCTGATTTACACAATAACAAGAATTACTAAGATATGGAAGGTGGTTGAGAAGGGAGATAAATGAGATCATTATATAGTTGGAGCCTGGCCCCCAGCCATTGTCGTAGCCAGCCCCCAAGGCTAAGCTGCAACTGTCTATGAGTTGGTTTACATTTACCGTTTTTCATTTTCTTTAGTCTGTTAGTCTACCTTTTGCTCTCAAATGATCTGTCCTGTTAGTTTTATACGTAAACCTGACTCGAGAAGTTCGCGATCAGCAAAACGACGAAGCTGCGCACGCGAATGTTCCACAGATACCTGTGAGACGGGTGAAGGCACCTACGAGGTTTAGAGATTTAGTGATGGACATTTAGAGTAGCAACTCGTATCCTTGTATTTAAGGTGTTTTACTGTTCTTTATTATGCGTATATCACAAGGACACTTAGTTTTAGTTTCGGTTTATTACAGTCACAAGTATTCTTCCGAGACAGGGAGGAATGTAATGTAGCCGTTTACTACGCGCAGATTTGTATTTTACCTTTGAATACATTATGGAACTTCCGCTTCTATCCTTTCCACACACGGCGTGTTCGGTGGTTATCAAACTCACAGTAAAACAACCCAAACACAACAACATTACAGGACTATCTAATGATTTTTCATACTGTGTAATTTACAGGTGTTTATAAGTTAATAAAAACTACTCTGACGTTTTACTACAGTATTGCTTTGCGTTTAATCAATTATGTTATACCAGTTCAAAAATAAATTCTATATTCACCCAAATATACACACTGTAACTCTAATATGTCAATACCCTTTCATAATATATATATTGTCAAAACTGTCAGAAATACATGCGCGGAGTGACTGCTGTACGAGTGTTAAAGATACGGTAATATGACTGCCGTACTTTTAGAACCGAGGGTTAAGATACAGCTCACGGCTATACATCAACATGCACGCGCGGAAAAAAAACCCGTACTGTTAGAACCGAGTACTAAAGATACGGCAATATAATTGCCGTACTTCTGGAACCGAGCACTAAAGTTACGGCTCGCGTATGATCATGCGCATGCGTATATCGACTGCCGTACTTTAACAAGTGATGTTAAATATAAAGCAGACATAAACGTACAGCTCACATACGCGTAGCCACAGCCTTCCAGAATGGATCCTGCTGCTGTACCGAGGGTGCCGATCGGGACTGGCGAGTCGTTAGTGCCAGTCCTCGGGCTTGGAACATTTAGGGTAAGTGCCTGTTTCCTGCATAAAGTTCTGCCGACGCGAAAAACATTAATTCTTAATTAATTAAGTCAGAAAATGTAACGTGTTATCAGTTCTGTTTTTTACTTCGTGAAGCGCGTGACTAGGTCTAGGTTCAAGGAGGTTGTTCAATTCACGTGGGTTCTGGATGGTTCAGCCAACTATACATTACTGACATTAATGTCGCGGTATGGTGTCGGACGGTTCGGCCAACAGCATGTGGTAGTACTTGTAGAAATTAAAAGCGTCAGATATTTAAAAAAAACGGTCGTATATCATTATATGTAGTAGGAGGCTGGGATAGGCTAAAAGCCCGACTGTTCGAGACCACGACGTAACCTTTTTACGTGCACTTTCTTTATGAATATAATCAGATACGGCGCCCTTAGCGGGTTACCGAAAGCAAATGCTAAAAGCCCGAATGTTTGTGACCGTGGAATGGTAGTTCGACCGAAGTGATAAGCACTCGACCGAACGAAGACAAATGTGCCGGCCACATGCGAATGTAACATAAGCCTATGCGTAGCTGTCATCTTTTGCTACTTTAATAACTTCACTATTATGAGATTGACTAGTTCTTCTCACCAATCGATTCGGCTTTAAATTTGGAATCAAATAAATGTTTTGTGAAAATTATATTTAATATGTTGCCGCGCCGACCCCTAAAAGGTGAAAGATTTGCGAATTTTACCCGAGTATCGACGCTTTGCGCAGCTTCGGTAGCCCGCTCGCTATGTTCATTATCGTGCCGTTAGTTAAGTTTCTAATACTTTATTCGATGCGTAGGCAAGATATTTTGGCATAGTGTGGTTCCTAACTGGAAACAAATATGATACACACAATAATATTGTATTGATAACTTGTAGTGAATAATTGGAGTATTTGTTTAACGTTAAAAGTGGATCTCCCCATCGTGAAAAATAGACACAACCTTAGCAATGGACGCTAGTACAAATCGATCTTTAGTGTGAGTGACGCGCGATGCTCGTCGTTAACTGATATTTTCCTAAACATTCTTTGTGCTATTTTCGCTGTTTGTTATCCCACTTTACATGATCGAATATGTTTTATGTATGCTGTAATATGTATGTGTTATGTTAAAAACGATTAGGGAATTACGAAATATAGTAAATAACGGGAATGTCGGCAAACGGCCTTGCTACGCCCATATTCGACTGGCGAGAATATGTTGGCGTGTCGTTGCTATTTAGGCAGACATGCAAATTATGTTTATGATCTACGGACTATGAAGACAGGCTGAAACATCTTAATTAAAGGAAATAAAAACAAGGCATTAACTAAAACCCTGGCTAGTGGGAGTTTCACTTCGATTTTGAGCCACGAGCGGGAACGGTTACAGCGGAGAGTCGTCTGATTCCGCTCTTTCCGAACGTTTCAGCGACGGTAGCGAAGAAGTTGACGCGGAATCGGACAGTCACAATGTTCCATCCAGACTTTGCACTACCCCATATTTTAGACGTTAACTAGTTCTTCTGCACGTATTTCAGTTTATTTACATGATAATTGTGTTCTTATGTATTGCATTCTAAAAACAATTTTTAAAACAAAAAACACTTTTCCTGTTCGCCTGCCATGCCACATACCGCCTGTATCCTCAGCATGTTGACGCTAGGCGTGTATCGGAAGAAGAAGAAGAGGTTCGCTCAGGCAACACCAACTGGTAATGGTAAGCTGCAACTTCATAAATTCATTATGCCGACACATATTGTATGACTGCTGCTTTTAAATGAAACACACCATTTATCAGACTGAACGAAACATGGCCGTCGTTTATTATCTGATCCGACCAGCACCGGAGAAATCCGAAGTCAACGGGATCCGTCCGTAATACATAGGCTAACATGCAGGGAGCGGCTGTATTACACATATGGTGTGAAAAACTGTCGATAACAACAATGACATCGTTTTAGTACACGCGGTACGATGTTATATTATAAACTGCTGTGTCAAAGCTGTACAGAGAGTTAGCTAGAGGTTGTAGCTAAGTAGGTCATCGGATGAAGCAATTGTAAACAGACTTGTTAAAGTTACGAACCGTCGAACGTCGTAACTTTGTAAGACTCGTAAGCATGGCTGTCTGGTTTATGTGGATCGAGTTTAGGACGTTCTAGCCACCCCTATGGACAAAACCCACACTTTTTTTTAGATAGTGTCACGGATTAGCGAGGTCTCCGTACACTAGATGGCTCAGTCTAGTAGGGTTCTTATATATCAAGGTCAACGCATATGAGAAAGAACGGTTTTCGTGAACAAGCAACAAAGAACGAGGAAAATTTAATAACTTTATTACAAGATATCCTTCTTTTGGTAAATATCTCGATTAACAAAATAAACAGAATAATGAAATCCCGTAACCAAAACTTAATAGAACATAATAAACAATAACACTGAATCTTTCAATTATCAAATTCCACTCCCTTTCTAAGGTGGATTATACCGCTACACGACCATACACTAGGCGCCAAGTGTTATCTAAGAATAACTCCCTTAATATAAATACACAGTATAAGCTAGTCCTCGCGGACTCTCATTACAGTAATCTGTTACAACACACACATATATATACATATATATGTGAATACTTCAAGGATAAAAATACCTCACGTCAAACACAGATAACTACCAATCATAATACAGCAAATAATAGATACGTTCAATCAGAAAACAGACATTGATACTGGGCTAATTCCATCTCGAATATATACGAACGTTTGTTGAAGTCAACACGCCGAGCTCCGAACACAATTAGAACGGGGTATCTCGGCCGCACGAGTGATGATGCCGGGCACTTGACGATTGCCGTCGTACGCCGCGAATTCTCGAGTCGCGTTTATGGCAGGCCGATAGGGCCATAAACGCGGTACACTTAACGCGTTAAATAAGAAGTTAACGCGTTAACGTGGCAACCAATGAGAACGCAAAGAAGTTAACGCGTTAACCTAGCAACCAATGAGAACGCGATATAACTTAACGCGCTAACGTAGCAACCAATGAGAACGCGATTCACTTAACGCGTTAACCTAGCAACCAATGAGAACGCGATATAACTTAACGCGCTAACGTAGCAACCAATGAGAACGCGATTCACTTAACGCGTTAACCTAGCAACCAATGAGAACGCGATATAACTTAACGCGCTAACGTATCAACCAATGAGAACGCGATTCACTTAACGCGTTAACCTAGCAACCAATGAGAACGCGATATAACTTAACGCGCTAACGTAGCAACCAATGAGAACGCGATTCACTTAACGCGTTAACGTAGCAACAAATGAGAACGCGATATAACTTAACGCGCTAACGTAGCAACCAATGAGAACGCGAATAACTTAACGCGTTAACCTAGCAACCAATGAGAACGCGATATAACTTAACGCGTTAACTTAGCAACCAATAAAGACTCGGATAAGTTAACGCGTTAACTAAGCATCCAATAATGACTCATTTAGCTACGAATCAGATATTGAACCAATGAAAGTTAATCTTAGTTATGCATTATGAACACGAAAAGGCGGTAATCTACAATACCATTCATGAACATAGCTAAACTTTGGCAACATCCTGCGCAATGTACATTAAGAATTGCACATTAACCCCCGTATTTATAGGTTTTGGCATCATATTAGGCCCTAGTATACACCTTTTCAAACTAACACACAATATTAATGGCTGTCGTTTGCTATTATTTAATGTCCTTTGTATCTTGTGGAGATATATTCATGATATATGAATATAATACAATATATAATAATTAATGCCCCCTTGTAATTATATTTCACGTTAGTTTAATTATGTAACATTGTTGAACCTAGTGTATTAAATGGAATGCATTGAAAGGGGTATAACTTTACATGAAATCGATATCCTAGCTCAGCTCCGGCCTGGTTGTCTTTGACAGTTTGGTATGCAAGAAATGAAAAATTGTCCGCTGGTCAGAATGGGTCGACCAGCCTCCAACGGATATTTTAATTATGGACATCGGGCGGTTGCAGACGTTGGCAAATCGGGTTCATTCAATTGTTCAAAATCTGCACACCCAACATGCAAGTACGCCGGCCGGAGGAGCTGCCGTTAGTAGTGGAAATGTTGTGGAGACGTAAGTACCTACATACTAGTAGACTAATAGATGTAGGCTTTATTGTTAACATTGTTAAACTGTGTAGTGTAGACTCTAGCTTATTGACCGCCCCCATGCTCCATGGCATGATGATGAGTCAGTTTTCGAAACTGCTATTATATCAACATCATTCCGTACTGTTAATGTACGAAGAATGTACAACATGCACCCATACGTGCACGCGCGCACGCTCGCACGCATGCACGCACGTACACATCATTCGTGCTATCACAATGTATAATTATTATGTAAGGTCAATCAATGTTGAATAAAACTGAATGGATGTGTATATCTGAATAAACGAGTTACTGGGGTAAGGTAATTGATTTAGATTCTATAGACATTACTGTACATTAATGTTAATTTAGAATACATAATAATGGAACTAGTTCCATACAATAGTATAGATCTATGTACATAGGCGAAGGCGTTTTTCACGCGCGTATGCGGATACAGATAGACCATTGAATCGTTCCATTTTGCGATTCGAATTGTATTCGCACAGCAGTCGGATAGGAAATTCCCAGAAATGACGGCCCTACAGAGGTATTCCCCATTCCACATTGAGTTTCCGTACTTGTGGCGTGCGGCGTCATATTTACCCAGCATGCCTAGCGTCCACGATGGTGGGGAACGCCGGCAATGGCAGACAGACGTTTTTATTGCATTGCATTTAAAGTCGGTTCAAATAAGTTAGAAATGTCAATGCAAGCGTGTCATGTCAATATTAGTTCGCTTGAAATAGGTAATAGGATCATCTGTATACGTTGAGTAAGTGGGATAGTGCTCCTGTTAATCAATGATGTAATGAAGTTATTCACTTATTGTCACTACTTTGTTACAGTTTGTATAATTAATTTTACTTGTATGGTATTGTAAGTTGTAGTTTGTTTGTCATTACAACAGTCAACATTGACTCGAAATCGTGGCTAGTTTGCTGTAAATAACAGCTTGGTAGATGGAAGTTTTTGTTAGAGATAGTATAAAGATATGAATCAAATTTATATAATACAATTTTATACATGATGTGTATTAGCAGCCTTATTATATAATTATAATACATAAGGATTAAGGAGCAGGAGTAGGTCAGTCATACTCGTACTAGTTAGTCACATAGTCATAGACATTACATTGACTGTCATACTAATAGGTTTGTATTATATATTGTTTTAACTTTTTCTGTAGATTTCAACAATTCCGAAACAATCCACCAGCCAGGTCCAGGTTGGGTGGAGAAAAAAAATCACTTGAAAACATGGACAGTTCCTGTTGTCGTTGTTGCAGCAGGAACAAGAACCATACGTTTCCGAAAAGAAGGATATGGTCGTGGAGTTACAGGTTTGATAATAATTAATAATATTGCTATCAGTTTATTACCCAGTCAAAAACAGAGTAATGTGCTAGTACTCGTTCAACAACTAACAGCATACTGGCCCAAATAAATAAACACGGTACTGGTCCAATATGTCTTGCACAGAGACTGTAAATTGGGCTAGTAGTAGCATATTGTACTGACTTTATGCTGGCACCATGCTGGAACAGTAGTGGCCCAGTGCTGGCTCAGTGTATTTGTGCAGTACTACGCCTATACCGTCATCCTATGGAATGCAGTTGTGTGCATTCCATAGGTGGCGCTGCAGGCTATATACTGGCTACTATTCGGCCAGTACTGGGCCAGTAATGTCAATTTAATTGTGATATGGGCATTGTACTGCCTCAATATCGGCTGTACTATTAACAATAAGTGCCAGTATTGGGCCAATTCTGCTGTGCTTGCTTCACAATTTGTTATATTTGGGGATGCGAAAAGAAGGGATAGTTTTTTTCGGAGTTTTCTTCCTCATAAGATTGAGGTAATTACGGAA
Organism: Escarpia spicata; assembly: GCA_963995525.1. NCBI lineage: Eukaryota > Metazoa > Annelida > Polychaeta > Sabellida > Siboglinidae > Escarpia > Escarpia spicata. The sequence goes on from OZ023212.1 coordinate 17,400,471, forward strand.
AACATTATTTTCATGACTGTGTTCATGCATGAAGCATATTATAAAAAGTGCAATTTAGTTCACATTTACTATATATGGTGCACATAACTGTCACATGAAGTATGCAAGTAAATGATGGCTACACTCATTATTGATCAAACTTACAATTTTTCTATAACAATATTACATTATTATACATGTATTACAGGTCGAGCGCTTGCACGAACTAAAATTAAATTTAGTGTGAGTGCACACAGAGAGACCTTCATCGACCAGCTGAAGGCATCCTTCCCACAAATCCAAGGTGGATTTGAGTTGTGCAGGTAATTTCAAACATTAAATTGTTATCATGAATCATACTTAATCTGTTTGGTAGCATAATGATAGTACTCTTCCACATACATGTTTATAGGTGGTGTCAGTATACACTGTATGTTAAACTCATAAACTGGTCTTCTTGCTAATATATTTACAAGGTGGGTTAAAATTAAAATTACATGAAATATTCAAGAAGAAATACTGTACTATAATACTTGTTACATTTAATGACCATACCAAATGCAGGTGCTGTCCAGCCTCTGCAGGCCTCGTGTTGGAGTTACTTCCAGCACACATTGACACGCCGCAGAAAATAAAGGAATGGGGTCGCATGAAGCGATCAAACCTTTATGTGCGATTATTGCCAGTAAGTTACAATGCTGTAATGCATACATAACTATCTGTTATTACAAAATCTTCACTAACAACAGTACCAGCAAAAATGACCTCGAATATTTGTTTGTTTAATGTCAACAGCAATCACTAAGCCTCCCTAGTGGCTTCCCTCACAATTGATGTGTCTCCAGAAACACAGTGGCTGAGATATTGTCAAACTCAAGGATATAGTGTAAACATTGTTGTTGAATATCTGTTACCAGGAACCTCATACATTAAAATACCAAATACGTTAGTTTTTTATGTATTTATTTGTATTCAGCAGGAAGTACAGCCATCATCTGAAAATGTCGATCCGGTGGCATCAACTTCCACTGCCGGTGGTGATGTGGCTGCACAGATACCACAGGTGAGAATTTTTTTATTTTGCTTGATTTGAACCCATGTGTGTAATATTTATGAATATTTATGATGCATGTGTATACACAGTTGTCCGTTTGAGCTTACCTTTATGTACATTTTTGTTGCAATGATTAAAAAAATCAGTCAATGTCGTGTATAAATGTAATTTGCACATATGAAAATAAACTTTTAAAACAAGAATTCTACTGCTTTGTTGTGTTAAAGCTAGATTGTTAAAAAAAACTGTCAAATTCAGTTATGTATTTGAAAAAAAATACATGGTATTTGAAATTATACATATAAATTACACATCTAGTCTACATTTGCATTAAACATTTGTCATGACGTTTTAATTTCTTATGTTCAACAGCAAATGGAAGTAGTTGCTCCGGTGGCCTCGACTTCCACTTCCAGTCAGGCGGCTTCTGTTCAACAGCAAATGGAAGTAGTTGCTCCGGTGGCCTCGACTTCCACTTCCAGTCATGCGGCTTCTGGCACACAACAGGTAAGGAATTTTCTAAATTAGTTGATGCATACATGTATAGCATGTATTGAAATGTCTTTTGAATAATTATGATATAATTATATATAAAAAATTATGCATATACAGTTGGCAATTGGTATATACCCTGTATATTTTTGTACACAACTCTGTATGGAATGATTACGTTAATAATAATGCAGAAAATTTAGTATATCAAATATTTAATACACCATTTTTATTTGGTTTTGAAAACAATGGCTAGCCAATGGCAAGTAGAGTGTACTTTTCAAATTGTGTTTATTTTGTAAGAAACTTCCTCGAACTTTTGACTTGTGGAGGTGTATAAGCAGTAAACCAATTATGCAAGTTGTGTACCACTTCAGTATGTTTCATTAACCCATTTATCACATATCATGTGACACAACCACAAATCATGCAACACATCATAGGCAGTAGTTTCACCCAATGAGTACACAAGTTGTCATTGTGTTAGGCATTTCTGGATAATGGGGACGATGATTTTGAAATTCCATCTATCGTCCACCGTCACTACCGAAGAAGAGATGTGTGCACTCCCAATACAACAGTATGTATGAAAGCTACAGTGGGGGGGGCTGTAAAATGTTTTGCATTTTATTAATTGTTTGTTTCAGCCCAGTATTTATGAAAACAGGCAGAAGGAGAACGTAAAATGTTCTGTGTACATGTACACTTGATTAAGTAACTTTTTATGGGGAGATATGGCAGCTAGAATAATGTTTTTAGACAAAAAATGCTCAAAATGTGTTTCTTCCATATTCCAGTACATTTGTATTTTACTATCAATAAAGGTACCTGTAATAACAATTAGATATCTCTGAATCACTTTTTTTCATGGATAAGTTGTGTTTCTTTCATGTAACCAGTGCTGTTATGCAATCTTTGACAGCCGTTTGATGTACATAGTGTATTAATGTGTCTTCATGATGTATATCTTCACTCACTTGTCAATTTTTGCTTAGAAGTCTATGACCACAACATTCATTGTTCACAGCCATCAGCTGAAGATGTAGCTCCTGAGTCGTCTACATCCACTGCTGTTGATGTGGCTGGTGATGCACCACAGGTGAGAAATTGTCTACAGGATCTATTTAGGCACTTTGTGCCATTCTGTATTTCCAACATAAACCTCTCCTAGATATCTTACAAAATGTTTCATGTTATAAATTTTGCTCCGATACACCTGCCAATATTTCCCACAAACCTTTCCCACATTTGCACTCATGTCAACTGTCACAACCAACATTGTCTCTGGCTCCACATGCCCGATAACTTCTTCCAATTTTGTTTACCCTTTGCACATTCTCCATGCTTGTGATGCATCTACTAATAGTGTACACAGCAAATGTCCTCTGACCATTTTCTACACTGCGAGTATCCTGCCTCCTTATCTCACCATCCTTCTGACTTCCTCACTTTATTCCTCACTCATGAACCTTCTTTCACCATCCTTATATCTTCCTCTCTCTATTCCTCATTCGTGAACCTTATATTACCATCCTTATGACTTCCTCACTCTATTCCTCATTCATGAACCTTTTCTAAATGTATTCGATAAATTTAGCAGCCTTTTAGTACATCTTTTTCAGGCGAGATCACATGCACCTTTCCTTGATGCTGGCACTCCCACAGTAAGTAGTCATTATCCCAATGACATCTCACTCAGTCTAATGACATGCTCATTTTGAAATTCAACTAAACCTTAAGCCTTTAAGCCATATATATGAAATGCATGAGGGGGTTCGCTTAGGAGGTGGATTACTGTAGCCTGTTTTCATTGATCACAACAAATAAGAAATTATGCATAATGCATGTTTTTGTATATATCTAATTGGTAAACTCATGTATGTTTCATTATCTTTCAGATCAGTTTCAACCCTCACTCAGTAAGTATAAGTATGTGTTACCTCACATATAACTTGGTGAGCGCGTGCGATTTCTAACAAAAGGTATTCCTAACAACAAGGCCACTGACCAGCTACAATTTATTAATGCAAGTAGGCTGGAAACATTTTGGGGGGATGTCTGTCACATATGACTGCCTTTCCCCCCGGGCAATGCCGGGTAACTAGGCTAGTTAGTTATATTTTAATGCATTGACAATATTTTAAATTCATTTGTAATTAAGTACAAAGAGACATTTTTACTAATTACGTTTTTCAGTTTCATCAAGTCCGACTAGAGCAGGATGCTGAGTATGCAGAAAGCCTGCGAATAGACCAGGAGAAGGTGAGAATTTAAGCTTTAGTAAATAAAAAATGCCACAAGTCACATTTCAGTGTTTCCATGTATTGGTGAAAGCGTTGTATTGATTGTGATATCTGAAAAATTGTGTGATAGAACTTATCAATGTTTAATCTTATTATGCCACATTCATTAAAAACTATACAATAATGATGTATGCGTTTACAGGAAAACAAAAGTGATGAAAATGAAGAAGAGGAAAAAGAGGAGCAGGCAAAGGTACATATGAAAAATTTAACTATTATTACCATGTTTTGAGTTGAGGGAAGCTGGTGTGGAAACATGTAAACAATCTAGTCTAAATCATAAAAAGGAAACGAACAATAGTTTTCATAGTCATTCTTTCTCCAATTCACTTTACATCCCATGGATCAGCATTTAGTACAGTGACAAATTATGTTTTTTTCGACAATTCAGTAACAGACATCTGTATAATAATAAAATGTTCGTTTTAGTTTTATTGAATACTATGGAAATAATGATTATCACTAATTACAGATGCGCAAACAAATGCTAGAATGCCTCGATCCCGAACCAGCAGAGGGGATCCTAATGAAGATACGTTTGCAGGAAACGGTGCTGACGCGCAGAGTCAAGATAGAGGAATCCGTACAGGTACTTATAATGATTTTGATATATATATTAATGTGTTGTATACAGATATATTGGTTGATAATTATATGTGTAAGTGTATAATTACTGTTGTAACGGATAATCTTAGCAACATTTAAACTTTAATGTTATTTTTATTTACAATTTTACGCCGATTGTAAATACTAGTCATGCAAAATTCCCAAGAATGTTATCGTTTAGAATGTATTTACAGAAACTACTGCAGTATGTCGCGGCAGAAGATGCTAGTGGATCAGCATTCTGCCTACAGACATCGCTACAATCAATCCAGTTCACAGAGCAGAGGACTTTCGATGAGTGTGGAATCACATCCCCCACCATCTTCCACGTCATTCACACTGACGCCTCAAGTGAACATGTATGTTCATGACACCAGATTCAACATGTATAAATATCTCTCCATTATTTTTTGGAACATTAAATACAAGGCTATATTTAGTTATGTAAAAGATGTGTGTTACATTTGTAATGAATATCAGTACACTAAAATGTATAAACTTTATAATATACATATTCAATGTAAAGCAAAATAGGATGTTTATTTAAGAAATGTATTTATTTAATAATAAATAAATTACTTTAATTTTATATACAGTATGTTTTTTTTAAATACAGTGGTACCTAACTAATCAGGTCACCATCGTGACTGGACAAAAGTGACCTGAATGACGAAGTGACATTATTAGCAAGATAATTTTTTCTATTCTTTACTTTTGAAGAAATAATTTGCACATCTCTTTAATGTTGTTACGTATTTCTATTTACAGGATACACACAGTGGCATTGGTGGTTCAGAAAGGTCTGTTATTACTTCAGCTATGTCTTTATTGCATGTGTCGCATGTTGCACGAGTTGTTTTCATATGTACAATTTGTGTCATTGTCTTTATGATGGATTACACTTATTAGTCATTGTGATGTTGACATGTTATAGTTAAGAAAGCAATGAAAAATTAATGTAAAAGTTAATTGAATTTTAATGTATTCAAAATCTTATTGACAGTTATACCATGTGCTATTTTTGTGTGTTCAGCTTTGAAATTGACCTCGACCCACCTCCTGCACCAGATGACTACATCTCTAGTGATGACGATGCAGAAGTAGAAGTGTCTGTCGTTAGACACAATGATGTTCTTGAAAGGTATGTCTATTGTCTCAATGTCATCGTACACTGTGTCCCGTTGATTATTGCAAATTTACCAAGTGAGAAGGAGTTCTTTAAAACCTTACCACATGTATGCAATTACAAATAGATGTATGTATTTCGTGGAGGCAGCAGAGGGAGAAATTAAGAACTTGACCAAGTAATGACCATTCAGTATTACATATGTACTGTCCCCCTGACATCATTCATCTACACGAGTATGTTGTACCTATAGAAATTAATGGCAAACAACTTTTAAGATAGCCAACAGCCTTTTGAAATCATAAATTAATTATTCATTCTATTAAGCGTACATGCCTTCAGTAGCATTCACCCCCTCTTTCAGCGATCCCTAATGCCTACCCTGACTGTTACATGCGTCATTGTAAATTAAGAGAGTGACAGTGAAAGCTGTAGCGGAGTGGAGACGTTTGGTGGAGGAAACACATTTAGAGGACCACAATTGAAGCCCGCCTCACCCAGGACATACAGGGACAGAAAAGGAGAACAACAACAATATATGTAAATTAATTCTTTCATAATTGAAAAAGTTAACACCATTGTCTTTCATACAAATAACATGTTACCATTTCATTCACCAATGTTATATAATTGACATTTTTAGCGTGGCTGAGCTGATTAATATTCATGTCAGCAACGTCATACAGGCAGACACTGAAATGTTCTTTACAATGACGGTTCGGAGGAAGAGGGTCCTCGAAGACTCGCTACGCCACCTGACCTTCCTGAAGACAGGCACAAGAACGCAGAAGGAGAGCGTAAAATTTTTCAGTGTATGTGCACACTTCATTAATTACCTGTTTTATGGGGAGGTATGGCACCTATACCAATACTCAAAATATGTTTTTTCCAAGTTCCAGGACCTTTGTATGTTTACTATCAATAAAGGTACGTGTAATAACAATTATATATCTGTAAATCACTTTTATTCATGGATACGTTGTGGTTCTTTCATGTAATCAATTGACTTTCTTTGCTTATGCTCAAGCAGAAACAAAAGACTAAGTGTGAATAAGCATGACATAAATACCAAACACGGACAAATTAAATTAAACAAAGTGCAATCGATGTCTCATACATCGGTCGGACTGTTAAGGGGTCGTCCAAAATTGTCGACATTTCTCGAAGCGTACAAACCGTACGCAAGGGGGGAGGGGTCGGATGCTTTCGTACGATTTTTCCAAAAATCAACAGTTATTTTTATTCCACAAAATAAATAGCCAATTATCGTATTAAAATCAATTTATAATATGTTTATAATACAATTCATAGAAGACAGTTAAATTGTTCTCAAATACATATCAAATTGATTGCATTTTGTTGCAGCGACCGCTGAGAGTACAGTTTCTGGGGGAGTCTGGCCAAGACCACGGTGGCCCAAGGAGAGAGTACTCTTCCCTCCTCATGAACGACATGCGGGGATCATCCTTCGTGCAGGGCACTCCTGGCAGGAAGACTTTGTGCCATGACACTGCAAGTCTACAGCGTGGTACCTTCAGACAGTTGGGACAACTTGTTGCCCTGACAGCCCTGCAGGGAGGGTCGGGCCTTCAGTGCTTGTCCACTCCAGTCATGAACTATCTTATTCGTGGGAGCCTTGATGCTGGCAACATTGATGACGTGCCGGATCCATTGGTACAGGCGGCCTTGCGCGAGGTAAGTGTTTTCGGTCACATTACACAGGGCTTAAATGTTCAGTTAGTATTGTATTACATATATTGATGCTTTACTGCATGCTTTCTAATTCCACAAGTAAAAACTGCTCTGTGCTGTTTGGCATGATGTTACCACAACAATTTGTTTATCTAACAGTTTCATAAAACATATTTATGTAGTCGTAACTGTTCCAGTAAATAAGAATAACATGCTACCAAATAAATAGACCTGAGATGGCGTTAAGCCTTTTCCCGTAACAGTTGGAGAGAGAAGTGTAACATGAAACTTCACTGGTGACTATTTAGTAATAATGTAAATTTGAGGTATTGAATTTATAAATATATCAGTTAATTATACTTTATAAACGGATGGTCAATATTATCCGGTATCATTCTTGTCGCCTGCAAAACAGACATGAACCACGTATTTATGATTGGTACATTTCTGTATCAGCTGAGAGACATTCGGAGCACAACACAGCTGAGGGCGAAGATCGATGACCTGCTGCCTAACAGATTTGACTGGGGTGTTGTAAAGTTCACTCATGAGCTGGACATTTACAACATCCCCAGCATCATTTCAGCAGTTGTGTTGCACCACACAGTTCTGGCACAAAAGGCTGAACTTGATCAGTTTGCTGAGGGTAGGTAGTAGTGTTAATGACAGTTCTCGTCTTATGTCAAGTTTGTTGATGCATGTGTTTGTTAGTTAACTATGATTATACACATCATCATCTGAAATAGATAGTTTACCACATATGAATGAATTACAGTTACTAAGAATGCAACTCAATTACTTTGTGATATGAATATATAATTATTAAGTCAATTTGGATTACATCAATGTAAACTAATAACATTTATTTTCTTATTGGACCAAAATGACTGAGTAAATGTTACTTAAGGTAAACCAAATTAATGTGCAGGTATTATTACTTGTGTGTGGTTAGTATTTCACTGTGACTCTACATAAACATCTGAAACATGGAGGTTCACAAGTCTGAATATTTCAGGATTGGAAACACTTGGGGTGTTGAACTTGTGTCGTCAGCACGGAGGCGTAGTGGGACAGTTCCTCCTGCACGATCAGCCAGCCACAAGGGTCGACTCTGCTGCTGCTTTGGAAAGTTTGATTCAGATAAAACTGTCCCCTGAAGGAAGCAGCAGCCGAGATGTCGAGGAGGAGATTGCCCTCAACTGGCACTACTTCCTCATGGCTGTTGAGGGTATGTTTCATACAACCGCTAATACAGTTGAACCTCAATTTATGGTCACCTCTATAATACACCCACCTTACAATTAAGGCCACCCTAATTATTTCAGTAATAGAAAAGTATAGGAATTTAGTCTCACTAATATGGTCACATCATTGATTTGGTCACTTTTGCCCAGTCCTGAGTGTGGCCATGATAGTGAGGTTCCACTGTACATCATAAATAGGAAATTAAAATATATGTCTTCTATTTCATATAGACTGTAAAACAAGTTTACATAAATAGTTTACCAGAATTAATGTTCAATCCATAATACATAATATATTTTGGCGTAATTCCTTACACATGAGTATCACGCTTTCATAAATTTCATGAAAACAGGATAATGCAAAAAGCATAGTGAGATGTTCTACATGAACTATGAATGCCTCGTGTAGGTGTGTTCAAACACCACTAACAGTCTGATGAAGCGAGTAAATGTAATAACTCTGAAAATCTAACATTAATACACATAATCTTCGACATAGTAAATGTGGAAATGTGCATATAATATAATACAAGTAGTAAAGAATTTACATGACTTCTGAATGACTTTGCATTTCAGCTGGTGATGTAGCCTGCAGGGGACGCAAGTTGTCAATTGCTGATGTCATGCGCTGGATCACTGGGGCAGATCGAGTTCCAGCTGAGGGGTTTGACATGCCTCCATCAATAACATTCAACCACGTTGAACGACAGAGATATCCAGATGTGAACACATGCATATGTCGGGTGACAATGTATGCTTCACACTCGGACATCACTAACTCTGAGAAAAGCACCAACTTCTTTTCAAGCTGCATTGTATGCAGTGATTTTTTCGGTAAATGGTAGAGTGGGGAGTGCATTTTAAAGCTGCTACCATAATATAATATTAGTTTATACATATACTAATATTTGTAACAAAAAATCAAAACAGTAATCCACAACAACAGAGTGGGTTCATTGTGTAAATGTGTCATTTACTTTTGTTAATCAGAATAAGTACTCGGTAGTGACGCATTGCATGATGACATAAGCATGTTTTGGAAGCAGCTTTAACACATGCATTTTGTTACACAGACCTTTGCGGGTAGTCAAAGAGTAATTGCTATGCAAGGAAGACATACCTCAACATTGAATACATATTACATAGTAACATTTGTGTGGTGTGATATGTGTGTTATGTTTATCATTGCTTTCTACCGGTACTTGGTAGTTGTCGTGACTGTGGCTCATACTAAACTAACCCAGTTGCATGGACGACACAGCAGTGATGCTACACATCTGTAATAAACTGGCACACTTGCAAGTACAGGTCAATCCCAAGGTCAGGAGATTCACACAACGGATCTACAGTTTGTTGCAATCTTAGCACTGCTTGCGCCGAGATTGGACATGACACTTCACTTACGTTCACAGTCCCAGAAGCAGACTCGTTCCACTCGTTGCCATCTACTCCTGAGGTAGACACACTGTCTGCCTCTCGGAAGATGTTGTTCATGGCTGTCAGATCTGTGTTGGCGAGCTCCAGACTGCGCCCCACAAACAGTTGTACAGGCGTTTGATAGTGCTCAGTTCTCAGGCCGTGATTGTTCCATTGGGCAACAAAGGCCTGCAATTCCCGATTAATACGGGGCAGAAATACATAGTGCAGTGCCCACATGTGGTTCTGATTGTTTATATCAAGGGAACCTTGATGTTCTAGGAAATGGAACAGGTCATAGTAGAGATTGGTGGCCCCATTCCAGGTGTCCACCCACACACGTTCAATGCGCTGGTTGTGCACACTGGTGCCTCTGATTGCAGATCCTCTTCTCCTTCCTTGTAGCAACTCCATTAGATCGCAGATATCATTATTTTCGCCACCATGGTCAACTCGCACCCTTGACGGTAAACCATAGATGCTCGTGGCTGCGAGAAAATGCCTCAGTACAGTGGATTTCATGTTGTTGGGGGATGCTTGCAGAAAAACAGGCAACCGACTAAATCCATCAATTCCTCCATGAATCACAAATTTCCACCTGCAAAAGACATTTTGTGTCTTTCACCAAGAATTAACACAGTACTTACTAGTTTTAGTGTCGGCATTGTACCAGTGCATTCTGTTCATGGCCACTAACATTGCCACTGTTTCTTTAGTAATATTACTTATGGAATATATTGTAGTTATGCATGTAAAACTATGAGTTATAATGATGATAATATAACAATGCTAGATTTATGCAACAAGGCGTTGACTAATACAACACTATTATCATTACATAACTTTACTAATTTCCTGTGATTTACATAACCTAGAATACACATGATTTATTTACATTATTTTATGTTATCTACGTTATTGTCATGCAAGGTTTGTTTTTCAAAGTTTGTAGTTTGTACACGCACCTGATTAGCTTATGGTTGCCGTCTATGTGCCAGATAGAGTTAGGGCCAGCAACAGTGTATGTGCGACGCTGAATGGTCATTGCAGCCCTGAGAGCAATGCCCCATTGATCCACACGCATCATGCTATTTCGCACCCGCCACCTCTGCACATTGATGCCCTGTGAGAATAGTCTTGCTTTTACAGCATTTGGACCAATTCGTTGATTCTCACCAATGCAGTTCTTCACAGTAATGTCTAGCTCGTCATCAGGCATGCGAGTGAATCCTCCCCTCGGGTTCAAGCCACACGTCCTGCAATTGTTGAATGTTTTTTAATAGACAATAATTATTTAGTCACCATGTAATTAGGAGTTCATTGAATGACTTTTAAGATGCATGAATAATAGTTTGAATGCTATACATGATAAATGTATAACATTAGTGAGGTCTGAACTGTTTCATACCGTATTTTTTTGGTCTTAATACACACCATTGGTATCGTACTTGTCGAGTGGTCAGGCGTAATTTAGAATTAATATTAATTCCTCACTTTTGTATGACATACTATTTATTTATAATGAAATCATGAGAAAAGCACATATATTTGGTTATTTATCATGTGTATATAGTTAATAATTTATGATTGTGACATGAATGCATATATCTGCTTTATTTCATTGTCAACATGGCAGGAACCGGAAATATGTGTGCGTGCATGCGTGTGTGTCCCAAAGATAACATATAATAATATTTTATTCAGAAACCATATATATATGTATATTGCATTCATATTGACCGGGAAAATGAGTAGTTTTTACAGTAGTTATTTTGAAACAGGTTCACTACTAGATTAAATTTAATGTAAAATACAAAAAAATAAAGGATCTGAATAAGTTAATTTGTTAGTGACATAAATATTTCTTCACAGGATTACCTTAACCTCCGTTTAACAGTCCTCGCAGAGACGCCGAGCAGCTGGCTCATGCGTGGTGCAGCAAACCCACATTGGAACAAGAAACGAAGCTGTTGATTACAAATGGCAAATCTTGGGGCACCTCGCATTGATCTTGGTCTCTCGGTCCTTTCAGAATGGTAACCTCTCCGCACTGCAAAATGCATGCGTAGCAGGAGACGACCAACCACACTAAGACATTCATGTGATTATATGGTTGATGTGTCATCACATTAAATGAAAGTATGTATGTATATAATATACAATAAAATATAATATTTGTATTTGTTAATATTCTTTCTGTACCATGTTTTGTATTGTATGTAGGTGTGGATGAGTTGTAATAGAATAAAATTACTTGTATTGTTATAGCTGAGTAAAGCTTATTATTATAATTGTATTATTATTGTGTGGAAGTGAGTTGGTAACCTGACATATTTATGATGCATGTTCTTGATTAGAGAAGTAGACACAAGTTTACAGCTTCAACATGCAGTAACACCAGGATACACATGTATAACACTACTTGTTAAATCTTGTTAAATCTTTTACCGAATGACCTTTGACAAATGAAAGCTAACACACTGATTAGCAACATACAGTTTCCTTTCAATTCATATCACACTCGGTATGTAAGACCAATACACATCGTCATTGAATAGTTTGTGTTCGAATTCACTTTAAAAGTTACTTAATTTATTTTCTTACCTTGACTTTCAACATTTCCTTTCCTAAATTCTTCTATGATTGGCCCCAGCGACTGCAGTAATTCTTCAGCAGCACTCTCTGGTAACAAAGTTCCATTTGCCCTCCTTGTATGCCTCTCTAATGCTTCTAATCTATAAGAGAAATGTTTAGTTTAGGTTATATACATGAAAAGGTTATATATTTGTATTAACTGTTATTTATGATTACATTGATTATAATATTGATATTGCATATTTAGTAGGGCGGGACTGTTAGGAAATGCCACTTTGTTTTAACTGTAGTGACTGAATCACCACTAAATGATAGTAGGGTTAACTACCGGGTAACAAAGTTTGGCCCCAAACCCGACAGTCAACGTATACAACTGTGGTGTGAAAGCAATTGCAGAGACGGTTGGGGGCCTACCATTAACCATATCACGCTATTTTGCTCATTTTAGATCCCCCCCAATTCCACTGCCGTGCTTAACCTTTAAGCTTACCGAGTGATGCATGCAGCTCGAGTTGAAGCCGGTAGGTGGTCTGTTGTGGCAAGCCGGAGGCAGTCATCGACGGTACGTTTAAATCGTGCCAAAAACAAGGTGGAATTAGAACTACTCTGTAGTCGCTCCTGTGCTCGTTGAATGCGGCGAGGAGGCATTTTGTAATGCACATTGAACAGGATGTTGCCAGGGTAGACGAACTATAGTCTTCCCGCCTTAATACATTTAACTAAGGTCCTTATTCATTGGTTCAACATCTGATTCATAGCTAAATGAGTCTTTATTGGTTGCTAAGTTAACGCGTTAAGTTCTCCGATTCCTTACTGGTTGATACGTTAACGCGTTAAGCTATTCGCGTTCTAATTGGTTGCTACGTTAGCGCGTTAAGTTATATCGCGTTCTCGTTGGTTGCTACGTTAACGCGTTAAGTGAATCGCGTTCTCATTGGTTGCTACGTTAGCGCGTTAAGTTATATCGCGTTCTCATTGGTTGCTAGGTTAACGCGTTAAGTGAATCGCGTTCTCATTGGTTGATACGTTAGCGCGTTAAGTTATATCGCGTTCTCATTGGTTGCTAGGTTAACGCGTTAAGTGAATCGCGTTCTCATTGGTTGCTACGTTAGCGCGTTAAGTTATATCGCGTTCTCATTGGTTGCTAGGTTAACGCGTTAACTTCTTTGCGTTCTCATTGGTTGCCACGTTAACGCGTTAACTTCTTATTTAACGCGTTAAGTGTACCGCGTTTATGGCCCTATCGGCCTGCCATACGCGTACGTTCAATGATCGCACGGTCGCAAACGATTGCGAAGTCAGTTGAATACGTTCAACTGGAAGACGAAGCCGGGCAGTAGACGCTTACCGCCGGCCGCTACGAATTCGATCGAGAGGTCTTGCCCTGTCGCGAACGATCGAGAAGTCGAATGAACGGGTTCGCGCAAATGACGACGCCTGGCAGTATACGTTTACCGCCGGCCGCTGCGAGTCGTATTCGGTCAATATTTCTGACGTTGTCGCTGTGAGACCGCTGTTCGAGGATGGCCCGTGCTGGGTGAGCGCGTCGCGTCGCGATTCGCAAATACGTTGGGGCCAACCGGAACGTTGTCTCAATATACCGCTGACGTGGCGGCATGGCTTCTTCGAAGCTCGATCAAACAGTCACTCTGGACACTGAATATTACACACACACAAAAGCTTGGGAACGTAACCCACGTTAACGATTCCCACCACGCTTTACGACTTGACTAGCCATTCTCTTGGCAGCAGGGCAACCTGTCTCGTTCAACCCTGGATCTGTCCCAGTCCTTCGCCAGCGCCCAGATAGCGAAATGCGTACAATAAACGTTTATATAAGCGGACCTAATTACACATCATATGACAGGTTTCCATCATTTCTATTGGCTAAAGCAGTATACAATTCAAACTAAACATTGTGGAACACCCTCTAAGATTACAGTGAAACCACCTGCTGGCAATGCTAGCAACAGAATACCACGCTCCACTGAGCGCATATGCAACCGAGTTGCCGTAATTACGTAACCAAGGCGGTTGGTCAACAATATGTCTATCTACTGGCTTGACCTTCCTCATTTCCCAAATTAAACCTCGGGCAAGTAGATTTAACCATCTTGAAATAACAGAAATGCTACATTACCCCCCGCTAAGAATCTACTTCCTGAACAAAAATATTAAGGAATAAATTTAATACACTAATTTAATACATTCAATTTAATCCAACAAATAACCTGGCGATCACTCGTCGAACTAGTAACTATCTATTTGCACAACAAAATTCATGACACTTCAGTGTCTCAACTAATTTGATGGAACCTACATCTATTCCATTCGGCTTAGGTAGTCTGCACCTATGTTATCTATTCCAGGGATTGACTCTACCCGGAAACGATAGGGTTGGACTTTAAGAGCCCATCGCATAACGCGATTGTTTGTCAACTTCGCAGTGTTTAGGAATTTCAGGGATCGTTGATCACACTGCACAATGAAACTTCGCCCATATAGGTATAGGTGACATTTCTCGAGTCCCCAAACAATTGTCAGACATTCTCTTTCTACTACGGAATATCGCCTTTGTGTGGGATTGAGCTTCTTGCTCGCAAACGCGACTGGGAATAAGACTCCGTTATTCTCTTGGAGTAACATTGATCCGAGTCCGGTATCGGACGCATCTGTACGCAAGACAAAGGGTCTGTTGACGTCAGGCATTTTGAGGATAGGCGCCTTACACAGGGCCTGCTTCAGTTGAATGAAGGCCTTGTCCGCCTCATCATTCCAACTTACCTTGTTAGGCTGTTTTGCCTTTGTGAGATCAGTCAATGGAGCCGCGATTCTGGAATACCCATTAACAAACTTCCGGTAATATCCTGCCAAACCTAGAAAAGACCTCACTTGTTTCTTCGTGGTAGGAATGGGCGCATTCCTAATTTTGTTTACCTTGTCTTCATGGGTCTTCACTTTTCCTTGTCCTACTTGGTGCCCCAGGAAATCGACAGATTCAAACCCAAGAAAACACTTCGACGGTTTTATTGAGAGACCCGCTTGTCTCACTCGGACGAACACTGCCCGCAGTGTTGATAAGTGATCGGCCTATGTTGAGGTGTGAATCAATACATCGTCAACATAATTGGTAACACCACCGAGGCCATCTAAGAGTATGCGCATCATGCGACTATACTGTTGTGTTATACACTTGTAACAGTAATATATTATGAGAGAATGAGACAAACGCATATGTATGTCAAAATGGCTGTATTTTAGAAGACACGCGAGATCAGCAGTGATCTCACGAGACTAGTGAGAGGTAGGATGATCGAGACTAACGTCACATCTCCCTTCCAAGTTCAATGAGTGCTTGGAGACAACTCTCAACTATAGGTCCAGCCGTCGCGGTGGAATCACCACTCTCCCAGAACGTGTCACCACTCCAGTGGGAGCTGTGACCGCTGGAGGTGACACTGGTCTCGGCTCGCGCATACGAAGCGCAACCGGTGTCGTCGTCATCTCGGTAGATGACGGGTCGGCGTCGTCTGCTCGCTCGTCAGCCGTCACGTTAGGAGTCGGCTGCAGATGTCGCCGATTTCTTCTTAGGCAGGACGTCGGCGTTCGCACTACATACGACCGAGGTGTGTGTGCCGGACCCACCACCGTGCCGTTGACGTTCGTGTCTTTGACCCAGACTGGGTCGCCGGCCCGAAGAGTAGAAAGTGGTCGCGCGCGATGATATCGGTCGTACGCGTCTTTCTTCTTCTGACGCATCAGCTCTCTTCGCTCTCTCTCTCCCCTCGGCTCATCCCAGCGGGGCAGAAGAGTCGCAGGCACCGTTGGCACTAACGTGCGCAGCTGTCGGCCCATGCTTAGTTCAGCAGGCGAATAGCCGCACTCTAGTGCTGTCGATCTGTACGCCAACAAGGCATCGTACGGGTCGACCGCCTTCTTTAGTAGATTCTTGACAGTCTGGACGGCGCGCTCAGACTTGCCGTTACTTTGAGGAAAGCGAGGGCTGCTCGTGATGTGTTCAAAGCCCTGCGCTCTCGCGAATTGCGCAAACTCAAATGATGCATACTGCGGCCCGTTGTCGGAGATCACGGTCTCCGGAATGCCATGCCGGGCGAAGATCGACTTCAGATGAAGAATAACTGATGACGAATCTGTTGTCTCCAGCCTGGCTACTTCGACGTAGCTGGAACAGTAGTCGACTACTAACAAGTAGGTCGACCGCCTGAAGAAGAACATGTCCGTCCCGACCTTTTGCCACGGCCGCAGATGACATTCCGACGCGATCATCGGTTCAGAGGGGTTTCGCCTCTCCCTTGCACACGTCGTGCAGTTCTTCACAACTTCCTCGAGTTGTCGACTCAGTCCAGGCCACCACACTGAGGCCTGTGCTCGCGCCCTACACTTGACTACTCCCTGGTGTCCCTCGTGTAGTCGATCTATCATCTCCAGTCTCATGGAGACCGGGATGACGAGACGTACTCCCTTGAGTAAGATGCCGTTGTGGACCGTAAGCTCTTGTTGACACTGCCAGTACGGTCTCAGAATCGACGGCAGAGAACAGTGGCTTGGCCAGCCCTCAGCACAGTAGCGCAGAACCTGGCTGCAGATCTCGTCACGCTGTTGCTGTTCCTTGATCTCCTGGAGACGTCTCTCCGTCGCCGGGATCTGTCCCACGACGAAATCTTCGTGAGCTGCCACTTCATCCGCGAACTGGAGTTCCGAGATGGTCAGCTCTCTCACGTGCGGGGCTCGCGACAGAGCATCGGCTGTAATCAGCTCTTTCCCCGGCACGTGCTCGATCGTGTACGTATAACGCATCAGGCGCATACGATAGCGTTGAATCCGTGGAGTCAGCTCATCCAAGTTCTTCTTCGAGCTTAAGAGTGTCACAAGCGGCTTGTGATCTGTCTCTACATGAAACTCCATACCGTACAGGTAATCGTGGAAGCGCTCCAGTGACCACGTTGTCGCAAGAGCTTCCTTGTCGATTTGAGAGTATCGTTGTTCAGTCGGCGTCATCGCCCGAGAAGCGTACGCCACTGGCCTGTTCGTACCATCGATCCTTTGTAGCAGGACAGCGCCAAGACCGAACGATGACGCATCTGCTGACACCGTCGTCGTCCTGTTCGGGTCGTATAGCGCCAGCACTGGCGTCGCACTGAGTTCGGCCTTTACCGCGTCGAAAGCCGTCTGCTGACTCGGCCCCCAGAACCACTGCCTGTCCTTCTGTAGCAAATCACGCAACGGCTGCGTAACTGATGACAGTGTAGGCGAGAACTTTCCCAGCTGATTCGCCATGCCGAGGAAACGTCGTATGTGGCCTACATCTGTAGGCTGACCCATCTCTGTGATGGCCTTCACCTTGGCAGGATCGGCCTTGATGCCTTCAGCCGTCACGACGTGACCCAGGTAGGTGATGCTTGATTTGCTGAACTCGCATTTAGCAAAGTTCAAAGTCACTCCGTTGTCGGCCTGTCGTTTGAATACTGCCCGCACTCGTGTGTCGTGCTCCTCTGATGACGCGCCGAAGATGACGATATCATCCATCATACACAACACCCCGCTCAAGCCGTCAAGAACCGCACTCATGCACTTTTGGAAGTGCTCAGGGGCTGACGTTATGCCGAACGGTAGCCTTCTGAAGCAATACCGCCCAAACGGCGTTATGAACGTCGTCAGCTCCTGACAGTTTGGCGACAGGGGAATTTGCCAAAACCCCGAGTTGGCATCCAACTTTGTGAAAACTTTCGCCCTAGCCAGTCGGCCAAGCGTCTGGTCGACTGAGGGCAGATCATGCTTTTCACGTCTGACACTCTCGTTGAGATGTGTAAGGTCGACACAGATACGCACTTTGTGCGTCACGACTCCATCTGACGACGTAGTAGTTGCCTTCGGTTTGGCTACCACTACCATGCCGGCGCACTAGTCTGTGGGCGCCTCGACTCGCCTGATGACACCTGTGTCTTCCATTCGCTGCAGCTCCTGTCGAACCGTCTCGAGCAGAGGAATCGACACCCGTCGCGGCGTCGACAACGCAAATGGGACCGCCCCCTCGCGTAACTGGATGTTGTAGTCGCCACGCATGCGACCCAACCCTACAAACAATTTCGGGTTGTCTTGTCTGATAACGTCGGCCGCTTCGACCGAGTCGACCGCCACACGTCGTACGAGATCGAGCATCTGGCAGACACGTCGACTGAGAAGTGACCGTCGTTGGCCACTGATGACGTAAACGTCCTCATCGACTACTGAGCCGTCACGCGACAGCTTGCCGACGAACTTGCCCTGGGCTTTTAGAACCATGTCGTTCGCGCCCACCAGCGTCTTCGACGTCATCTCCAGAGACGGACTTCCTGCCCGTCGGTAGTCGGCAGCCGAAATCACAGTGACGTCTGCACCCGTGTCGAGCTTGAAGCACACGTCGACTCGTTGTTTCGTCTTCATCACCTCGAGGCTGATCGTTGATGACCACGGCTGATCACCTTTCGTCACCTCTCCAAGGAAGGAATACCCCTCCTCGTCGTCTCGGCTGACTGTATCGACGGCCTTTGATGACCTACATACAGTTGAAAAATGACCACTGCGGTGGCACCTGAAGCATGTGGCTTCTCTCGCCGGACAGACTGCTCTCTGATGAGACGACCGTCCACAGAACTCGCACTTGCGCGACGTCTTCGTGGTCGTGGCCTGCGTCTGACCTCCTTGAGGCCTGTTGGTCTTCTGTCTCGTGCCTCCGCTAACTTTCTTCTTTGACTTGACGAAGTCCACACTCGTCCTTGTTGAAGAGGAAGCAAAGTTGCGAAGCATCGCCTGCTCTCGCTTGGCCGCCTCATTCTGACGTGCCATGTCGATTGCTCGCTTCAGCGTAAGCTCAGCGTCTAGCTGAAGTTTCAGCGAGAGCGTCGTGTCTCTGATTCCCACGACAATCCTGTCTCTTATCATCTCGTCGTTCAATTGACCGTAATCGCAGAACTCGGCCAGGCAGAAGAGAGCCGTGATGAAGGCGTCCACCATCTCCCCCTCCTCCTGACATCTTCGGTTGAACTTAGCCCGCTCGAAAATCGTGTTCCGACGAACTATGAAGTGTGAATCAAACTTTGACTTCACCACCTCATACCGCTCCCTTTCTTCAGCTGTTAAGCCAAAGCCGGCCATAATATCATCGGCTTCATCGCCCATGGCGTAAACCAATGCGTTCACCTGCATGGCTTCACTCTTCTCATTCAGAGCAGAAGCCAGCCGAAACCGCTCAAAACGCCTGATCCACTTTGGCCACTCGTTGGGCTTTGTGAACACAAAGGGATCAGGCGGAGATACGTGGAATGACTGCGCCATCTCCAAAAGTTCAGTAGGCAAAGCGACAAGTCATTGGCAGTAGCACATGTGAAGTAGCGTAGCAGCACTAGCGAAGCGTTAGTAGCGAAGCGGTATTGTTCAATCAATCAAAGTTCAGCGAAGCAGTGACAGCGAAGCTTTGACAGCGAAGCAGCAGCAGCTTAGCGTAACGTTCACTTACTCAGGCACGTACTGACGGTAAACTTCTGACATCATGTTGTATTATACACTTGTAACAGTAATATATTATGAGAGAATGAGACAAACGCATATGTATGTCAAAATGGCTGTATTTTAGAAGACACGCGAGATCAGCAGTGATCTCACGAGACTAGTGAGAGGTAGGATGATCGAGACTAACGTCACATATACGACGCGCCGGCGTTGACTAGACCGAAAGGCATGACGCAGAATTGGAACAACCCTTGGGGAGTACAAAATGCGGTTTTCTCCTTATCTTCCGTTTCCATCCTTATTTGCCAGTAGCCTTTGCAGAAATCTAGTTTGGACAAGTACCTATCCTGCCCCACCTCAGCCAAGATAGTATCGGGATTTGGCATAGGTTCTGCATCGAATTTAGTAACCTTGTTTAACTGGCGAAAATCTACTACCGGTCTGTATGTGGAGTCAGATTTACGAATTAGCAACAAAGGCGAAGAGTACGGTGAATGAGATGGCTCAATCACGCCCATTTCTCGCATCTTCTCAACCTCCTGTTTTATCACTCCCAACTTGGCTAATGGAATAGGGTACGGTTTCCATCTCACGGGACTAGAGGACGTTACCTCAATGGCATGGGACAAGAGACTAGTTTGCCCTGGAGTGCTTGAAAAGATGGATGGAAATTCTTCCATCAGCTGTTTCAAGTCTCGTGTCTGATCAGGTGATAAACTATCACTCACATGGACGTCCCCAATGTTTTCCTCTCTCTCAGGAATGGGAAAATCCTCATCAGTCTCACATTCAGGATGTTCTTCGACAACAGCAGCTAAACCTAGCATCTCCACATTACCTCTCTCATAGTATTTCTTCATCATGTTGATGTGGAAGAGTTTACGATTATCTCCGATCTTTACCCGGTAATCGTTTATCCCCACTCTCTCTATCACTTCATATGGACCCTTCCATTGCATGAGCAACTTGTTTGAATCAGTGGGGAGAAGGATGAGGGCTTTGTCTCCTACTTCTAGGGTTCTCACCTTGGCCTTTCGATCGAAGTGTTCCTTATACCGGTCTTGAGAATTCTTCAGATTCTCTCTAGCTAGTTCGCAAGTTGATTCTATCCGATTACGGAGATCCACTACGTACTGGTACGTTTATACTAGCTCCTCGTCTGGTTTCTCATTCTCCCATAACTCTCTAAGAATCATCATAGGCTCCCTGACTGTCCTTCCATAGAGTAACTCAAAAGGGGAAAATGTCATGCTCTCCTGGGGTGCTTCGCGGTATGCAAACATAAGAGGTTCCAGATACCGATCCCAGTCTCGTGGACGTTCAGAGCACATCCGCCTTAACATTCGTTTTAAGGTACCGTTCCATTTCTCTACCAATCCATTGGCCATGGGATGGTAAGGAGAAGAGTGGACTTGTTGGATAGAGAGTAACCTAGCTACCTCGGTCATAGTTTTTGACACAAACTGACTGCCATTATCGCCGAGTACTACTTTAGGCAGACCCACCCTTGAGAAAATCTTCAGAAGAGCCTCTGCTATCGTTTCCGTGTCGATATTCGACACTGCTACCGCTTCTGGGTATCTAGTAGCGAAATCTACCAGGATTAAGATCCACCGATTACCTCTTTCTGTCACTGGGGTTAAGGGACCTACCAAATCTATCGCTACCTTTTCAAAGGGTGTGTTTACGATGGGGATCATTTGTACAGGAGCCGTAGGGACATTGCCTCGACTAACGGTCCTCTGACAGATGTCACATGATTGGCAGAATCTATGGACATCACCCACTATCCCTGGCCAGTAGAAGTTAAGGAGGATTCTATCTATCGACTTCCTAATTCCCTGATGTCCAGATAGGATAGTTTCATGTCCTAATGTCATGACTCGATTGCGCAAAACTCGGGGAACTACTAGTTGTTTCACAGTCTCACCCTCTTTCTCTTTCTGATACAGACGATAAAGGAGTCCCCTTTTGATCACGAATTGACTTGTTTGTTCTCCCTTAGGTTTCCCTTTAGTCTCTTCAGCCGAATCAAAGCATTTCTTTAAGGTCTCATCCCCCTTTTGCTCTCTCAAGAAATCATCGGCGGATATACTCACACCAACAACTTGAGGCACTATCAAAGGTTTTGTGGGCTTGAAAGGCGCTCCCGTTGAGCACGGGTTTCTACAGCACAACCGGTGACTGGGATGTCATTCAAAGGGGCCTCAACTGTAACGGGGACACCATCTGACTTGGTTACTCGAAAAGGAGAACCTTCACTGTTATCGGAACAGGGCAAATTTAATTCATCAACATTGCCAATGACTAAATCATAAACGGGGTTGTTTAGACATAGGGCTTCAATTTCTCCTGTGAAAAAGGGAGTTCTCACATAGCACCGGGCAGTCGGGACTTCAATGACGGATCGGTCCATCAGCATAAGGACTTTGGTTTTCCCAGTTAACTGATCTTCCGGAACTAGGCTACGTCGTACAACGACTCCGTTACACCCGCTGTCGCGTAGTACTTTCACTGGGGATCTCCCCACATACCCCTCTACAACCGGTAAGTTACAACTGTTTTCATGTTGTACACAAGCACTAGCAATTACGGGGATCTTGCATCCACATTGCAACGTGACATCAGTCCCACCCACAGGATATTGGTGACTAGGGGAATTCTGGTTTAGCACAACTGCACAATTCCCAACCACAGGTTTCATCCTTTGCGGTGGAGGATTCCTATTCTGCACTCCCACTATACACTGTCTCGCGATGTGACCTGGCCGATTACAAAGGAAACATGTACGCGGCGGAGGAACGGGCCGCGGGGTAGGGCTAGAAATAGGGTATCTCCCCTCCCCTGATCTACTTTTCGGGACGGGTGAAGGGACGGGAGTGGGTCGGACTCGGTCTCTACGATTTTCCCGTTTACCATATGATGAATGGGCATCTGTAAATGTTCTCACCAACTCTAACAAATTCTCTTTCCCCATCGGTTTGTGTTCTCTCAGAAACACGGACAGTTCCCTAGGGCACATAAACAAGAATTGCTCTCTCAGAATGAGTTCCTTAAGACCCTCGAAAGACTCATTAATGTTTGACAAAGAAATCCACTGAGTCAAATAATGCTCCATACGAGCAAAATACTGCGACACTGTTTCGGTCGAATTTAGAGAACAGGTGTAAAACTTCTTACGAAAATCGCCTACAGTCAGTCGGTACCATCCTAGCAATGCTTGCTTTAACTGGTCATAATCGTTGGCCACGGAAATCGGGGAACGGGAATAAACTTCCAATGCATGACCGGTTAACAATGCGCTCAGAAATATAGCGTAATTCTCATGCTCCCAACCCTGGTTTTCAGCATATCTTTCAAATCGCTGGAGATATGCATCAATCGAATGCCTGTCTTCGTTAAAACAGGGTAACGGAGGACTACGGATTCCCTTAGTAATGGCTGAAGCATTACTCACCGAATCTCGGTTCACTACGGTCGTAGCCTCGTTGTGGAGCCTGGCCATCTTTTCTTCATGCTCCATTTCACGCGCGCGCATCTCCATATCGGCCTGGAGCCTCTCTTTCTCCATATCGGCCTGGAGCCTCTCTTTCTCCATATCGGCCTGGAGCCTCTCTTTCTCCATATCGGCCTGGAGCCTCTCTTTCGCCGCCTCGCGAACGGCCTGTCGCTCAGCCCGGGCGGTTCCTTGTTCATCGCGAACAAATGCCTGAAGTTCGGGACCTGTTAACCCTAACTTCTCGCCTAACTCAATCAATTGAGCAAGATCCATGTTTGCAAACTAGTGCAACACACGAAATAATCACTAAACGGATATCACGTTTAAGTAATACACAAGGTCAACTACCTGTAAACCACAAAAGTGTTAACTACGCTACAACACTCCACCCAATCTTCTCATAAGACTGGAATAATGAAATCACTACACGATTTCAACCACGCCGTGTCAACTATCAACACACAGACATTCTGTGGGACTTTAATCTGCCCAATGTCAACTCGGCAAATGCAAAAAGTAATTTAACTTCCTCGTACAGCTGAAAAATAACAAAGCTCCTACTTACAATAATTATACGATTAATTCATGGTCCTTTACTGCTGCAATAAACAAGTCTGATGCCTCAAAACGTGAATGACACACTATAAATATAACGAGAAATATGGGACTCAGAATTAAGTCCGAGCAGAAACGACAAGGAGCATGTGAATTACCCTACACTACAGCTACTGGAATAGATGTAGGTTTCGTCTCTAGCCACGAAACAACGCTGACATTCCACGGAACCAGAGTGCAGCTAAGTTCTCAGGCATGTTCTATGTTGCCGTCACGTGTTACCCGCAATTCATAGCGTTGACCGAAGGTGTTATTTTAATTTCCCCCTCGCCGGAATCCCGCGTACGAGCCCCCAATTATGTCACGGATTAGCGAGGTCTCCGTACACTAGATGGCTCAGTCTAGTAGGGTTCATATATATCAAGGTCAACGCATATGAGAAAGAACGGTTTTCGTGAACAAGCAACAAAGAACGAGGAAAATTTAATAACTTTATTACAAGATATCCTTCTTTTGGTAAATATCTCGATTAACAAAATAAACAGAATAATGAAATCCCGTAACCAAAACTTAATAGAACATAATAAACAATAACACTGAATCTTTCAATTATCAAATTCCACTCCCTTTTTAAGGTGGATTATACCGCTACACGACCATACACTAGGCGCCAAGTGTTATCTAAGAATAACTCCCTTAATATAAATACACAGTATAAGCTAGTCCTCGCGGACTCTCATTACAGTAATCTGTTACAACACACACATATATATACATATATATGTGAATACTTCAAGGATAAAAATACCTCACTTCAAACACAGATAACTACCAATCATAATACAGCAAATAATAGATACGTTCAATCAGAAAACAGACATTGATACTGGGCTAATTCCATCTCGAATATATACGAACGTTTGTTGAAGTCAACACGCCGAGCTCCGAACACAATTAGAACGGGGTATCTCGGCCGCACGAGTGACGATGCCGGGCACTTGACGATTGCCGTCGTACGCCGCGAATTCTCGAGTCGCGTACGTTCAATGATCGCACGGTCGCAAACGATTGCGAAGTCAGTTGAATACGTTCAACTGGAAGACGAAGCCGGGCAGTAGACGCTTACCGCCGGCCGCTACGAATTCGATCGAGAGGTCTTGCCCTGTCGCGAACGATCGAGAAGTCGAATGAACGGGTTCGCGCAAATGACGACGCCTGGCAGTATACGTTTACCGCCGGCCGCTCATCGACGCAAATACGTTGGGGCCAACCGGAACGTTGTCTCAATATACCGCTGACGTGGCGGCATGGCTTCTTCGAAGCTCGATCAAACAGTCACTCTGGACACTGAATATTACACACACACAAAAGCTTGGGAACGTAACCCACGTTAACGATTCCCACCACGCTTGACTTGACTTGCCATTCTCTTGGCAGCAGGGCAACCTGTCTCGTTCAACCCTGGATCTGGCCCAGTCCTTCGCCAGCGCCCAGATAGCGAAATGCGTACAATAAACGTTTATATAAGCGGACCTAATTACACATCATATGACACGTTTCCATCATTTCTATTGGCTAAAGCAGTATACAATTCAAACTAAACATTGTGGAACACCCTCTAAGATTACAGTGAAACCACCTGCTGGCAATGCTAGCAACATAATACCACGCTCCACTGAGCGCATATGCAACCGAGTTGCCGTAATTACGTAACCAAGGCGGTTGGTCAACAATATGTCTATCTACTGGCTTGACCTTCCTCATTTCCCAAATTAAACCTCGGGCAAGTAGATTTAACCATCTTGAAATAACAGAAATGCTACAGATAGGACAGGTGTTCGCGAGATGATCATAATATTACATATATATTTACAGCTCTAGATTATGTCAGTTATGTGGGACAATGATTTGTATTACTCTGAGTCTGATAAATAGCACTATAGCTACTGTATAATAAAAATAAACATTAAAACAACATGCAGAACAATTATTGTAATGGGTTATAGCCTGAAGGGTTATGTCCTAGGGTATGTATGTACGACGACGTCCATACAAATAATAAGGACATACAATTTTAATTAAATTTTTTGTGTGACATATTTATTACAAATTTGTCAAGCAAGTTTCAGATCACAGTTTTAGTGGGATGAAACATTCAAAATGTTGGTGACTGTGTAGACCTGGCAACAGCCAGACGGCAGTACATCGTGTGAATCACCACACAGTGCACAGACAATGGCTATAAGCCAAACAACATCCATGGGAATACTCCCCCTGTAGGCTGATGAGAATATGGTTTCAGCAAATACCTGCCCATTGATAAACAAGTTATCTAGTCCGGTGCTAATAAATGGCATAGCTTCACATCTACAGACAAATTATCTTTACAGGGCAACTTCCCACCCCTTTAGGTGATAATTGTAAACATTCTGGCCACCACATAAGAGCTCTTACCACCCAATTAGGAAGATTGATCCCAGCATATAAACCTTCATCAGCTGTCATTAATTGCAATTTACATAAGACAGGGTTCGCACAATCTTGAAAAGGCCTTGAATTTGAAAATGCCCTCAAAAGGCCTTGAAAATTGACCAAATGCCCCGAAAAGCCCTTGAATTTTGCCTAAATAAATGTTCTCAAAGCTGGAATCGAAATGACATTAATGTTTATATTTTATATGTTATATAATTTAAAATGAATGTAATATATATATATATATATATTACAAATTCGGAGTTTCTTGCCTTAACACACTTGGCTATTTCTGTTTTGCCGTAATCTCACGAGGTTGACTGTCGGCTCGCCACTTGTTGTTGTCCGCCATTTTTATTGACACACTTCGCCAGTTCGATGTGTCTATGGTGTTTGACTAGACTAGGCATGCAAACAGTGGACAAATAATGGGAAAGATCGTATTTAATTTGAAGTGGTTGACCCAGTAAGGGTGGGTGAGAGAATGGAAAGACGATCCTTACAAAGCGAACTGTTTCGCGTATCGGAAGACCATTGATTTGGGAAAGATGGTTGGAAATGCGTTGACATTGCACATGAAGAGCTGGAAACACAAATCGAACAATGAAATGTTGAAGGGTTTATCGAGCATGCATCTCTTCGTCACTAAAAGTTCCTCGACGGGTAACAAATAAAAAAAATGATCCTAAACGCGAAACATTGGCAAGTGATGCGATATGGCAGTGCCTGTTGTTAAGATATATATATATATTGTAATGTAGCCGTTTACTACGCGCAGATTTGTATTTTACTTTTGAATACATTATGGAACTTCCGCTTCTATCCTTTTCACACACGGCGTGGTTATCAAACTCACAGTAAAAACAACCCAAACACAACAACATTACATTGGCGACGAGCGTGAGTAAGTGAGTTAAGATATCATGGCTTCAAACGGTTTGCCGCATTTCGCCGAATTTGACGTGTATACGGACAGTGCCAATACGGTCGTCCGATTGAAGAAGTGGTTGTCTCGTTTCACAAACATGATGTTGGCGATGGACGTTAGTAGTCGCGCACGTCAGAGAGCACTGCTGCTACATTATGCTGGCGAGCAGGTGTACGAAATATTTGAAACGTTGCCAGATACAGGCGCGTCTGACGATTTTGACAAAGCTTGTGAAAAGCTCACTGCATATTTCTCGCCAAAGAAGAACATTGAGTACGAAGTGTACCAATTCAGAAAAGAAAAACAAGAAATTGGTGAATCACTCGACACGTACCATACGCGTTTAAGACGTCTTGCTGCAACCTGCGAATTCACTGACACTGATCGTGAAATTAAGATACAGATTGTGCAGAATTGTACGTCGTCAAGACTACTACGCCGTGTGTTGCGTGATGCCATTATATCGCTCACTGAAATGCTGGATGAAGGCAGAGCGATGGAGTTGTCTGAGAAACAAGCGTCAGGGATGGAAACATCAGGAGAAACGTCAAGAGAAGCTGAAGTTAGCATCGCCAGCAAACGTTTCAAGAAAAAGGCAACTCGAAATAAGCGGTTCAATAACGCAACATCAATGAACACTGCGAGTAGACAGACATCAACAATATGCCGTTACTGTGGGGACAAATATCCGCATCCGCCGACTAAACAATGCGCTGCAAAAGGCAAAACGTGCAATTTTTGCCATAAGAATGGACATTTCGAAAAAGTTTGCAGATCTAAATACGGTAATCGAATGCAAACTAACACTGTCACAAGCACCAACGCAGTCAGTCCAAAAAGTCTGGCAGCTGAATCTGACAATGATTATGGTTTTTTTACAATCAAACAAACAAACGAGCACAACCCATTGCCCACATGAACAGTGCAGATTGAAGGAAATACTATCAAAATGACTAGATTCCGGGGCGTCAGTTAATATAATTGACAACAGCACATTCAAAATGATCAGACAATCCAGCAGTATGTTATCCAAACAGCCTACGACGAAAGTGTATCCATATGGCTCACAAACACCACTACCTGTGATCGGCGTGCTTATCACGAAAGTGAAGTTTCGCTCGACGGTCATCGACACAAGCATTCATGTGGTGGAGGGCACGACAGGCAATCTGCTAGGTTGCCAAACTGCACAGGACTTGGGAATCCTCCACATCGCTCAAAACGTCGCAACAAGACAGAACGTCACAACAAATGGCACGTTCCAACCACAAATCGTAGATCAGTTCACAGATCTCTTTGATGGTGTTGGACAAGTGGATGGCGTGGAAGTGAAATTACACATCGACCAGAGCGTCACTCCAAAACAGCAACAACACAGACGCATTCCTTTTCACATCCGACGTGACGTCGAAAAAGAACTTGATAGACTAGAAAAGCTAGACATCATCGAGAGGGTAAACGGACCAACACCATGGGTCAGCCCAATAGTCGTGGTGCCTAAGAAATCGGGTGAAGTCAGAATCTACGTAGACATGAGAGAAGCAAATAAAGCTGTACAACGCATCAAACATGTCATGCCAACAATCCACGAGCTAATCACCGATCTGAATGGCTCATCTGTCTTCAGTACGCTGGACCTGAACTCTGCGTATCATCAGCTAGAATTGAGTCCTGAAAGCAGATACATAACCAAATTCACAACAAACGTGGGACTATAGCAATACAAACGACTGATGTTTGGAATCAACGCAGCATCTGAAATATTCCAAAACACACTCAGCGAATTGTTGTCTGGTTTACTTGGATGCAAGAACATGTGTGATGACATCATCGTCTACGGAACATCACAGCTTGAAAGCTGTGCTTGAGAGACTGAAAAACAAGAACGTCAAACTCAACAGAGAGAAGTGTTTATTCTCTCAAAAACAAGTGTTCTTCTATGGACACATCTTCAGCGCGACTGGCATCGAGGCGGATCCAAAGAAGACGTCAGCAATCGTCAATGCAGCTGTACCGCAGAATGCCAGTGAAGTACGTTCGTTGTTGGGAATGGCACAATACGTGTCGCGATTCATTCCTGACTACTCGGATGTCACTGCATCACTCCGAGGACTGACACACAAAGACATTCCATGGGAATGGAAAAGCAAACATCAACAGGCACTCGACAACTTGAAGGCGAAGCTAGCCAGTGTGTGCACTGTACAGTACTTTGATGCGACGAAACCGTCAAACGTGCTGGTCGATGCAAGTCCTGTCGGCATCGGCGCGATATTGTGTCAAGACGACAAGGTCGTTAGTTACGCCAGCCGAGCGCTATCTTCAATCGAACAGCCATACTCGCAAACTGTACGAGAAATGTTGGCTGTCGTGTGGGGTGCACTTTACGTCTATGGATCGGAATTCCAGATCATCACCGATCACAAGCCGCTGCTAGGAATAATTGCCAGTCAGAGACAAACGTCTGCACGAGTGGAGCGATGGCGATTGAGACTCTCGCCTTACAACTACTCACTCTTCTACCGTCCAGGACGAGATGACGAGAACCCGGCGGATGACTTGCGGATGAGTCGCCACCCTGTTGAACCACCGGCAACTGATGCTGTAGAAAATACGGTCAACTGCATTTGTAGTAACAGCATACCCAAGGCGATGACGCTGCAGGAGGTGAAACTACACTATCTACAAGACAACGTCATGCAGAAGCTACTGCACCCCATAGAGAGCAGTCAGTGGACCGATGAGGAAGTGTCACCCTACCTGAAGCTCAAGGACGAACTAGCTGTACACCAAGGCATGGTCCTACGACAAACACGCATCGTCCTTCCTTTTTCAATCCGCGAGCGTGCCGTCGATCTTGCACATCGTGGGCATCAAGGAGTCGTAAAGACGAAAAGCCTACTGAGAGAGAAGGTGTGGTTCCCTGGAATCGACATCATGGTAGACGACAAAGTCAAGGCATGCCTGCCTTGCCAAGCCACAACCACGCACGGTTCCGAGCGCTGCACACCGCTGCGAATGTCTCAACTTCCAAGTGGCAAGACCTATCGATCGACTACATCGGACCGTTTCCGAGCGGAGAGTCACTGATCGTCGTCATCGATGACTTCAGCCGCTTCCCAGAAGTCGAAATCATTAATTCAACAAGCAGCAACACGGTAATTCCCAAGCTAGACGCAATATTTGCTCGCCAAGGGATTCCACAACAAGTAAGAACTGATAATGGACCTCCATTCAATGGACATGAATTCACGAAATTTGCATCATATCTCCGCTTTGGCCAGGCGCCAATGGCGAAGTTGAACGTTTCATGAAAACTCTGGGTAAAGCAATCAGATCAGCTTTCATCGAGAAACGAAATTGGAAACAAGATCTCTACACGTTCTTGCGTCAGTATCGTGCAACGGCACATTCTTCGACAGGCGTGTCACCGAGTCAACTACTGAACGGGCGACAGATGAAAGTCTTGCTACCCCAAATGTACGAGAAGAATCCACAGAGATGAGAGATAGAGAATCGAGATGCCCAAGAGAAAGCCAAGATGAAGAGAAACGCAGACGAGCGACGTCATGCGAACGACAGCCATCTGCGCGTGGACGACATTGTACTCGTCCGACAGACGCGTAAGAATAAACTGTCAGCTGCGTTCGACCCTCGTCCACTGAAAGTGTCGGCCACGAAAGGCAACATGGTCACTGGAATGTCATGTAGCCGTTTACTACGCGCAGATTTGTATTTTTGAATACATTATGGAACTTCCGCTTCTATCCTTTTCACACACGGCGTGTTCGGTGGTTATCAAACTCACAGTAAAACAACCCAAACATATACATATATATATATATATATAGTATAAAATAGTGAATATGATGTCGTTTTTTGGCCTTAAAAATTTAATTTCTGACACTCGAAATGGTCCTAAAAAGGCCTTAAATTTATTGTTGCTGAAAATATGTATGAACTCTGTCTACTAACAGTAGAACACAGGCTTGTATGTACCAACTCCCAAATTCTTTTACTACTTTATGAGTATTTTTGTTGTTTATTTGGTGCGCATATCTATATACCTGTTATCACAAACATTTATGTTTATAAGTTGCTGTAAACTTATGTGGGTACTGCCAGTACCCCAACATATACAGATTTCTTGTTTACAGTGACACTACCACATGGAATGTATATGCAAAACTAGAGAAAATATTACAGAACAGTTTTTGGATAGGCAAAATGTAATTTTTTTTAAACAAATTTTGGGGCACTTGAAGGATCTAGGGAGCCCTTAGAACGATTCAATCAAATACAGATAGTGGCAGCGTCCTAAGATATATCTATGCAAAATTAGAGAAAAAGTTGCTGAACGGTTTCTGAGATACGGCAGCTAACGGCGGACGGCGGACGCAGAGTGGTGGCAATAGTCCGTTGGACCTTCGGCCCAAAGGACTAAAAAGGATACTAAACTACATATTATTATCCATGTTTTTGTTGACATACCTAAGTCACTGACCTCATTGCTGGTGACATCTGCACAGCAACGTGCGCTGATGCATAGCCTATTTGCACTCTTCTCTTGCGAGTTGATAGCCTGATGGCAACCTGAAAGCTTTTGCTGGTCCTTTTTGGAGTGGACGCTATCACTGACACAGGTGTGGAATCCTCTCTATAACGGGAATCCATACGAGATCGATAGATTCAGTTGCTGCATTCTTGGTCGACGGTGGTCTTTCTCGAGCTGCTGCCAGTAACTAACTGAAATAGCAAATTACCCTTATAGAATTTGCAAAATATTTATTGTTGCATGTTTCTGACAAAATGCAAACAAAATCCTGTCTTTCATATCTGTCAAAAAGGAGTACATTCATTTGCCTAGTGGTCATATGCCCAGCTATCAAATGTGAAAAAGACTATTTGACTAGTTGTGAAAAATACAAATAAATAAATTTGAAGTTGCAAGGTAACATCATAAATAGTTGATACCACACTTACAGAATCTACTCAGAGACGTAGTTACTTTTATGCAAACAATTGCTTGAACATTGTGACAATATTTTACTAGTGCAAAATTTATTTTTTTGTTATAAATAATCATCTATAAAATATACAATAGATAGGTTTGCAACTTGCATTGCATTTATTTTTTCACAACTTGTCAAATGACCATTTTCACATTTGGGAGCTGGGCAAACGACCCACATCCAAATATGAACATATTTATTATTTGATAAATTTACTTGATTTTTAGTCTTTTGGGCCAAAGTTCCAACAAACTATTGCCATCACTCTTCGCCCGCCGTTTGCTGTCGTATCTCAGAAACCGTTCAGTAACTTGTTCTCTAATTTTGCATACACGTATCGTAGGTAATTGCCACTATACACGATAAATCTGTATTTGATTGAATCGTTCTAAGGGCCCCCAGGGCAAACAACTGGTACATTTTTTACTTTTTGCCAATTTTTTCAAAATCTCTTCAGTAACTTTTTATCTAATTTTGCATATACATTTCATGTGGTAGTGTCACTGTACATAAGAAATATATATTTGATTGAATCATTCTAAGGGCAACTAATGGCCCCCAAAAGGACCCCCTAAAACTGGGAAATTTTCATATTTTGCCTATTGTTTTTCAAAAAACTTTTCAGTAACTTTTTCTCTAATTTTGCATAGACATTCTATGTAGTAATATGCCACTATACACAATGAATCTATATTTGATTTAATCATTCTAAGGGCACCAAAGATCCCCATGAATGCTAAATTTGCTAACTAAATTGTCTACTGCAGGAGAACAGCCCTGCAGCTCTATTTATAACTGGCTGGCTACACCCCGTCACACAACTAATCCCTTTTACTACAACATCTTTATTGCAACATCTGTCACATGGAGAGTCTGTGTCTTGCACGGATTAGAGGCTGTTTTTCTGTTATTAAAAAAAAACTGTTCAGTAAGTTTTGTTCTCTAATTTTGTATAGCCGTCTTTTATGGTAGTGTCACTGTACACATTTGTATTTGATTATATCATTTTAAAAGCACCCCAGGGCCTCCCAAAAACTGAATATTCACATTTTGTCTGTTTCTGCCTGGCCTAGGCTGACATAGTGCCAATGGATTGTGTATTACACCTACCGACCCCCCACCCCACTGTGGAGCTAAGGTTCTTTTCTTGCTATTGTTTGATGGAAACTGTGACTAAACTGTAATTGGTCACTGGCAGAGGCTTATGTCAACAGATAGCATTAACTCAGTAGACCTCTGTTAAACTGGACAGTTGCATGTAGGTTTTAAGCTGTGTCAAACAGTGGGCTGTAACTAATGTGTAATGGTAATCCCTACTGCACTGGTAGAACCTGAGAAACGTTAAAACAGCAGTAGACATAATTATCAATGCAATAAAAAGATATGATATAGGATTAAAATAAAATAACTTAGATATGAAATAATATATACAATAAAATAACATAGGTATACTCGAAAAGGTTCAAACATATTTAGTCAAAAATTATAAGGAATATTATTCAGATGTTTTACAATGCATGTTGCAGCTATTCCGTCACTCCAGTTATATTAGTATTATGTCCTTAGTACTGTTTTTAACTACCAATACTACTTTTTAAAAGTCAAAATGCATATAATTTCTTCTTTCCATTCTGGGGGAGGGTGGTAGGGGCAAAATGAGAACAGATAATGCGTGTGTATTTTAAAAAAACGTTTTACTGTGCTTCATGTGAGATTGCAGCTCACCAACTCTCCTGGAAGGTTTCTACATGATGTATCGGGATAAAATGCGACAGTATTTTTTAAATAATACATTAACTAATATATACAATATTCACGAAATTTTCTACTCGAATACTTTATTTCCAGGTGTATCTTTAAAACATGGTGTGTTGCTCTATGTCTAGAAGAGTTTGCATTATAACCGAATGTCGCACAATGAACCATGACGATGCTCGCTTTACACAGCCACCTCCGCTGTCATCTTGCTGTGAATGAATGGGTGGAAGCGGTTGCTGTATTGGCAGAGTCAGGTCGGACGTCACATCTGAGCATCCAGAAAAGCGCGCCGAAAATATGCATATTCGAAAAAGTCCAGTGGCATAGCATAAAATGTGGAATTTCTAATTCATTGATTAAAACAAAATTGGCTTGGTGGACATACATAATAGGATCTAATATAATATGAATTCAAACAATAGGTGTTTTTGTTTCTTTTTGGTCAATGCTGCATGCGAAGTTTGTGTAGAAGTTTCGAATGGTGTTGACAATCTGAAGAAGGATCCCATATGCTCTCAATATTCGCCATAGACTTTCCCTGTGTATACTATCGATTGCCTTCACGAAGTCAATAACGTTTATATACAGCTGCCTTTGACACTCTGAGCACTCATCAACGATGCGTAGGGTAAATATCTGGAGGTTTATTTTATTTTATTAATTATTTTGAATAGTATTTACTTGGAACTGATAGAAGGGCGATTCCATGCCAGTTATTGCAATCGCTTAAAGCTCCTTTCTTTTGGGTCTTTATTATTACGCCTTTTGTCCATTCGTCTGGTATACTTTCCTCCTGCCATACTCCTGTGAAAACAGGAAGCAGGATGGTTGCTGCTAGGTCTGTGTCTGTCTTAAACAGTTCACCATTCAGGTTTTCTTGGCCAGGGGCTCTGCCATTCTTCAAGGACTTGATGGCTGTGGTAATCTCTTCTTTAGTAGGTATGTCCACATTGATGTCAAGGTCTGTTCAGCACTTCTCTGAAATGTTCGGTTTAGCGTATCGCTTGCTCCTTCTCTGTTGTTAGTAGGTTTCCCTGCTTATCCTTGACAAACGTGTTCTTGGCTGTATAACATTTGCCGCTGATGATCTTCGTCAGTTTGTAGACTGTTCCTTGCTCATTGCGTGTTGCTGCCTCCTCTGCTTGTGTTATCAGGTCTTCAAGGTGGTTTCGTTTATTTGCTTTCACAAGTCTTTTCACTCCCGATTAGCATCTTTGTGCTTGTCTTGGTATCTTCCCTTTTCCCGCTGTGATATTGCTCGTAGTACTTTCTTCTTCAGCTATCTCCTAACATCAATGGCTCGCCATCTGTCGGGGTTCATCCAGTCCTTTCTTTTCCGCTGTCTGTATCCAAGGCATTCTTTGCGGCTTTCTTTGTATATGACAGTAACTATGCGCCATTTCTCATTATCTGCATCATCTGCTCTTTCACCTTCCCCACCTTGGTCTGCAAGGGCTTGAAACTTGTTCTTTAGATGGAAGACGAAGCTTTTCTTAATGTGCGGGTCCTTCGATCAGTTTATCCACATCGTAGCGGTTGTGTCCCTTGTTTCGTTGTCCTGTCGCCTTCAGTTTCAACTTGATGTAAGCTGTTACAAGGAAGTGGTCACTGCCAACGTCAGCCCCTCTTCTCGCTCTGACATCTTGATGGGATCTCCTCCACTTGCCGTTGATCATTAGACGGTCGATCTGATTCTTGTCCCGTCCATTTAGAGAGTATCATGTCAGCTTGTGGATTTCGCGATGAGGGAACAGGGTGCAACCGATGATTAGATCATTCATATTGTAGAGATCCAGAAGAATTCATGGTTCCTCATCCATGTCTTCCCATTTTCCTGTCATGGTGTGTGTTATATCTACCGACTTTGGCATTTAGGTCTCCAATGACAATGATAAGATCGTGATTTGGTACTTTGTCTAACACAGCCTGAAGACTGAGATAAAAGGTGTCCTTTTCTTCCTCTTTGTTGTCATTGGTTGGGGAGTAACACTGCATTATGGTGAGGTTTGAGTGTCGTCCTCTTAATCTGACTTTGATCAGTGGATTGCTCATGGGTTTCCATTACAGAAGTGAACGTTCAACTCCTCTATTCAGAATGATTGTAACTGCTTCTTCTCTCCCAGAATACAGAGCACAGTTTCTCCTGTTGAAGTTACCTGTTTCCCTGATCCAGGCCATCTGCATTCACTGATTCCTAAAACATGTAGGCTGTAACGCCTCATCTCTGTTGTAACTTGAAAAAGTTTGCCCGTCTCGTACGCGTTGCGTACATTCCTGAATACAAGTCTGGTCTTTGTTTTGGCGTTCGGGACTTCCGTATTCATGCCAGTAGCTTCCTTTCAGCTTTCACCACAGCCAGTCATACGAGTTGTTGGCTCTGGAAGTTCTTCGTGCCGGGTTATGGTTGAAATCTCCGTCGTTGTTTCCGTAATATACCTATCTTTACAATACAAGTTGGCCCTGTGCGAAGTGGGAAAATTGTTCCAGTTTATAGTAGTTGAGGGTATAAGAATGATATTCAGAAGGATTCAGTTTTGGCACAGGGTTGCATGAAGCTACGACTAAGAGGGTGTCAACACATCAGGTCTGTAATCTCTCCCTGTATTCATTACACATCAGATCTAATCTCGTCCCTCTGTGAGCAGTACGCATCAGATAATATCTCCTCCTCCCCCTGTGTACGCATCAGATCATATCTTCTCCTCCCCCTGTGTACGCATCATATCATATCTCCTCTTCCCCCTGTGTACGCATCAGATCATATCTCCTCCTCCCCCTGTGTACGCATCAGATCATATCTCCTCCTCCCCTGTGTACGCATCAGATCATATCTCCTCCTCCCCCTGTGTACGCATCAGATCATATCTCCTCCTCCCCCTGTGTACGCATCAGATCATATCTCCTCCTCCCCCTGTGTACGCATCAGATCATATCTCCTCCTCCCCCTGTGTACGCATCAGATCATATCTCCTCGCCCCCCTGTGTACACATCAGATCTGAACTTCTGACCCCTCGGTGTATGCAGTAAACAAGCTCTGATCACACTCACACCCGCATGGATTATACAGAAGTTCTGAACATCCCTCCCCCTACATATGCAGTACACATCAGATATAATTCCCTCCCCCTGTATGCAGTAGACACCACACACCACATGTGTAATCCCCTCAGACATATGTGTACAGCAAACATTACCACTTATCCTCTCCTTCCTCATCAATGCAAGTAATTTGTAGGTGACTCCATATCGTCCATCAAAATGTACGTGTGCGTTGTTTCAGTGTCCACCAGAGGTGGTGAAGGCAACAATAACCTGTGCCTTTGATGCTGGGTACCGACACATCGATGGCGCCGCTGCCTATATCAATGAGGAGGCACTCGGCACAGCTTACCGTGAGCAGTTCTCTGCAGGTCGTGTGAAAAGAGATGACGTTTTTATTACGAGCAAGGTCGGTGTTGGTCAACAACCAAAAGTTGTTTTGTTTTGTGTTCCGTTGTACACATAACCAACTACAGCAGTTTACCATGCATATCAGAAATCTTTAACAATAAATGTTTGTTTCCTGGCAAAGTGTAATATTCAAAAGTTCTATCCAGTCATACGTTTTACCACCATCAATTTGATTACCTTGTAAACATGTTGGTTGATTTGTCATTGGCCAAAAATTTATGTCTACATATAATATTGTAAAGTGTGAATACAGAGTACAATGTCGAAATGACACAAGACACTCTTGCAAGGGCACTGTGGCATGCATTTCTGTTCTGTTGTGATATGTTGCCTACTTTATTCCATATATAAGGAGTCAAATAACCATATAATCGAAGGAGAATGGAAGATGTGCACATTCCGCGTACAAACAGGTGTGCATGCACACAAACAAACATTGCATGACACACATGGATGTACTAGTGCGAACTCGCACGCACACACACACACACACACACACACACTCACATACATACACCACACACACACATGCATGCATGCACACTCACTCACACAATTACTCACTGAGAAATGATGATGGTGCCCCTGTTTCAGCTGTGGAACAACTTTCATGCTGCAGAAGACGTGAAGCCAGCATTGCAGTACACTTTAAACGACCTGAGACTGGATTATCTTGATCTGTACATGATCCACTTACCTTATGGATTTCAGGTGACTTAGGATTTAGTGAAGTATATATTGATGTCGTGGACCTTTTAAAATTGTACATTTGTATATTACCTTGATGTTGTAATATTGTGTTCAATACAGTGTACTCTAAAATGTTGATGCACCTGGTAAATGCAGAGGTCATCATTAATGATAATACAGTAGAACTTGTCTTGTGGAACGCAAATGACTTGGAAACCACGTTAATTTTCTGTTGTGCAGTTGGCAATTTTGAAAGCCTGTCATCAAAATTCAGCTGTCTGCATTTTATGGTTACTCATAGTAGGTAAAACAACAGTCTTGTGACCAGTTTATGTGGTCGCTGTTTTGTAGGTGGTCATTCACGACAAGTATATTATTGTATTGTAAGTATAGTAATGTAACTAATGTATCCCATAACTCACAGTGATCATTATAATATCACTAACAAATGTAGTATCGTGATTGGACTGTTTTAGTATACACATTGCAAAACCAGTGAGTAGGCAATGGTTGTAATGTCATGTGACATATGTTCGTGTAGCGAGGGGAAGAGCTAAGCCTGAAGGATGAACTATATCAGAAGGATAAAGACGGCAGCCCATTGTTCTCTGACGTACACTATCTGGAGACATGGAAGGTGAGTGCAGAGACAAGGGCCTCTGTAAAGTGCGGAACAAGGCAGAACACGGCAGAACCGATGTAAAACCTTTGTAGCATTCTATGTGTAGTATGTACGAGACTCATACTTCATGCATAGTTAAATATTAATGTAGTACAACCTGTCTGTTAATATGAAGACATAATATGTAAATTAAAGTAACTCTTCATGTGATAGAACATTGCGGGATAACAGTAATATTCCGGAACCGCCAATAGGTGGCAATTGTTCCATCAACATTTTGTCTCATAAAAGTGTAACTTAATTTAGATATTATGCCTTCATATTGTTGAGCAGGCTGTACTACATAAATATTTAATTATGCATGAAGTATGAGTCTGGTGCAATGCACACACCAAATGCTAAAGGGATTTTACATCAGTTCCATCTTGTTCTGCCTCGTTCATCGGTTTGCGGAGTCCGCAGAAACAAACCTTTATTAATGTCATCAACAGGGCGGGGTAGATTCTAAAATTAGTTGGAATCATTTAATTAAATTCCTCAATTACAATTGGGATTTGTAAGATTAATTAATTATATTAAAATCCAATGTTGTCCTCAATCAAACTGTCGAATTACGTAATATTATGAACTTGAATTGTGGAAGAGTTAATTGTTATTAGCAGTTACAGGCCACATTGTGTAAGGACTGGTCTGTCTTTTGATCATGGTGGTCATGTCAGGATTCAGTCAGTTGGCCACAGTTAACCATGGAAAACCGTCTGTTCGTCTTTAAACTTACTGTGGAAAAGCCCATATATGACTACTGTCATTTACAATTTGTTTAATGCATGTGATTTTGTTCGCTTATTGTCCTTCTTAAATGTGCTGCTCCCCACTAAAGAATCAACTTGAATCCTTCAAATCACCCCGAATCCAGATTTTGCAATTCTCTTGTGTGTTGACTTTACAACCATATATATATTGTGGTATCGAAGTCATCAATGAAGACTGATGGACAAAGTCATTCAAAATTGAGCAACACTCCGTCATCATCCAAACTGCTGTAGGCGGTCAATATTGACTCGCGGCAACAGCATCAACGTTGAGTGTGTGTTACTTTTACGGTGCTCTCGTCAAACTCGGATTGACATTTTCATATCGTCGGTACACACTTGAATCTTTGCAGAGCCTTGAGTGCTTTAATGATGTCAGTATGCGGTGCGCATAGAAGTGCAAGTAGGTCATGGTTTTGGTATGATCAGTCAGCAATTTGGACTGAAAATCTACGATTACCTCCATGAAATCAATGGTCCTTATTCAGGAACGTAGTTTGCCTAAAAAATTGGCTGTGTGAAGTTATACATTTGAATATCATGCATGCAATTTCTTCTGCTTCCTTGCACTCTTATCGTTGCAAACAAGATAGGGTATTTCTAATTGCAATGGTACGTCCCCTGAAATAAATTTGTTATTTAGATATAATTTATTGGTGACTCCTATTAGAGCGACTGTTGTCTTTATAGAAGTCACTGATTCGTTTTAAATTGACATTGTATTTGTCAGTGTGAACCACTGATTTCTATA
The DNA here is from genome assembly GCA_963995525.1 of Escarpia spicata. Taxonomy (NCBI): domain Eukaryota; kingdom Metazoa; phylum Annelida; class Polychaeta; order Sabellida; family Siboglinidae; genus Escarpia; species Escarpia spicata. The sequence goes on from OZ023212.1 coordinate 17,441,037, forward strand.
CGTTGATAGGGAGTGGTTAAAAGATCTACTCGACATGATCCTGTGTTCCTTGCAGGCATTGGAGAAGTGTGTGGATGAAGGTCTGGTGAAGAATATAGGCGTGTCCAACTTCAACAGCGTACAGATTCAAGACATCATCGACAACTGTCGCATAAAACCAGCTGTTAATCAGGTTAGTTGTCACCATACGTTCTCCAGTGTTATGAACTGAACTTTCAAACATTCATTCATTCGATTCATAATTCCGAAATGTAAATAGAAACATACCAGATATGGGTTCGATTCCGCTTCAACGACTCCGACTCCAATTCCAGCACAACTTTTGATTCCGATTCCGACTTTTGAATCAAAAGTTGTGCTGGAGTCGGTTTGATTCCGATTCCAGCAAACCTTTCGATTCTGATTCCAACTCCAATCGGGCCTACTACTTTTGCTTTTTATTGATAAATAATGTAGTCGATTAATAGATTGGATCAGGGTTGAACGGTTTTTTAACCGCCCCGGTTTTAACCGCACGCTTTTAACCGCACGGTTTAACCACCCGGTTTTAACCTGGTTAAAACCGGGCTTATCTTCCCTGAAACGTGGTCAAAACCTGGTTAAAACCTAATTTAGTGATAATTGTGTGCAATATTTCTGTAATTAATTGTTAATCACTATACAAAAATGCAAGTGTCAAAATATATGTTCAATATGAATAAGAAACAAGATGTATTGATGTATTATTGCTCATTGTATTCAAATCAAACTCATGCAAAAAGTAGACCGTTATTTTCAACAATATGTGTAAACATGTCAGAATCAAACATCACAAAGTGGTAAAGCATAAAAACTAAAAAGTATTGCATGGTCCATGCTCTGTTGTTGGTCCTGTTTTATTCTTTAGATTAACCAACTGAATTTGTGTTTTCAAAAGATAGCCTATCTATGTTCTCATGATTGATGATTACAGATACATGGAACATTTAACCTTATATACTTCATTTTTTTATTAACTAGTTTTATTTATATTAAGTGATAATTAATATTATTCACAGCAAACCAGTTGTTTCATTAATGTAACTCCTGACCAGCAGCATTGCTAGGCACACCTCTGCTCCCAACACAACAGTGTATACCGATATGATATCATTGCCTCATTGACAAACAAAATAAATCATACCACATCAAAAGCACAGCATAAATCATTGACATAAAACAGACTTCAACACTTTAAAAGTCAGGCCTGCAACTGCTAGGCTGGCAATCGTACATCGTGTTCGGGCTTTACCAATCTAGTTCTTTCCCCGTAGGAACCTTTAGCACGTGACAAGTGCTGCTGCTCTTTGTATGCCTAGTCGATTTCACAGTTTGACTTGAATCAGCAGCATGGGTAACTTCTGTGCTTTTTTGCAGGGTGTAGAACTGATTGCTCCTGAGCGCTCGATGCATTTCCACCAAACATCTGGCCTGGTTTGAGCACACACTGGATGAGCTAAGGTCCTGCGTAATGGCAGATCATCTGCTACAAACTGGCACAGTTCAGCTACCAGCTCTGGAGCATCTTCCATCTTGGGCTTCATCCACTTGTTTGGATTGAGGTTTCTTGCCCCTGTACTTCGGATGCAGTAGATTGGCAAGAAAGTGGTCTGCTGTCATTGCCTGGACAAGTCTCTTTTTGATGGCGGGCAACTGAGCAGGTTAAGCCATTGCTCACATGCGTCTGCAATTGTGGATGAGTCAGCCTGCAAGTTGTCTAGGGCATTGGCAATTGGTTGCAGCTAGACATCCATGTTCTTTGCTTATTTGTAAAGACCAACATTCTGAATGAGGCCTGTGATCCTGTTGACAACCATGTCCTCATTTTCAGCTACAACAAGAAGCATCAACGGTCGTTTTGTAAGGTACGTTGCAATGCAGTCGAGTTAACTGTTCCACCGTATTTCTCCGGGTAGCCGCGGCTTTACAGAGCCAACTTTATTGGTCAAGAGGGCTCCAGGCACATGGTGATTACGGAAATATTTGTTGATTTCCACAACTTGGCTGATCACTTGTTGAGTTATGACATCTTGGCCTAGAGGGTTTAGCCAATGCGATGAGCATCCATACACTGTATGGATCTCATTTTGTTTTCATTGTCTGTCACAACTGCTGTGACTGTACATCCAAACTTGTCAGATGTTTCCTTCATAGAATCTTTCGCAACTGATTCACAGTAGGCAGCTGATTTCTGGTTTGTACCTGTTTCGCGGACATGAGGTACGATTTCCCCTTTACGTGTACATTACTGGCAATCACTGGAGAATTGTGAACGTCACTCCTGCCATCTTCTGTAAGTATTGCATCATCTTCGGTAACATGTTTTTTTCATGTTGTTGATTATCTTCTCATGGAGTTTTTCAAGCAACTCATTACCCAGGGCCCTGCATGTGGGAGGTTGATATCCAGGGCGCAGCATCTCTCTTCTTAAATTCAGTATTGGACGCAACGTTAAACGGAATATTGCAGGCATAAAACATCTTTGCTACTTGTTTGTCTAACTGAGCCATGGCATTGGTATCTGGCTTAATGTCAACAGTGTTTGAAGCCTGATGGACCTTAGCCTTTTTAGGCTTTGGTGGATCATGGACCTGGTTGGGCGGACGTAGATTGTCTGTGTTATTATTGTTGTTCACAGTGCCTTTGCTGTTGACATTATGATTGTCAAACAGAGCTGCACACTTCGTCAAATAAGTTTTCAGTCTCATAGTTTTGGCGCTCACTAAAATGTAACAGTTTTTACATTGGGCCAGTTTTAGACTTGGCTTAGATTGCTGTTCAATTTCAACAAAGGATTCCGAAACATATTTTTCTAAGCAAATATATAACCTATAACACAGACATGGAATTGTATGCTAACGCAAAAAGGAAGCAACTACATCACGCCGATATGAGAACAGCCAAAAACGTTTGCCAGTTTAGTTGTCATCCGCGTGATATACATATATATATATATATATATATATATAAATACACAACGTTTTTGTTTGTTATACCTTTGGGGCAATATTCTCAGTGACATATTAGTGGGATGTAGTTGATATGTTATTTGGCGTAAGTGTACTCTTTTGTTCAAATCATACAATATTGCATAACAATTTAAAATTTAAATCACGTCAACACTTTCATCACGCCAAGAGGCTAACGCAAATAAAATCACCATGTGGCGTGCACATAATGTGTTACGTTTGTCGTTTTCACTATTAACATATACATTCATTGCCAAATCGTGTATTACATTAGCACAACAACAACTTTTATGTACTCAGATTAATATTTAAAAAAGTAATTAAGAGTAATTGCACGACAATTCAGCATTGGTGTTTCATAATATCCAGCTAATCTTGTTTTAAGCAAGTAGATATTCACATTCTATCACTAGGTAAATTCGTATATGAGCTAAATATAAGCTAGGAGAAGTTTGGTGTATGTTGGGTTAGTTTTAGGTTTTTCAATAGTATTAATAGGTTTTGGCTGGGTTTTGACCAGGTTTTAACCTGGTTTTAACCGCTAAGCAGTTAAGACAGGGTTTGACCAGCTAGATTGCAACCCTGGATTGGATACATTCAACATTACAACTATGTATTTAATGAAGTTTATATCATGATGTGTTCTATATTTGGTAATCGGTATATTGATATATTGAAACCCATTGTGTCTATCATCAGTCCAGATCTCAAACAGTTTGCCTACAGGAGTTATGCCTCAGTTGGACCTCCTGCTTCGTTACAAAAAAGTGCAATGTATTTTTGAGAATTTTTTTATATACTAAATTCACCTGCTCTGACATAAGTGCATTTGTGTGGTTGTAGAAGCTGTCGACAGTAAAATGGTGTATTTTTAGCTGATTTTACTAAGCGAAAAGGTAGTTGGCAGCAATTTGGCTAGTTGACCCTTTAGCCGGATTACTGCCTGCATCCATTCTTAAATATTGACGGGTGTCACACATACAGGCATTTTACGAGAGCTAGAAATGTTAGATTTTCACTAAACTCGCACAGCATGTCAATGAGGTGATAATAACAGCAGGTGAGAAATTTACGAAATTGTGTAGGTCACGTTTTCATATAATCACACAAAACGTTAACATGATCGCCAATGGGAAAACTAACACAGTTGTGCTGAGCCCCACAGCTGTTATGAGGCAGAATCACGGGGATTACTGGTCAATGAGGCACTACTTATCCCACTTTGCTTTTGTTTTAGTAGTAATACTTTTCACATCTTGAGGGTGGGTAGGACATCAATAGGGAAATATTTTATTCATGACTACTCTTGTTGGAGCAGTTGAATAGTTTGATCTGTACATGTAAAAACAAACCATGTCCATCCACCTCTCAGTCTATTCAACTTCAAGCTGATCTGGAAACCAATTTAAGCTATCATAACCTAGCATTCCTAGGTACATGACATTTTAAGCTGAGTTAATGTTCGAAGCATACTGTTGGCTACAGTTACCCAGATTAAAGAAGACCAAATGCTTTACAATCCACTTTATCTAAAGTGCAATTAACCAAGTACAACTAATATCTCACCGTGGCTGTTTGAGATCCTATCAATTCTGATTCCGACTCAACTCCAAAATATTCCGACTCTGATTCCGATTCCACCAAATTAACTCCAAACGATTCCGAATCCGGAATCGAAGTTGGAATCGTCCTTTGATTCCGATTCCGGAGTCGGGTCTGAAATATACAATATTACCACATTTTATATGTCAAAACTTGTTAAACAAAATGGAATGCAGAGCATCGAAATGCATTAGTTACTAAGAACTTCCTCCAATATCAAGGGAACATGTACACTTTATTATTAATGGCAAACATAAATGTAATGTTTATGTAGCAGCAGGTAGTGCTCTTTGGCACTGTACAGTAGTCTATAAATGAATATTCTAACACACATAGTATATTGGTAGTCGATAATTAATATATTTGCAAAGTATTAATTAACTTTCAAGTGTCTCATGAACCGAACTTCACTTCATAGAAATTAACTACAACTTTTATTTGTCTTCTGTGTATGATGTGTGTATTCTATATTCTTTCAGCAAATAACCACATTATATGTACTATATAATATTTATAATATATTCATCGTTGTACGATTGTTAACGTCACCATTCCCATACAAGCTCTGACTCATGTTGAGTGCTCTACCACTTTCTACAGGTGGAGATTCATCCGTACTTCTCACAGCAGAAACTAGTGAAGTTCTGCCAAGACAAAGGCATAGCTGTTGTGGCCTACAGTCCCCTGGCCTCTGGTCCCGTTCCAGGGTTAGTAACACGCTGGTTTTGTAACCGCCTTGTCTGTTGTTGTGACAACAGTTGTGTGTCAACTTTCGGTTGAGGCGACCGAGGTTCGAATCCCACTATCGATTGCCGTTTCAAAACTTTGGCAATTTTGTTTATTCCACTTTGTCTGTCTTTCACAAGAGACATTATAAACCATTGGTATCTTCTACCTGGTGTCTATGGCAGGGAAAGTAAACTATTCCTTACGGGGGTAAATGTATAACTTGTAGTGGACTCACTTACTCTACAGAAGGAAACTCTGAAAACCAAGCTTGATAATCCAATAGCCACATATGTATGGCTAACACAACTAATCACTAGAAGCAGCAGAAAGCGAAATGTATAGATTATGTAATTACTCCCTCAGAACAAAACAATTTTTACTCATGAAAATCCTTGTGGTGCTGATAATTGTTAAAGCTATTCTTTGAGAATTTTAATCTCTGTAGTTTACGCAATTATTAACTAATCCTATTAGTATGATTATTTCATGTAATTCTATGCCTTTATTTAATTATAATTTGTTTTATTAATCACTAATGACCTTGACAATATATCGAAAAAATAATTGCGCGTACGCACAGTTTCTACTTTGGCCCCACGTTTACGATCCGTATACGGCATGCTCATGAATATTCGGGACTGTCCGTCAGACTTCGATTAGATACGCCGAGTTAATAGATGCAAGAAAAACGTCATAACATGTGTGTATTTGGATTAGCCACGCCATGCGAATGAGTCGTGACTGATAAAATTATCAAAAGGAAACGTGGACCAGCTGCTGTTTATGTCACAGATTCAGCAAAGAAAAGAAGGAAAATATATGGAATAAACGGAGAATGAGTATAGCTTGATTTAAAAGAAAAAACACCAGCTCTCCACGCACGAAGCCGCCGATGACATATTGAATGATTGACATTGTTTTGTTGGGATATAAAACATACGAAATCTCACCTATGGGATTATCATGTTCCTTTCTAGTCCTTTGGGCCGAAGGACCAATGGACTTATGCTATCACTCTGCGTGCGCCGTACACAAATAGCTGCCATATCTCAGAAACCGTTCAGCAACTTTTTTCTAATTTTGCATAAACGTATCTTAGGGTACTGCCACTATACACAAGACATTTGTTGTTGATTGAATCATTCTAAGGGCACATCAGGGCCCCCCAAAATGCTAAATTATCCTAGTATTTCCCTACTGCTGTAAGCCTCCTGCACTGATCTTTATTTATAACTCAGTGTTTTGGCCAGGTTTTCAAAAGGGCAGGGTGCCATTTTAGTAAAAAGGCACGTAAAGTGCGGTGAGCAATGGTTAAAAAGGCACTTGCTACATGCCACTAAATTAAATACATGAGACGCAGTGGTAGAGTACAGCTTGTAGTTTAATATCATACTACTTACATATAGTATATTATGTACACAGTGTATAAGTATATGTATGTATTATAATATAGACTCGGTCAAGCATTTGTAGAACAAAACGCAATATTCAGCTTTACATAACTTTTTAATTTATGTCAGGCTGCATAATATTCAACATACACAGAGAATATTATACAGGTAATATGTGTGCCAAATTTCTTTGGGCTAGGTTTAGCATATATTGAGATATACTGTTACGTTCGATTTTCAAAATTAAAAATATACAAGCAACATAGTCATTTTGAAAAATGACATTTAGAAAATATAAATATGAATAAATGGAAGATTATAGTATATATAGACAATACAACATGAACATGTTTTATTTAGTTAAGTTAGCATGCACTTTATTGAAGTTTGAGCAAAACACAATATTTGACGTTACATAACATTTTATATATAAATTCACATCATTTTTAATATTACCAGACTATTATACAATAAATAGGTGCGCAAAATATTGTTGGGCTAGACTGAACATAAATTGAGATATATTGCACTGCAAATAGTAAAAGGTATGATGTCAAACACTAAAGTAATTATACACATGCATGTAGCTAATTTAGAAAATTCCATTTTAATAACAAAACAACTACCCACACTCAATCTCATTTTTTACAATCAGTCAACAAGTAGAAAAAGTAACTATTGCTAGTTTGAAGCCCCTGTTTAATGGTACCTCTATGAATAATAATTACTACAGGTAGCTACTGCTAAACGCTTTGGTAAAAAGAAGATGCTACCGCCAGCAACCTTAGCACTCCGGCTAGTCCACTACACACGCACGGGACGTCGTGACGCCACGCCTGGTAATGAGCACGAACGACGTCATGTGCCGGCGGGTTGTTGACTATTGAGCAGGTTCTTTTTATTAGGGCCATAATTCCACAATGCTACATTGTTGATTTCTTACTTTCGATTATCCATTTACGCCGAGATTGTCGAATTCTGAGTTTCGATTATCCCTTTACGCTGTTATTGTGCAATATTGTTGTCAAATAAATCACTAGAATGGCGTTTGGTCAAATATTTCTCCAAAAGATTTTCTCCAAAATATTTTCTCCAAAAAATGTTCTCAAAAATATTTTCTCGAAACGAAGTTCTCCAAACGATTATCTGGCACAAATTGGACTCAGTGACCTTAGGTAAGCTAAGCTGTGCTGCCCCCTAGCGAACTACACTAACTTGCAAATACTGAAGTATCCCTTGCAAGTCAGGCCAAAGCAATTATATAATTGCTTTGGTCAGGCCTTGCGCTGTCGTAGTGTACATAATACTTATATCGAGCATTTTTTACCCACGTTATGAGCTGTTTTATCAAAGTTGGAGTTTAAAAGAACTCAATTCAGTCTCAAAGTCGATGAACGGAAGAAATGAAGTGCCAAGCAGTCTGCCAGAAAACGCGAATTGTTTGTCGGGAAGGTTGGTACTGTGTGTGAGCGATAATTCATGATGTTTCGAAAACTGTCAATAATAATATTTATTCGTACTATAACGTGTACAATTCAGTGAAAGCAACGTATACATCCATCTAATATGTATATAAAACGGTCAGTGTAGCCAGTCTCGTCTATGAAGCGTGAGCGTCTATGTCATGAATGGGGGAGGCTGTTTTTAAGTGAATATTATTAAACTTTAAAGATAATAATAGTGTGGAGTCTCCCATCACACAGTGATTTGTTTTGAATTTTTTTTACATTATGTAAATTGTTATTGTAAAATTTGTAGCTTAGTATTTGTTTTCATATTTTTACCTGTTAATGAAATTAAAAAGTTTACAAGTTACATACCACACACATGTATAATATTATATATATATATATATATATTGACGGGTAGTAGTGCTGTCAAACCATGTTCATTTTCACAAATAATCTTACTCATTCCATATTCCAATTCACGACTCTGTTCGACAGCTTCAACACAAAGGCGTGAACTACCTCAACACCACTGCAGCCATCACATATGACAAGATCTGTGGTGGCTCTATCTAGCATCAGTGTTCGTAGCAAAGGCAGCTCAGGTGTCCAGTCACTTCCTGAGGCTGGATATATTTATATATATATAAATCATAGCATAATAATTGGAAGATATGCAAACATATGTGATTGGTTTTAACAATTATGTTTTATTCTGACCAATCTTAGTGTAGTTGCACCATCTTTGGTTGATAAGGCTTTTGTGAAACTTTCAATTGCATTCTACATTTAATTTGCAGTTCAATTTTTGAACTTAATGGTCTATTTATTTAATTTGGAATATTTCTGTTGCAAACATAAATTCGTATATACAGTGCAAGTATGTTTCATTAGCCCCCCCACCCCCACCCCCGTCTTCCGATATCACCACTCCAGCCAAGCGGCTGAAGTTATAGTTATGGCGGCTCGGTAGTGCCAAAATTTAGACTACACCATTTGGTTCGGCCAGGCTCAATTTCTGGATCCACCCCTGTATGTGAATGTTTTGTTTGTCTGCATGAGGATTTTGCAGTAATGGGTGTCCTCGTTAAATTGCATATTGTTGTTAGAAATGCATGTGAAATTGTGAATTAAAGTAAAGACAATGTAAAGTACAAACATTTTATTGAAACTATTTCATAAGATTGACTACAAAATTATGAAAAGCACAATACAACTACAGGTACAATCATTGCACTTGATATGCATAATGTAATAATTTTTAATATCACATACACATAATATGCAAAGCAACAATAGAAACAAAAATTAGGAAGAGGTTGAAAAAATATCAGGTACATATAAAAAACAAACAGTTACTTTTATCATGATTCTTTGTTGCAAACAAACAACACTAGTTAGTACATGTAATATCAAATGCTAGGTGTAGTTTATACATGCCTTATATGTTTACATCTCAAAAAATTAGTGACTAAACAATTATGTGTATTTAACAAACAAAATTCATATTTAATACCCATAAAATGTAAACCAGTGAGAAAAAAATTACTTAGAAAGATGTTTAGTTGAACTTAAAATAGTGACTACACTAGACAGAGTCATCCCTATGTGACTGAGAATTACATATACAATCACTACATGCTACATTGCGCCAGTTTACTCAGCTGTATGAAGAGTACCTGCTACAGACAGTGGTGGATAGTCTTCGCATATTAATTTCAGCTTAATGCTTCCCACATAAGTCAAGATGGTGTTTTGAGCAATCCTGAAGACTGGATAGTACACAATATCAGAACTAACCTTACTCAGGTGTTGTTTAATTATCATGTGAAATGAAAATGTAATGTAAATTATTTGTGAAAATATAAAATAGTGATAAAAAAGAATAATTTAGAAAGATGATAGGTGGCATGAAAAATATATAACAGTCCTCATGATTCATACATAATTTAAACAAGTAACATGCTGCTGCCAGTGTATCAACAGACTGTTGCAGAAAAATGTAAAAAGGCTTTCAATACCACTACTTCATCACAAACTTGTGTTGTACATAACAAAAGAAGTGCCTGGTGTATGTTGCAAGAACTAAGCTGGCTGCCACTGACTATCAGCAACACAAAGACAATGAAACCCTACCACTATAACAATGCTGGATAATTCATGTATTTTTTCAAGGACACTGGTAAAAGTTATAGTTGAATTGAATACAAATACCTTGTATTATTGACTTTTGATAAATGTGTCGTCACGTATAAAAATATCATACATGTCAGAGCCATGCTAATTGTCACTTTTTCTTCGGTATAGGTAGATGCAGATGTACAGCAAAAAGTCAGGAAGCTGGTATGCAGTACCATCAAAGATAGCGAAAACATACAGTGATGTCATCGACATCTAAACCGATGTAGTTCACCGAAGAATGCTCGACACTGAACCTCTCTCACAGCGTTGAAAATTGTTGCCCGAAGACTCATGCCATAACTGCCAAACCCTGGCACCCACCGTTCCATCACCAATTGCAGAGCTAGTCAGGTGTCACCACATTCTTATGTCGAGCAACCTGCATTCTACATTGGTCTCCAGTCAGTCAAGCTAACTGACTGATCTGGAAGCCAGTGTACACCCCTTGGCACTGGGGAATCTGTCATGGATGCAACTCACGACACAATTGGGATCACTCGGTGGACATTCACATGACAAACTGTTAAAATGCAGCATATTGCATGGCTGTAGAATCTTATCCGAGATCCTGGACATACAACTGCCCAGTATGCCATATTAACTTGGAGAGCTAGTAGTACTAAGCACACTAGTTCAATCTCCTGTAAAGAAAAGCATATATTCAGTAAACAAAAACAGGCATCATAGTAGCGTTTGGAGGAAATAATTATGGAGTTGTTCATTGTCATAATCAGTAAATATAAAATAATGTTTCATGTATGATCTGCAGCATTTCACAAGAAAAAAGGCAGAAAGAAATGTTCTACTACAGCTGCATCTATACATCTTGATATCTTACTTCTTGGGAACAGTCAGTGTTTACCGGGTGGAGAAAGGGGGTGGGTTGATACAGCATGCAGACATTAGTGGATTATGCTATTTTTCCAAACGGTGAAAAATTTTAACTATTTTTCTTTACTAGGTGTTTATTGTCATTACAGCAATTTTTTATTGTTCCATTTCATTACAGTGACGCTTGATCTTAGTCAATATTATAGACTGAGTTTAATTCTGCTAATCAGTAAAGTGCATTTATATATATATATTTTTTTCAGTATATAAATTCATGTAACTGTCTGCCATGTGTAACTACTACACATATTCATGTTTCACATTTTAAGCCTGAGGTTTAATGGTCAAAGTGTATGTTGGAAATGACAAGATGAGGTGTATTTTCTAACAGTGTATTTTCCTCGTTAAGTATTCAAAGGTTCATAATATGTATGTCTACCTTCTTCAAGAATGAATAATTTATTTTATAAATTTATTTTAGAGTTATCGCCATATGCTAAATACTTTTTAAAAGTGTATTAATATGTCTTTGTTGATACGCTGGGTATAATATACAAGTGCAGAAGTTAACCTAGTTTTTCATGTCCAAGATGTTATTATTAAAATGCGTATGAAAACAAATGTATATTTAAATGTGCACATTAAAATATGCTATATTTACTCCATAACCAGCTTCGTTTGTGGACAGTTCCTGTTGATAATATTTGTGCTGTATCTTAGGCCCGTGAAGAAAGAAGAGACACAAAAAAACGCATCCTGCCTGTTTATTGTTGTTTGAAAAAAATTGTGGTTGTGGACAATGTGGTGGATAACGTAAGTTAGTGTCCACCATTTCATGTCCAGAGTGCTCTGATCATTCTTAACATTTTAAAAGTCTTGGTTGGATTCTGATGAGGTACTAGCATACATCAGTCAAGCAAATTTTGATTTCTGAAGTGTTTCACATTCTCATATTTTTGTTAAAAGACACCATGTAACTTTCATCGTGAACTTCACTTGGCATTGTGCCACATAACAGTGAGTAAAAATATCTTATCTTAATTTTAGGTGTAGATGTATTTTGGTTACCATCTAAGACTGTTTTTGCTGTCCATTCCTCTTTTTTGGCCCAGTATTGTGCTTCACCTATATAAATTTACCCAGACACGTATATAATGTAATATCAACAATAATTCATGAGTAAGGGGCTGTTAGGTTTCTTTTAAACTGGTTAATGGTCAGGAGTATTCTAAGTTTATGAGGCAAGGTATTCCTGAATACTGGTCCTGAATAATTTATTGTTAGGTTTTGAATGTTTGTTCTTACATTTAACACATATAAATTTGCAAACCTCTTACAAATAAGCCTGCTGGTATCCATTGACAAAGACAAGTATTATTTCATCAAGGCAGTATCATATTTGACAGGGACGTACAAACTACTAAGCTCATATGGTTATTCGCATTTACCTTTAATCCTACAGTCCTTTTAGTTTAATGTTAAGATAACTCACCTTTCTTTGTGTAGAGACTTGCTCTTTTCTTCCAGCTTCTTTCCATACTGGGATAAGTCTTCCTGTATACTCCCCAGTGTAAATTTGGGTAGTTGGTGCATACCACCATGTACGTCCCTATACATGTTATTCTGCAGCAGTTTCATGCTGAGCTCCTCTTCATTAACCTGTAAAATGAAAAACAATGACATTATCCCAAGTTATGTTCAATATGTGACTAAGATAAAGTATAGTGGGTTTGGAGTAAGACTGCTCATGATATAGAAGAAAGCACTGATCAGGCTGGGCTGGTACCCCCGCATCCCTCTCGGTAGTGTATGTTACTCCAAGGGTTTGTGCTGGTTTTTATGAAATATAGAAACACACCCTCCCATCTTAGGTAATGTAAGGATGCATTTTATTTATCCCAACAGCAGAAACAAAGTATACAGAGAGTGCGGCTAGTGTAGTGGTTAGCACATCCGCCTGGAAACCTGGACCGAGCAGGCATGATATTTTGTGTAAAAATCTGGCTCTCAAAATTGGGGACTGCGTATCCTTAGTGACTCGGTGATCACATTAATGTCGGTCCCGTCTCAATTTGGGACATAAAAGAACCACTGAGGACGACAAGCACCCTGGTAGTGACCACCCTCAGTGCCAGTATATAAAGAATAAGACCTCATAAGACCATTACATTGTAACCACAATAATACAGACTAGTCAGTTAATAGAACATTGCCAAGAGCTGGAGACAACTAGAACTACAAAATATGAAAACAAATACTAAGTTACAAATTTTACAATAACAATTTACATAATGTCAACAAAATTCAAAACAAATCATTGTGTGATGGGAGACTCCACACTATTATTATATTTAAAGTTTAATAATATTCACTTAAAAACAGTCTCCCCCATTCATGACATAGACGCTCACGCTTCATAGACGAGACTGGCTACACTGACCGTTTTATATACATATTAGATGGATTTATACGTTGCTTTCACTGAATTGTACACGTTATAGTACGAATAAATATTATTAACTGACAGTTTTCGAAACATCATGAATTATCGCTCACACACAGTACCAACCTTCCTGACAAACAATTCGCGTTTTCTGGCAGACTGCTTGGCACTTCATTTCTTCCGTTCATCGACTTTGAGACTGAATTGAGTTCTTTTAAACTCCAACTTTGATAAAACAGCTCATAACGTGGGTAAAAAATGCTCGATATAAGTATTATGTACACTACGACAGCGCAAGGCCTGACCAAAGCAATTATATAATTGCTTTGGCCGACTTGCAAGGGATACTTCAGTATTTGCAAGTTGGTGTAGTTCGCTAGGGGGCAGCACAGCTTAGCTTACCTAAGGTCACTGAGTCCAATTTGTGCCAGATAATCGTTTGGAGAACTTCGTTTCGAGAAAATATTTAGGAGAACATTTTTTGGAGAAAATCTTTTGGAGAAATATTTGACCAAACGCCATTCTAGTGAATTATTTGACAACAATCTTGCACAATGACAGCGTAAAGGGATAATCGAAAGTCAGAATTCGACAATCTCGGCGTAAATGGATAATCGAAAGTCAGAAATCAACAATGTAGCATTGTGGAATTATGGCCCTAATATCGTTCCATAGATGGGGATGTGTTTCGAGATTAGGGCGCTTTCAGACACTCTCAAATTAATATTCACAATCGTCTAACCGTCTGTGGCCACGAGTTGGGTTACGATGCAAATATAGCAAGGCGTCGTGTAAAATGGCAGGGCGTTCTTTTTGCCTATTTTTCGGGTACCAGCCAAGTAACCAGGGCGTCACTGAAAAAGGGCAGGGCGTAACGCCCTGCAAATTTGAGGTAGAACACTCTTATAACTGCCAATGGTCTCTATTTATAACTGGATTTTGCCCTATCTCTGATGACTGGGGTGGCTATCCTGGCACTGAATTTAGGTCAATGTGTGGTCAGTGAGCCGCTGGCTGGATTTGTCACTCATGGCCACAGTTTATTGTTTTATTGTTGGTCATGCAGTCTTGATGTGGCCAGGGCTGGGCTGTTGTTTATTGCCCAGTGTGAGGAAGTGAGTGCTTAGTGGGCTTCAGGCATTGTAGGCACTGGGGTAAGACATTCTGATGTAATACATCTTTTGTACCATTACATGTATAGTGATATAATTAACTAAACACCAAATTTCTAGTGTATCGTGGCACTATACGTTAATAACATACATACTATAAGCCAACTTTGAATGCCATACACTCAATATTCCCATGCTATCCATGTGCATATGCAAAACTTCACAATCATGTTGTCTTATAATTTTGTTTACACATAAAGACATAATCTGACATAACTTCATACGTTTTTGTAGCAGCACATTTGTACTTCCAGTGTATCACTGAAACATAACGTACATGCTGTGTGCCATATTTGAATGCCATGCATGTAATATTTCCATGCAATCCATTTGCATATATATAGTAAAACTTCAACAGCCGTTTTCTTCATTTTCACTTTTTGACCCCTACCGTGTTCAATGCTCCACAACTTTGCCAATTTTTGTAGCAGTCATAATTTTTGAAACCGTGTAAGGCACCCTACCCAACCTTTATAAGAATGTAAGAAAACAATGTTACCATGTTTCCGACTTATCACTCATTTGGTCAGGATCACATATAGTTCAAAGGATTTCAGGGCCTCTTGGCCCATTTTTCACTAGGCTATACATTTTAAAGTTTAGTTTTAATGAAACGTTTAGATAACAGAAACTTATTGAAGCCGAGAAACATTCAATAATGAAACCATTTTGTTTGCACCATAAATCCAGCTGCTATTTCCATAAGCAGTATAACTACAACATTATACATCACATGAAGTAATGTACAATATTAAAATAGCATAGGTGGTTACGTACTTTCCTATCTACATAAGGTTTAATTGTAGTTTGAAAAATGTAGATCTATAAAGAGCATAATAACATAATTGTCGACAAAATATTTAAATATATTGTATCAGGGTAACAACATGTTTTATTTTGTACTGGGAGTGCAATACTTATTTGTTCTGCCCATCATTTAGAGTAAAATATATCGAATTTGTTTCTTTCGAACTCCCGTTTCGATGACAAATAAAATGGACACTGTATGATGGAAATAAAGTTATAAAATTACAAAACTTTAAAAGTAATGCATATTTTAAAAATCAGTTTTCAGTCATCATTGGTATATTTAATTCAAGAAGATCCCTAAAACATGTTGAATGTTATGGAACATTTATATTTTATGAATTTTAAAAATTATTTTAAAAGCAACATTGTCGACGCCTTTTTATACACTACTCCCAGTATAGTTCACTTAACACAAACTTGTTTCAACAAATTTTGAAGAATATGCTGTAGAACACAATCCAAACATGATGAACATAAGAAAGCATACATTTTATTATGTACTCCTATTTTGTAAAATAATGACCGTATGTTGTGCATTTGGATGCACAAATCGATCGATTGCACAAATCCATTTGAAACATGTAGTGAGGTACGTATTCCCAGCAGAAGCCACACGGAACTAATGTGGCAGAAAAAAATCAGACATCTTCTTCACTACTGTGACATTTAACATATTGTCCTACTGCTATGCATTTTGATACACAAAGCTATCAGATGCACACATCGATTTGAAACACGAAGTGATGTACAACTTTCCAGTAGATGTCGCACAGAACAAAATAGGGCAGAATAAAGTCAAGCACCATCATATATCAGGTGACCCATTATCCAATTAATGACACTGTTGAGTAGAGTTCTTCAATTTCCTCTTTCAATCAGCTCGGCTATTTCCAATGTTCCTGCAAATAAACAAAGTTGAATTTAGGAAATTGAACCTAAGTGCTGGATATAAATGTGTTTGTTTAAAAGCAAGGAATATAGTAAACAAAAAAAATGAACTAAACATTATGGTAGAATATATTGACCCTCATATAATAGATATAACCGAATCAAAGGCCACCATCGATATATCAGATGCCGAATTGGGACTGACAGGATCTGTAATGTTTAGGAAAGATAGAATAGGAAGAAAGGGAGGTGGAGTTATTTTATATATTAAAAAATCTATCCAGGCTTATGAAACAAAATTAGAAAGAGAAGCAGGAGGCAGAGTCAGACTATTTAGGGCAGTTAATTGTAACCCCGGCAATGGTACCTAAGAAAACAAGGGCTATGAAGGATAATAAATCACCTGGAGTGGATGGGTTTCCGCCCAAACTACTATTGGAAATAGTAGAACAAATTAGCGTACCGCTTGCAACAGTTTAAAATTTATTTGTTATTAAAAGAGGGAGTGATTCCTTTAGAATGAAAACAAGCAAATATCATACCGTTATTTAAAAAAGGTTCAAGAAATTGGTAAGAGAACTATAGATCAGTGACTTTAACATTAGTAATTTACAAATTATTACAAAGATTAATTAAAGATCACATGGTGAATTTTCTTGTTAAACATAACTTAATAAACCCATCTCAACATGGTTTTCTAAAAGCGAGGTCATGCTTAACAAATGTGCTGTTTTTGGAAGATATCACTGAGTGGGTAGATGAGGGATCACCAGTAGATATCGTCTACTTCGATTTTCAAAAAGCTTTCGACAAAGTACCACCTCATAGATTACTGCTTAAACTAAAGGCCCATGGCATAGGGAATGGTATAATATTAACTGGATAAAAAATGGCTGACTGATAGAAGAAACGGGTAGTAGTAGACGGGGAGGCTTCAAACAGTTTTGAGTGTGGTACCACAGGGATCAGTACTGGGACCTATATTATTCTTAATATATATCAACGATTTGGACGTTGATATAACAAGCAAGATGTCGAAATTTGCGGATGATACAAAAGTGTTTAGAAGGATTAAAAGTGATGGAGATAGACAGCATTTACAAGTTGATCTTGACAGGTTGATCAAAAATTAATGGTCTGAAAAGTGGCAAATATTGTTCAATTTTTGGAAATGTAAATGCCTCCACACAGGACATGGGAACGAAGATGCACAATATACAATGGGGGGTACTGTACTAAGTACTACTGTAAAAGAAAAGGACTTAGGGTTAACAATTAGTGCTGATATGAAGGTTTCAGAGCAGTGCGGAATTGCAGCTTCAAAGGGAAATAAAGTACTTTGATTAATTAGCCGAAATATAGCATATACGGACAAAGAACTAATAATACTGCTGTACAAAACAATAGTTAGGTCTCTTTTAGAATATTGTATGCAAGCATGGAGGTCTTATCGCAAGAAGAACATAGATATGCCAGAAAGAGTACAGAGGAGAGCGATTACACTTATACAAAAACTGAGGGATCTTAGTTATGAAATACGCCTAAAAGAAAGTGGTTTAACAACACTAGAGACCAGTAGGTTGAGAGGAGATAAAATATTGAATGGTTATGAAAATATTGATAGAAATATTTGTTTCTCAGTTAAGAAAGACTAAGAAGAGCTAGAGGACATGAATTAAATTAGTAAAGGAGCAGTGTAGATTATATATAAGAAAGTTCTCATTTTCAAAAAGGACAGTAAATTAACGGAACATATTATCTGCTGATTGTGTGGGTGCTAGTAGCGTGAATATGTTTAAAAATGAAATCGACACATACCTCAGAAGGGCGGGATACAAGTAGATAAAAGGGTTGGACTCTCGATAAGCCAAAGGGCTTCCTTGTCCACCTGCCATCTAGAGTTCATTCTCTGGAAGACACTCTTGTTAAATCTTGTTAAATATGAGTTAACTAAATCAACACTGTGCAGATTAATTCAGTTTAGATAATATATATATACATAGAAGACTTAAGTAGACAGCTCAAGTAGACAACCCTGTTGTGTTGATTACAACAGTGACCAACGGTCAACCGCATACTGAACATGACAAAAGGTCAACGAAAGGGAAGCGCCAGTGCCTGCACCAATGCTTCGGAAGCAACCAACGAATCGTTGAATGGAGACATGCGCACCGCAATCATTGCGCTCATTGAGAAAAATGACCCTATCATCGCCACAGTCGTCGAAGCAATCAGTCAGGCTATCCTTGCCAGACTGGTTGTAAACAAAAACTTCGCTAAACAAATCGTCGACTCCATCCTGAAAACAGACATCATCGCTGACATTAAACAAGACATATACAAGGCATCCCAGATGGACATTACGCGTGCTGCTGCTGACTCCGCGGTGATGGCTGCTCGAGTCTCACAGCTTGAGACGATTAATACAAAACTGTACAACGATCTAGACGTGATGGAGCAGTACAGTAGACGAAACTGCCTAATCGTCCACGGTGTGCCGGACACTGCCGACCCAGAGTCTGCAGTTCTCGACATATTCACAAACAAGCTCGGCGTTTCGATTGGACATGAGACCATCGACCGATGTCACCGGCTCGGGACATCCGCCAACTCATCAACTTCGAGACCACGAGCCGTTATCGTGAAATTCACAACTTACCAAGCACGCCAGAAAGTCTTCTCGATGAAACGGCGACTAAAAGGTACCAAACTACTCATCACGGAAAACCTCACTAGATGCCGCAACGAGCTGCTCTCCAAAGTCAAGTCGCTGCCCAACGTCACTGCCACCTGGACGTCTGACGGCCGTATTGTCTGCCTACTCGCCAGTGGCAGGAAAGTCTCCATAACCACAGACCAGGACCTCCGACATCTCGACCGGCAGTAACTTCATCCAACCGAACAATGCTATCGGACGATAACACTAATTAGCCATGGCTACACGAGCACTGAAATGCTCGTTGTGCCAAAGTGTGCATCACAGGAGATCAGCAAACGTAACACTAAATCAAATGTCGTGCCAAGGTAAAGATTCTGTTTATTTATATTGTAACATGTGTATAGACATTTTTCCGTACAGCACTGTTAGTGATGATGAATTTAAATTATTTATTAACTCTGATATGAAAGTTAATGCCACTATATACAATATATATGATCAATGCTCAGTTTTCAGCTTTAAATCTTTTAGCATGTCTGAGTACAACTGTGGTGATTTTGAATGTGACATTGACCCAAACAACAACTTCTTTAATACTATTTCTACACGCTGTGACTATTACACTGTTGAACAATTTGTTAAGAGTGAAAACATTCAGAAAGGATTGTCCTTCATTCATTTCAATGCTCGGAGTCTCAAGGCAAATTTTTGATAAAATTAGAGATTATATAACTGAACTAAACACCCCGTTTGACATTATTGCTATATCGGAAACAAGGTTAGATTCTGAAGAATGCTCTGATATATTGTTGAATGGATATAATGTTATTTACAGAAATAGAAACAATAAGAAAGGTGGCGGAGTGGGTATTTATGTTAACGTATCAATTGAATTCAAGGTAATACAGACCATGTCTATGGTAATTGATGATGTATTGGAATGTATTACAGTCGAATTACGTATAGGTAATATGAAAAATCATCGTTAGTTGTATATATAGAGCGCCAGGAACTAATATAGATATGTTTACTGATCAACTTGAATCAATGATCAAGACAGTTAGGAACACTAACAAAATAATATTTATATGTGGTGATTTCAATATAGATCTTTTAAAGTATAACACCAACAATGGTACAACACATTTTGTGGATATGTTGTTTAGTCTAGGTATATAATCCCTTAATTGACAAGCCGAGCCGAATTACAGATTACAGTGCAACTTTAATTGATAACATTTTCACAAATGAACTGAATAGTAGTATTACTAGCGGGTTACTTATAAATGATATTAGTGATCATTTACCTGTATTTTGTGTTTGTAATTGTTCGCATATAAATAGAATCACTGTAAACAAATACAGATGCATCAGAAAACTGAGTGATGATTGTATAAAATCCTTTAACAGTGATCTTTCTGCAGTAAACTGGGATACGGTTTTAAATGAATCCGATGCAGATATAGCCTACACTAATTTTATGGACATATTCACCGGCTTGTATGATAAGAATTGTCCAATTAAGAAAATATGCACAAATACACATATCTCAAAGAGCAAACCCTGGTTCAATAGAGGTTTGCGCAATGCTTCTAAAAAGAGAAATAATTTGTACAAACAGTTTTTGCGGTATAGAATAACAAAATCTAAATGTAAATATTCAACTTACAAAAATAAACTTACTTCTATTCTTAGATTTTGTGAAAAAGAATATTACAATAAATTGTTAATTAAAGAAAAATATAATGTAAAGGGTACGTGGAAATTTTTAAATTCAGTTATAAAGAAACGACAACTACAGTCATGTTACCCAAACTCTTTCATTAGCAATGATAGATTGACCAGAAATACAACAGATATTGTTAATGGTTTCAACGATTTTTTCGTAAATGTAGGACCAAACCTTGCCAAAAATATAAGAGTACCAAATGGAAATACAAGTGTGCTTGATTTGTTTATACAAAATACGAACACCAACACCATGTTCTTACTTGGGGTAGAAGAACAGGAAGTGATGAATATTGTTAACGGTTGTAAAAACAAAAAGTCTACAGATTATGACAATGTTGATATGATAATTGTTAAAAAGGTAATTTCCAATGTTGTAATACCGTTTACTCATATATGTAACAAATCATTTAGTAGTGGTGTATTTCCCAGTGAAATGAAAATTGTCAAAGTAATTCCTATATTTAAGGCAGGGGAAAAGAATGTTTTTACTAACCATAGACCAGTATCTCTACTTCCGCAATTTTCAAAAATATTAGAAAAATTATTAAATTCTAGGCTAGATAAATTTATAGAAAAGTATGTCATTTTAAACAGCAGTCAATATGGGTTTAGGACAAAGATGTCAACTTCAATGGCTCAGTTAGAACTAACTGAAAATATTACTGCTGCCTTAGACCAAAAAGAATTGCACAATTGGTGTATTTATTGATTTTAAAAAAGCATTTGATACAATTTATCATAATTTATTACTCCGAAAATTAGAGGCTTATGGTATCAGTGGGATGGCCAGCGAGTGGCTGAAAAGTTACTTGTATAACAGACTACAGTATGTCAGCATAGATGACTGCAATTCAGATTTATTACAGGTGTTATGTGGAGTACCACAAGGCTCCATTCTGGGTCCAAAATTATTTATACTATACATAAATGATATTTGTAGTTGTTCAGATATACTAAAATTAATTCTTTTTGCGGATTATACAAATATATTTTGTTCTGGGAAAGATCCAGCCCAGCTAAGCAAAATTGTCAGAGACGAACTACAAAAACTACATATTTGGTTTTCAGTAAATAAATTATCCTTAAACGTTGCTAAGACAAACTACATGTTGTTTACCAACTATAGTAAGACAACAAATATGATCAAGTCTAAACTAACAAAAACTATTGCAGTCCGCAGAAACAATCCTTTATTAATGTCACCAACAGGGCAGGGGTTCATTCACAAATTAGTTGGAATCATTTAATTAAATTCCTCAATTACAACTGGGATTTGATAGATTAATTAATTATTTTAATATCCAATGTGGCCCTCAATCAAACTGTGGAATTGCGTAATATTATGAACTTGAATTGTGAATGAGTCTGTCAACAATAAATAGTTCGCCCGTATTTGCACTATCTTATTTACACTGACTCAAACTTAATTGCTGCTTGCAGCTACAGGCCACATAGTCTAGGCATTGGTCTGGATTTTGATTATGGGTTTCATGTCAAGATGCGGCCAGTTGGCCACAGTTAACAATGGAAAACCGTCTGTTCGTCTTCAAACTTACCGTGGAAAAGCCCATATGTGACTACAGTATTTTAGAGTTTATTTAATTATCACATATATTCCAATACATTTTTGGTTCGCTTACTGTCTATCTTAAATGTGCTGCTCCCCATTAAAGAATCAACAAGAATCCCCTCTAATCATCCCGAATCCAGATTTTGCATTTTTTGTGTGTGTTGACAAGTCGTCGGTACACACTTGAATGTTTGCATAGTCTTGAGTGCTTTAACCATGTCAGTGCGTGGTGCGCATAGAAGTGCAGAGAGGTCATGATTTTGGAAAGATCAGTCAGCAATTTGGACTGAAAATCTGCGATTCTCTCCATGAAATCTATGGTCCTTATTCGGGAATGTAATTTGCCTCAAAAATTGCTGTATGAAGTTATACATTTGAATATAATTTATTGGTGACTCGTGTCTTTATAGAAGTCACTGATTCGTGTTTAAGTGATATTGTATTTGTCAGTGTGAACCACTGTTCTCTAATATTCTCTAAACATTGACAGGCAGTGATTAAGAGGTCTACTCGACGTGAAGCATGGCTGCCATATTGCTTTACCTATTGTTGCGCAACAATCTTATACGTACATGGACGTTCGCTTCCAAATAGTTTCAAATAACCATGTTAATGTACAACCTTTATCAGTGTATTGACATTACACTTCCGTCAAACATGATGTAGATATCAATGTGCCACGCACTGACTTCTACTATCGTCTGTTTAGGGAAAGCATGATGGCGGACAATGCATTCACGTAATCACAAGTGCTTCCACGTATATAGATCAGTGGTGTGAACACGTGAAAACTATTGTTTTCCACACTGTGTTATTAAGTTCACCCTCGGTACTGGGTAGTAGTGACCTGAATGGCAAGGTGACCTTATTAGCGAGAGTAATTTCCTTTACTGTTACAGACATAATTTGGCAGTATCCTATCCCAGGTGCCTGTAAAACTAGGTTCTACTGTATTGTAAATTGGATCTGAATGCATTTTCTTGTTCAAGCTGTGTTCCTTGCAGGCACTGGAGAAGTGTGTGGATGAAGGTCTGGTAAAGAATATAGGCGTGTCCAACTTCAACAGCGTACAGATTCAAGACATCATCGACAACTGTCGCATCAAACCAGCTGTTAATCAGGTTATTCTACATACGTTCTACAGTGTTATGAACTGAACTTCCAAACATTCATTCATTCAATTCGTAATTCCGAAATGAAAATAGAAACATACAATATACCCACATATTATATTTCAAAACTTGTGAAATAAAATGGAATGCACAGAATCGAAGTACATTAATTATTAAGAACTTCCTCCAATATCAAGGTAACATGCACACTTTAATATTAATGGCAAACATAAATGTATTATTTATATAGCAGCAGTTAGTGCTCTTTAGCACTGTACAATAGACTATAAACGAATATTCTAACACACAGAGTATATTGGTAGTCAACAATTTTTTTATTTGCAAAGTAAAACTCCCAAGTGTCTCACGAACCGAACTTCACTTCATAGAGATTAACTACACATTTTATTTGTCTTTTGTATATGTTGTGTGTATTATATATTCTTTCTGCAAATAATCACATTATATGTACTATATAATATTTATAATATATTCATCGATGTACCATTGTTAACTTCACCATTCCCATACAAGCTCTGACTTATGTTGAGTGCTCTACCACTTTCTACAGGTGGAGATTCATCTGTACTTCTCACAGCAAAAACTAGTGGTGAAGTTCTGCCAAGACAAAGACGTAGCTGTTGTGGCCTACAGTCCCCTTTCCTCTGGTCCCGTACTAGGGTTAGTAACACACGCTGGTTTTGTAACCGCCTTGTCTGTTGTTATGACAATAGTTGTGTGTCAATGGTCAAGCGGTATAGAGCGCTGACTTTCGGTTGAGGGGACTAACGTTCGAACCCACTACCGATTGCTGTTTTAACACTTTGGCAATTTCCAAGAGAAGGATACTTGATCTGAAAACCAAGCTTGATAATAATAATAATAAACATTGTTTATTCACGATAACCTTATAAAATATCTATTTTATCTTCCTAAGGGTCGTGATTATAAAATATTAGAGTACAAGTAAATGTTATTTAAATGCTAAACAAATTATTTAAATAAAATAGTATATTTTATAATGTAGTTAAGATATACTTAAATACATATTACAATTTAGAAATTAGAATTGCATAAATAACATTTGTAAAACATATAGCATCAATAAATAAAATAAAAAGTGCTGTGTTAAAATGTTCATTACGTTGTTTGTCCATGTTGTCTAATTAAACACGTTCTGCAAATATGCTCTCTTAAACGCACTTAGAGAGCTGCATTTTCTTATTTCTGGATTTAAAGTATTCCATGTTTGTGCGCCATTAACAGCTATAGAGTTCTTGAAGATGTTTGTTCGTGCTCTTGGAACATACAAGTCCCCTCTTGTATTTGACCGTGTTGTTCTTGTCGAAACGTTTGAGACAGATTTGAATAGCGCACACATGTAGTCAGGAGCCAGTCCTTTTACTGCCTTGAACACCAATTGAGATTGTCTGTATTTCACGCGCTCTGGTAGTGGCAGCCAGTTTAGTTGTTTCAATAGTGGAGCACTTGGAGCTCTGTATTCAGAGTCTGTTATGATTCTGGCAGCACGTCTTTGTAGTTTGTAGATGCGTTCTGATGAATTTGCATTGCCCCAGAGTGTGCTGCAATAGTCCATGTGTGGTAGAACGTAGCTGTTGTAAAACGTCTTCCGTGCTTGGTATGGAAGATATTTCTTTATTCTTATTATTAATCCACTAAACAATTACATATGGCTAACACAGAGGGGTGAACTAATCATTAGAAACAGCAGAAAGAGAAATGTGTAGATTTTGTAATTACTCCCTCAGAACTCACATTTTCACTCTTAAAAAAATCCTTATGCTGCTGATAATTGCTATGTCTTGATTATGAACTTATTTACCACAGACCGCAATTTACTCTTAAACATCTTAGCATTCCGAATCAGGGTCAGCGTAAGTTAGAAACAATAATGTAATATTAATATCCTTTGTTTATATATAGCATTGTATGTCTGGTATTAAAATCTCTTCACAGGTGCTTGATATACAATGCTGAAAATAGCTACCTAGCGGGCCAAGTCCGTACTATGGCCTGCTATCGCTCCACGCGACCAGTCCGGGAACTTTTGGAACGCACCTCGTATGTATGCTTCCAAAATCTGTATTTAATAAGGCTTGTGTTGTAGGATTGGTTTGAAGAAAGAAATTATTGGATGTTTAGATCACCCATGCAACGTTTGTTAACGGAAGGGGGTGTGTTGATTTGTAGGACTCCAGCAGAGTTCAGCAACTTACTAGGAGAGACAGTGCTGAAGACGCTGGCGGCAAAGTACAGCAAATCACCGGCACAGGTACGTATATAAAGTGTTTAAACTCAAATATGTAACATGTTTAAACTTCAGTACGTAATAATACTAATAAGGTAACTTCTAATGCACCTAAATCCTTGGAAGCCAAGCTCAAAACAAAAGGGTTGGTCAATCTAAAAACCAATCAGTAGTATTCAAGTTGTCAGGGGAGCTATGGTGGATAGGCAAGTTCCTATGTTAGTATTGACTCCAGGAACAAAAAGTAACTCAGAACTACATGATCGAAGCTGGACAAGTTTCCTTACAGGAGTAAGCAATGAATGTAATATGTTTAAACTCCATTGTGGCTAGATGTGATATGTTTTAATATCGAATGTGTGAACAATATGTGAATTGTGATATATATTATCAGTATTTCAATGTAATTGTATCAAATCCTAACAGGAACTGTGATGTCAGGAATGTTGGCACACTAGTTAGGTTGGTTCCGCAGGTCTGGCAGCTTATGTAAAATGGACCAGACTATCAGATTAACAAACCTCCTCACTTAGCCAATTTCTTGGCTTCACCATTGTATTTACTTAATGCGTAATGCACCCCATCACTCATATGTTGTTAAGAGTAATAATACATGTAATATTTCGATTTCAGGTTTATTATCAATCACAATCACAATACTTTATTGTCCCTTGTGAGGGAAATTCATGTGGAGTGTAGCAGCATATTAAGACATATAAAACAAATGTACATGCAATATACACAATGTAAAAATAAAAAGACTAAAAGTAATAACAGTTATATCGGTTAAATAAATAAATAAATTAATTAAATATGTTAAATAAGTTACAACAGTTTTTAAAAAGTTAAGTTAAATCATCTCACAAATCATCTCAGGCTCACCCAGTGTCAGACTGGCAGAGATGGAGGGGAACGAAGGTCAGTTACTCATTCATTAGTCTTATTGACGAGGGGACAAAAGAGTTTCGAGTGCGGTTCAGTTTGCAGTGAGGGAGTTGAAAGCGACGGCCAGAAGGAAGTAGTTTATAGCATGGAAACAGGGGATGTTCGGGGTCTGAGGAGACATTCCTTCCGTTTCTCTTTGCCCGTTGCCTGTATAGATCCTCTAGACTGGTCTGCTTTTTTCCCACCACCTTGCCACTAACCCTGACTGTTCGTGCCAGAGTGTTGCGATGCACGATACTCAGGCCGCCGTACCACACAAGAAACCCAAATGTAATAGAGCTTTCTATGTAGCATCTGTAGAAAGTTTGTAGAACATGTGTGCTGACACTGAGTGACCTGAGCTTGCGTAAGAAATACAGCTTTTGCTGGCACTTTCTGTTAATTATCGCTGTATTTTCACCAAATGTGAGCTTTGCATCTATGATATAGTGCCGAGATACTTGTATTCATCTACTCTCCTTACACACTCTCGGTTAATGAATAGTCTCTTGGGAGAAGTAGGATTTTTCCTAAAATTTATTATGAGTTCTTCAGTTTTATGAACGTTCAGGTCTAGGAAATGATTGTCGCACCACAATGTGAAATCAGCTACAACGCACGCACACACTTGATCAGAGCCGGATAGGTCGACGATAGCTGTGTCATCGCTGTATTTAATGAAATTGACGCTCTCCTGGCTGCTACGACAGTCGTCTGTGTAAAGTGTGAACAGAACAGGGGAGATCACAGAGCCCTGGGGGGCACCAGTGAAAGTGAAGAGTGAGCTCGAAACAGCACCATTATAGCGCACTACTTGCGTACGCTCAGTAAGAAACTGGTTTACCCACAAGATGATGTGTGGGTTCACATGCATATTGACAAGTTTACTCATCATGATGTGTGGCTGGATGGTGTTGAAAGCCGACGAAAAGTCAATAAAGACTATCCTGGCAAACGACTTGGGCTTTTCCAGGTGAGTGTACACATTATGACATAGAGTGAGGACTGCATCATCCACACCTCGATTGTGTTTATACGCAAATTGGAGGGGACCCAGTTGATCCCCAACATGCTCCAGGAGGGGACGAAGTACGAGTCGCTCAAAGCACTTCATGACGATTGAGGTGAGCGCCACTGGGCGGTAGTCGTTGAGAACAGATGGCACAGGTTTCTTGGGGACAGGACATATAACTGACGATTTCCAGGCCGGGGGGATGCGATGCTGCTTCAGAGACCAGTTGAAAAGGATGCTGAACACTGCACCCAGCTGAGCATGGCACTCCTTGAGGACCCGACCACTGACGTTGTCAGGCCCAGTTGCCTTGTGAGGATTAACGTGCTTGAAGATCTTACTGACGTCATCAGGAGTTGTTTCTGGGGTATTAAATGCAACTTGTCAGCCAGTATACATCCAACGTACATATGCTGGTATTAAGAATATTGTATTAGAAAAATGAGAAACAGGTGGCCTCGGTTTAACCCAAGATATCATGATTAAGTTGCAGTGTTCTGTCTGATTACAGATTGTGTTGCGGTGGATTTTGCAAAGGAACATCATCGTAATTCCAAAGAGCGTGATGCCATCACGGATCAAGGAAAATATTCAGGTAAATAAACATAACGTGTCATCCAGGTAAAAAGTGTAAATTCTAATTATTTATTAAACTTCAAGTCCTTATTGGATGATTGTAAACTAGGAAATTTGATTGTAATCTGTAAATATTCCTTTTGTATTTTCAAATTTCTTTGTAGTTTCATGGACATGAATTTGACTGGTTATTTCACCAGATCAGCTTTATATTCACCTTTAGTGAATAGTATGTTTATGTAAGCTCAGTAAAGCTGTTTTATTACAAACTAATGTATATTCAATACTACAATATTTGTAACATACAACACATTTAAGATGTTGAGTGACACTTGTGTACATTGCTGACATTTACTCATTTGTACAAAGCGTACTGTCTCGTTTATGGCTGTAGGGTCAATACACCATAATGGTATTTGCCAAGTCTTGTTATAGTACTTGTTATTCTAAATTCGAATAGTCTTCAACGTTAATTAAATTTTCATAAAGTACGTGTCTAGTATTTTTTCATTTTAGCAATGTACTGTAAGGCTCATATGATAATTCATGTATTTATACTAAACACCTCTCGTGCAATGATTTTTATTCCCCCCTCCTCCATAAAAAAAAATTTCTTAAAAATCCTTAATCCTAACAATAAAATTGGTGTGGCCTAATTGTCCACGTTGAAAGTCATATATTTATGAAACAGTTACACGGTACATGCAAAGGACATATTAACAACTGTCATTATAATGTTTACAAAGATTTATTTCCAATCACTATGGTTATGCAATTCACTTGCGACCATCATATTTATAATTAGTGTGTAGGCCTTGAGCCCCTTTTGTATGCCCTGTACGAACAGGTAAATGTTGACAGTTGTGAACAACGTCTAAATGCTGACAGATTGAATATGTTTAACCCTTTAGACCTTACATAATATTAAGAAATGTGCTCCGAATCTTTGCAGGGCATGCACAAAATCACCGTAAAATGGGTAACCCTAGTTTTTTTGTCATTGCGGAAATTGTCTTTTCGTTAAGTATGCATTCCTGGGACAGTAAACATGGCCCAATACAAGTTTGCGATGTAGTGTTTTGTGCCCTCTAGGTGTTTGACTTTGAACTGACAGCAGAAGACATATGATGGAATTAGTGAATGGGATGAACAAGGTTATTTTAATATTTTTTATTATTTTGGGGGATTCCCCAAAATCGCTTGGCAACATTATGCAAATGAATTTACGTCGTATTTTGATGATCACATGAACCAATGAAAGACTGATCTACGTCATAGCCAGTTTCGCGGGAGTTTTCCGAGCACGATAAGCGAGGTAGGTGGATTCTAACTTTGATGTTGTAAACAATCGTTTAAAAATATGGTATAATAGATTTTCACCCCGTTAGTATCCTGTTTCTACTTTTTTATAATACATATGCCTTCATATGATATGCATTTTATGGTTGTGGACCCCCGTGGGAGCGTGCAATCGCTCGTGGAAAAACAGGCCTGTCGCACGCTTTTCGGCGTTCAATGTTGAAATGCGTAGTTTGTAGCCTGCGCGCGACCGGTTCAGCGGCACGTACGCCACGCTGGCGTTGCATAATTATGATGTACTGGCGCGCGCTATGCAAATCATAATTTTTTGGCTATGCGGGTTAAACTGTATGCGTTTCAAGCAATCGTGAAAATAATCATAGTTTTAAACTGATTTACAAATGTAGCACTGGGCCTGAGAATGTGAGCGTAGTCGTAGACTGCATCGATCCAACATTCGTACGCCATTTCCTACGATGCAAAATCCACGCAATCCAAACTGTTTGCACCTAAATCCTAACATGTTCTGTGCACAAAAGTAACTATTTATATGTAAGTGTTGCATGGTATTCATTATTTTTCCAAATAACTCTCTGAAAATATAAGTTTTCTAATTTAAGGCCAGGCACGGCAGGCAAAAATGTATTATTGCATATATCTGGCATTTAAATGGAAACGTGATCGTGATTGGGTTACTTGTGCCACGTGGGCACTGACCTGCCACGTAATTGGCTGTTGTGAGGGATGGGCTAGGATCAATGGGTTTGACTCCATCTTGGAATCTTTGAAATTACCACCTACTGCAAGATTAAAACATTTAATATTAAATCCAGTGCCATCAGCACTTTTGTAATTATGTCCATTTAATTTAACATTTATTATTGTTTAAAATAAGAAATAGTAATTAAAATGTTGCCATGATATTTTAATTATTGTAATACAACAGTACTCAATGCCAGCTTTTTAATAGTTGTCTTAATATTTTTTTTTAAAGATTACTTACACAAAAACAAAGTCCAGTGACACCAATTTAATTATTTTATTTTTGGAATACACTCTTATGTTTATTAACACTAGTGGTACTGCATTAATTTGTATCACACACATACATTAATACAGTTTTCCTCTATTTCATGTTGAAGGATTCTGCTGCAAATGTATGAAGAGTAACAGTACATTGACAGTGTCCTGTGAACATTGGCACGCTTCACTTGCATTGCTGTATGACACATTGAACGGATTTTATCTACAATCGACCAACAGTGTCCTGTGAACATTGGTACACTTCACTTGCATGGATATATGATATGAAACAGTGAACCGATTATATCTACACTAGTCGGCAATGTACTCTGTTTCTCCTTCTATAGTTCCCTGTATGTGCAGTGAAGTTGACAATAGTTATTGTACTTCTGCTGTTTCAGTTGTTTTCAATGTCTACTTGTCGGCTGCATACTGTGAACAACATGTTAACATTACTTCATGTTGATGTGAGACATTAATGAACAAAAGAATTAAGTATCATTGTTGTAGTACTGACCTTTGCATTGTACTGTGAACATTTCATGACATTGAACTATACAGGAAATTATACAGATCTTGGAATGCATAATAAATTATGTTAAATTCAAGCAATGCTGTTGTGTTTCTTCACAACAATGGTTGTGTCAGGGACACCTCAATGTTTACAAACAAGTCAAATAATGCCCAATGGTCAACAGTTAGTAGTTGAACTTTCATTTTGATCAACATACCATAATTATTAAGTAAAAATAAATTGGACAATAATATAGACAACATGGTTAGAGGTCAATTTTTTTTATAAATTAATCATTAATGGTTCACACTTTAATATGCCATTTTATCCCAAAAATTATGGTTAATATGTAGATGTGATAAATTACAAGGATTTATAAAGTTACTAAGTCCATGTGTTACACTAAATAATTTAAGTAAGTAATTTGTCAACATAATTAAATCGGTGCTCATTCAAGGTCAATTATCTAGGTCGTATCAAGGTCATATGATATTATGGTCAAGGTTAAACATTTAGTTACTTTTAATTTGATAGCACAACATACCATAATTATTAGTTTAAAATAAATTGCACATTCATACATACAATTAGGTCAAAGGTCATTTTTTTTAAACAAGTTACCTCACTATTGTTCATGGTTTAATATGCTACTTTATAGTCAGTGTGTACATAAATGTTCCATTTCAACACTTTATAAACATACCAAGCCCATGTGTCACACAGAATCATTTAATTAGGTCACTTGTCAACATATATAGGTCAACGGTCATTAAAGGTCAAATAACTAGGTCACGTCAAGGTCACAGTACAAGGTCAAAATTGTTGGGTCATAACATTTTACTTTACTTCAATATCTTACAATATACAGATTATGTAATGTTTTGCCTATATTCAGTGGCACATGGTGGCAGCACAGTCTGCACAAGCTCCAGATCACAAGAAATGGACATGAATCCTATAGACACAATGACCCTTTTTTCAGACACTAAAAAGTGGATTTACTTTGTTAATAATAGAGATAATTCAAAATTTCAAAAAGGGTTGTAAACTACATAGCATACACACATACAATTTTTTGTAATGTACCTCAAGGACTATCGTTTCCTGGGACCATATCGCACACATGAAGATGGGTAGGAATCTACTGCAGCACTACTCACATAGAAGTTGCACCATACATGGCATACATAGGTAAGACTACAGCTAGTTATGTTCATTGTTGATGAACGATAATATGGTTCAAACCAGCTTGCTGGTCAGTGTTGAAGTGGTTAATTAAATAATTACCTGAAAATACAGTTGGCTATATACGATTTTTGTGTAGTTAAGTTGCAACATTAATATGGACTGTGGCGATGACGTTTAATGACTATCATATTTATTATGCTGTACAGTTTGCCTTGTGCATTTGAGTGTGTTTCAATTACATACACACAGCATTTTTAACGTCTTGCATTGAATCCAGCAACTTTGGATTGTCTGGAATTTGACATTTTGTCATTTTTAAGGCCGATTAATTACAGGCAGATGTTGTTAATTAATTCAACCAAACGAAGACAATCAACAGATGCTCTTCCTTTGTCATGAAAACAATTATTTTATTGATATAAAACTACAAAAAGTAAATGTGATCTCAGATTGATTGACCTAGCCGGTGTATATATGCATGTTGTATACTACACTACGTCTACAGTGGCTGAATCATGGAATAGCCCAATTGAAATTAGCAATAAAGCAAGATCAATGAACTCATTTTAAAATGACCTTGATTAATTATTGTCTACCCAGGCGATAGTATATGATTATGAAGCACCTCTGACACTAGCTGTAATAGTTTGTGTCGTGTACTGGCCGTGGGCTGTGCGTACAGCGACATTATAGAATGAAGATTCTCGTAGAGAAAGTACGAACACGTTTATTGTGACACATTGAGATCTAAAAAGGAAAAGAGGAAACGGGGCATGGTAAACGGTTCCGCGATCAAGGATCTAACATTCCTCCCCCTTTAAGAAGAACATAATTAGTATAATTATTAAAATGTAAACTTTTAACGCAAACAAGAGTCCCTTATACGTATCAATGTCATATCTAAGATAGCTAGTATGCCATTGTTTATAGTACTAATCTAGTGCTCTCGCGACTAGCCACATCTACCGAAACCTAGTCTATTCTGGCTATCTTGATCTATGCATTGTCCGTTATGACAAGTTCACAAGTTTACAAGTTCAATCTGTCCGGTGGCTTCACCACTCTGTGTGATCTTCTCAGCGGTACTACCACGTCTGGTACTACACAGGACTGCGACCGTTCAACTGTTGGTCTTGAGATCACCTCTCCTGTGGCGGTACCCGTAGTCACGTCCGAGTTGCCAGATGATAGTGGTGTCGATGTTGTTCGCTCGAACCACGGTAGTACTTCACGTTCTGCAAGCCTCGGTGGAAGTTGAGGTTTTCAACCCTCAATGGTACCAGACGCTCTTCCGTCGCCTCGATCGGCCTTCTCTCGCGCAAATGATCCTGGTGACGCTTCCACACTCTGTCATCCTGCAGACGTACCTCGAAGGTCAGCGGACACAGCCGGTTCTCTATCACCGCAGCGACCCATTTCGGTTGTCCCTGAAAGTTCAACGCCCAGACACAGTCTCCCGTCATGAAACTTCGCTCCACTGCTCTCTGGTCGTGGCGTTCTTTGTCTTCTTCCTGTTTGCGCAAGACTCGGTTCTGAATGGATGGTCGTAGAAGATCCAGTCGTGTGCTCGGTGGTGTCTTCAACACAAACTCTGTTGGAGCTCTGCCGGTCATTTCATGCAGCGGAGCAAGCAGCGTACTGAGATTGCGCAAGAAGTTGTGATAGTAGTGAATGAGTCCTAGATAACTCCTCAACTCCTGTACATTCTGTGGTGCAGGCGCGTTCTGTACTGCTCGCACTTTGTCTTCCGTAGGATGAATACCTTCAGCATCAATCGCATGACCTAGATAGGTGCACGATTTCTGACGAAACGCACATTTCTCCTTCTTCAGGCGTAACCCTGCGTCTTGTAGTCGCGTTAGCACAGTAGCCAGATTACGATCATGCTCTTCTGGCGTTCTTCCTGTGACCAGGATGTCGTCGAGGTAGACTACAGTCATGGGTATGTTCTGTAGTAACTGCTCCATGATTCTCTGGAAGATACCTGGAGAAGAACTCACACCGAAAGGCAGACGTTCGAATGCGAACAGCCCTTTCGACGTGTTGATTGTAGTCAACGGACGTGATTCTTCATCCAGTACGACCTGTTGATACGCATGGCTCATGTCCAGCGTTTTGTACAGTGTACCACCTGCTAATTTTGTAAACAGATCAGATACGTTCGGGATCGGGTACTTGTCTACCTTGACGGCTCTGTTGATGGTTACCTTATAGTCGCCACAGATTCTGACTGCGCCGGTAGACTTCAAGACCGGTACAATGGGCGCGGCCCACTCAGAATACTCCACAGGACGGATGATTCCGGCCTTCTGCATACGATCTAACTCGTCCTCTACTTTGGCTCGTAAAGCAAGAGGTACAGGTCGAGGTTTACAATACCTCGGTTTAACCGTGTCATCAACGTAGAACTTCGCAGTCAGCCCCTTTAGAGTGCCTAGTCCCTCACTGAACATTGATTCGTAAGGCTTTAGGAAGTCCTCTCTGTCTACCTGGTTCACGGTAGCCCAGTTCACTTTCAACACTGTTAGCCAGTCCCTTCCCAGCAGGTTAGGTCCCGACCCAGGCACTACGATTGCCTGCAGCCTGTGCTGTTGATTGTTGTGACAAACGTTCACCTGTGCTCGCCCTAAAGGCTCAATTGTGGTACCTGCGTACGTTCGCAACCTCGGAACGTTACGCGTGTCGAGAGTGAGCACAGATGTCTTGCAGATTTTAGCCCACTCATCCCCCGATATAAGCGAAACTGCTGCTCCGGTATCTATCTCCATAGCCACTTCACTTCCCTCTATCTGGACATTGCAAATGTACGGTGGTATGGTGTGGGTGGCACTTGTGTGATACAGGCCAAGTGTGTATGTGTCTTCACATAACTTGTCATTGCGTTGCGAGTGTGTGTCATTTTCTACTAAGTGTGTCTGTTGAGTGTTTGCATTGCACACATTAGCAAAGTGATTTAGCTTTTGACACTTGTAGCATCTCCTGCCCCAAGCTTTGCACATTCGCCGATCGTCGTGTGGCGGTCCACCACAGCCTGAGCATGCTGGTGCTGCCCCCTTGTGACGTCTGTACCGCTGCTGACTACTCACGACTGGTCGATCGTCTCGATGTGGCGTCCCTTGGCGATCAGGCGGAAAACGCTTTCTTGGTGGATTGCGATCTCTGTGTTTCGCCACCTGGCGACCAAAGCTGAAACCTCCACGTGAAGAGTTGCGCCGCCCCTCGTCATTCGATACGGCGTGGACAGGCCTCGGTACGGTCGAAAAAGAGTTTCTCATGATTTTCGACTGCTGTAGCGTAGCTTCCAGTGTGCGCCCGAACGTCAGTAACTTCTCTAGCGTGATTGTAGGTTCACTTAACCCCTTGTCACGCACTTTTGACATGGCACTGTTCAGCCTGTCGGAACTTGAATATTTCATATTCTTCATTGCACTGCGGCCTGAAGTAAGCAGTGAGCTTCCGCTTGGTTTCTGCGAAATCATCATTTTCTGTCACCCCCACTGCTTCACTCAATTCAAACACTGCCTCACCAGCATAATGAAGCAACATCGCTCTCATTCTTGTATCGTTCTGAATGTCTTTAGCCACCACAAAGTTCTCAAAGCGCCTCACCCAACGTTCCCAACGATGGCCTGCGCTGTCAGTCGGCTCCAGCGAAAAATGTACGACGTCAGCGACAGTTTCCATTTTCACACAGAAATTAGACGTAGTCTAGTTCAAAGTAACTCGTAGAGTTGTCAGTTTACCTCGTCGCCAATTAATGTCGTGTACTGGCCGTGGGCTGTGCGTACAGCGACATTATAGAATGAAGATTCTCGTAGAGAAAGTACGAACACGTTTATTGTGACACATTGAGATCTAAAAAGGAAAAGAGGAAACGGGGCATGGTAAACGGTTCCGCGATCAAGGATCTAACAGTTTGTCAGACAGAGGTGATTTGTATACTTTATTGATGGCAACGCTAGCACTCCGCCATTATCCGGGGCTGTCCTACTGTAATAATTGTCCTCGTAAAAATCATAGCTAAGTATTATGGGTGGCGACACTTTACTGTCGCAATAGTACCCTAGCTACTGGAACTACGAACTTCTAATATGTGACCTCCCACAATGAACTGGGTGTTCCGTGACACAGTTCTATTCTCCAGAAATAGCTGTCCAGGTATCAATGTCCCAGGTATCATCAGGTCCCATCAATTTTATGATTTTGACAGAAATGCATACTTCACAATCTCATATATATATATACATATGTTTGATTTATTTTCCTCAACAAATAATACAAAACTAATAAAGTACTGAGTGTGTAGGTCTAATAGACACTGTTGTTTCCACATATCCCAATGTTTAAACATACTTTTCTTAAACTGTTCTTTTGAAAGTTTGCTTCATTGTTAGTAAAACAAAAATTACTGAATACATTTTGACAAGTGAGGTATCATATTAGAGTTCATAAGCTGTGGAGTCCAGAAAAGCACAAACCTCTATTTGACAACTGTACGACTTATTACCCCCTTTGTTGAGGCAGATCACATATTATAATATGTTCTGAAGATGATTTCATCATTGGGCAGCAAACAGATCCTGTGATGAGAATTATTCTAAACAGATTCCTAAGGTGGGATATCGTGTTACAGACATTTCCATACTGTTGTGTTTTCAGAACTCGTGTCTTCCTAGACGAAAAAGCTCGATACTTCCCATTTCCACCAGATGTGGAGTTCTAAAAAAGAATGTTCTGAAGAAGCCATCTGCTCCTGTGAAAACTAGAGCAATTGAGACTCACGCTCCCTTTCTGGAGTATAACTAGATAAAATTTACGTTGAGCGTAGTTAGTAGTTACTGAATCTGCGCAATATGCAGATAACTGAACAGTCTGAGAATCTCCGCGTATCCGAGGATTGCGCTGCGCAATCTGCAGGTTGACCAGGTCTTGCAAATGCACTAAAAATATATATTGCAAGCTGGCCAAGCCGTCATATTTGGTTTATTTTCTTTGTACACAGTGTGCTTCCTCGTGCCGCTTATTGTTCAAATAGTTATTGTGCAAAATAGGGCTTCAACTATTTGTTTCCACTGCACAAAGGTTTGTGTTGTAGATTGGCAGTTTGTAGGTGGCTTCTTTTAGGCTTAGCGCGTCTTGTTGATTCGATATACTGAATTATTGCAGCTTTATAACAGTCTCAAGATATATTAAAATAGCGGCTTCATGCTTGAAGATTATTTTTTTTGTTAATGACATTTTTATGCTCAACTGTTTGTATTCTCACATTGCCTGTATGTATGTCAATGCCATGTAGAACATTGTATTGCATACTTGTTAATCGTTACATGAATACACCGGTTGTTTGATTCTGTATCAGTGATCTTGCGTGGAATTATAATTTATATGAGTACAGTACATGATGATTCCCGCAATAACATATAAATAATATAACCTTGTAAATTTATGTATTTGATCTTAATCTTTACATGGTGTGGTTGATTTGTAATAATGTTTCTTGGCACTTTGTGAATGCCGGGTACAGATATGTGTGAAATTGTTGACAATGTCATGTATAAATTGCCAACTATACATTAAAAGTTGTTGGTATCTGTGTTTGATCTTCACACAGACTTTATATTAACTTTGTTGTTCGGGCACTTTGATCTATCTGAACTCTTACTATGCTACTTAGCATGCCTTGAATTGGGGGCGAACACGCATTAATTCCTCTCAGTATTCTGGTCGCTGGCCATCGTACCTCATACATTAAACAATCAATTGGTTCATGGACAAATCGGCTGTGTTTTAATTGCAAACTGGTTTTACCCTCAAGTTTGCAAAATTGGAGGTCTTCCACTATACGTTGGGAAAACACATTTGTGTGAAAGAGAGGCATGTAATGTTGATATGAAAAGTACAATTTTATTGAATAGATTTGCAACTAGTAAATTAAACTAGTAAACTAGTAAATTACTGGCAGATATCCGTTAATTTAACCAAATGAAGAATCTCTGCCTCGCTCATGATAAGAATTATTATCTTGATACAAAACTGTACAGAATTATTTTCTTGATACAAAACTGTGCAATGGAATCTTACTATGTCTATGAAGGTCACCTTTGGAACGTTCTGAATAGCGAGGTGACCGTATTATCGGGACTAATTCCCCATACTGTGAAGGAAATAATTTGGGACTGTCGTAGGGTGACCTTGGTTGCGAGGTGGCTGTATTACCAAGATGTCCATGAAGCGACGTTCTACTGTACTAGTAAACGTGTAAGGGAGGATATACAGTGCTAATTTATCTGACTTTTTGCTGCGAAGCATTCAGCAACGTTACTAAAGTTGACGACACAATGGCACGTCATACGTTACGTCTGCTACACGCCAGGAGGCGTGAAAGACACAGTCTGCTAGATGGAGACGTGCGGAGTTCCACGTGCGCCAATCGGTGTCGCAGGAGCCACTATCCCTGTAGTCGGCCTGGGAACATGGCGAGTAGGCAGATATGTATTTGTTTTGTCCAGCGTATACAACGCATGCAACACGCATAACACGGCCGCACGCACATGTTATATTCTGCAGGCCCGGGTGTTAAAATGTTACTGTTTACTTTCTGTAACAAACGTTGTGTGTCTAACTGAAGACATCCATGCACACACACGCACACATAGCACACAGCGCAAACATCGCACACATCGCACACATTACACACATACTCATGTAGACATACACAAAACGCACGCACACACTGCAGGAAAGTAACCTTTCTTATAGCAGTATATATTTCAGCATACAAATGCACTCACAAGCGCTAACAAACAGTGGAAAATGTTTTAATTGCCATGATACAAAGCAGCGACAGGTGTTTTCGTCAGTCTCAAGCTGGGCAGGCAACAGACGCAGTCAAGTGCGCCATCGAGGCTGGGTACCGCCACATTGACTGCGCCTACAACTACGGTAACGAAGCCAATGTCGGTCTAGCCGTGAACGAGAAGATAGCAGACGGCCAAATGAAAAGGGAAGATTTATTTATTGTCAGCAAGGTAAGTAGAGCCTATTTCAATGGAAACGATAACAATATCAGGATGTATGTTGGTCCCTGTTTCTGTTAGGCCTACATCCATTTTGAAACATTGTTCAGATAATTGTATACCTCTCGGAATCCTGATTCGTTGCTCGACGGCGCTTTCGAGACAATCGCATCTGCATTGCACCTAACAACCACCGAATGACGGTGTCGCGCTTACAATTATCCGGGTGTTAAATTTTATTTTCGGGTAATGTTTATGTGCATATGTAAGGCATAATATTTGGCACAAGTAGATCACGTAGTGATAAATACTATCCAGTAGTTAAATAAGTTTTGTTTGCTGTCATAATACGAGCGTTATCGTTAGAGTACATAATTAGATTTGTGACCAAATATAAAAGTAAGTCACGTGACGTGTGCGAGGAGAAGAAACGGTTTTATGACAGAAATTGTTTATGTCTGTGGGAAGCAAACATTTTATAATTTATGTATATATATATATAAATATATATATATTTATAAATATATATATAAGCGTGTAAACATACATAACGCCCGGATAAATGAAAGCGCGACAGTCGTAACTGGTGCTAAATACATTCCCCTAGATACGCGCACGCGCAGAAACGTCACCCGGATATTATTTAACGCCCGGATAAATGTAAGCGCGACAACGGTGACCGACATCGTCGCATAACAGCAAGGAGCAACCCACAATGATTGCAGTGGTCCCCAGAGCTCCGTCTAGCAACGAGTTAATATTCTAGAGTGCTATCTGTACACTTTTCATTTGCTTATGTCCACCATTTAACGTGGTGACCATCCTCGCGATGGGGTATTTCCAGCGACTTCTGTCTGACAGTCTGTCAGCCATATCAACCCCACTGAGTCCGGTATTGCATTCAATGGTGTCTATGAGAGTCATGTTAGGGCGACTTCTTCTCCGAGGATTGTCATATAACTTTGTGTGTTAGTTCGTGTTAGGCCGTATCACATGACCAGCCAGAAGAAGAAGACGACGTTGCCTCACGTCACGATGGTAGATATCCGTGGTAGGATCCCAATATTTCTTCGTTGGTGATGTTATCACGTCAGGAAACATCGTGGATTCTGCGTATTACTCAAGTGTATCACTCGCAAGTGTTTTCGGATGTGTTTGTGTCACTGTCCATGATTCACAACAATGTAAGAGAATCCGTTCAACTGTGGTCCCGACGATAGTCAGTTTGGTTTGACTGGGTAAAAACATACGCTTTTTATATATCATATATCTAACATTGTTATTAACATCAGCAGACAATAACAATGATGTTAAAAAGTGTGTATGTGTCTATATCTATCTATCTATCTATCTATCTATATATATATATATATATATAATATTATATAATACACATATACCTATGTATATATATATACCATGTAATTAGTACGTTGCTGCATTATTTCAGTTGTGGAACACCTTCCATTCTGCAGAAGATGTGAAGCCAGCATTGCAGAAGAGTTTGCAAAACCTAGATTTAACCTATCTCGACCTTTATTTGATTCATTTCCCAACTGCATTCCAGGTATTTTGTTTGTATAACAGTTTCAAACATGCAAATCTGTTACTATTTCATTTTATGAAACGATAAAACGAACGGATGTATACATATACGCAAGCACGCACGCACGCACGCACGCACGCACGCACGCACGCAGACATACACACACACACACACACAAACACACACACAAACACACACACGCGCACACAAACTCACACACATACGCACGCACACACACGCACACCTTTAAATGATGGCGCAGTGTCGGAATTTGTACGTACCATTTACAAGACCAGTGTGCCCCTGGTGGTGTTACAATATGATATTTCCATATTTGTAGCGAGGCGGAGCTGCTTACCCGAAGGATGAGAACGGCAAACTGTTGTATGCCGACACACACTATCTGGAGACGTGGCAGGTAGACAGCATGCCTGCATGTCTGTACACGGAGTCACACAGAGAACTATACAAAACCAAATAACATTACATTTCTTTCCAAGGGTCGTAGATTAATCCAAGAAAGTCAGGCGCCTGAATTACAAAATGTCTAGGAGGAAAAGCGTAAAGGGAATAAAAACATATAATGCTTGAATTCATATTGTATTACATCCTGTTATCTATGTCCATGTCCACCAAGCCAAAAAATTATTTAAAAAAATCAATGAATTAGAAATTCCACATTTTATGCTGTGCATCCGGACATTTCGAATATGCATATTTTTGGCGCGCTTTTCGGGATGCCGCGATGTGACGTCACATATGACCCATACTCGCATCAGGCCGACCATTTCCATGCATTCACAGCATGTTTACAAGGATAACTTTCGGGTCGAAACGAGCGTCAAAATTGGTTATTGTGCGATATTCCGATGTACTACAAACACTAGTCATCATAGAGGAACAAGCAGTTATCTTACGGTTCCACATGAATCCAATTTTATTCAAAACAATGAATGCGAATGGGCCTACAAGTCGACTAGGTTTCGCCGAGCTTGGCCTTGGGCTCGTTTTTAGAATAATTATATCGGATGCAACCAACGGGAGATATTCTACACCAATAAACATACATAGCAAACATATATCGTATCCAGCTACAGAAAGTAACGTGTATAATCTCATAATATCACTAGAATATCGATGTATGAAGGAGGAGTTGTACAATTTATTATAACAACTTAAATCAGTCAGCGAATTTTTGTCTGTCCTGCTAGCTCAGTTGGTAAACGCGTTGGTTCCTTGGTATTTATTTTGCTATCGGACGACACCGGTTCAATCCCGACACCAAACCATTGTTTTTCTTTACACGGTTTTTGTTTATGTTTTCACGAAGTAATATAAACCAAATCATTTTTATACTATGATGCACTGTTTGTAAATATATTAAAAATTTTTGTAGTAATTATTTATTCGCCACAAAAATTAAAATATGGGAATTATATAACGATGTTTCTAAATTTTATTTATCCAAACAAATAGAATGTAATAGGTATATATAATTTATGAATTGTATATATATATATATTGTACGGTAATATATTGTAATTATATATGTGAAAACAAATGGTGATATGTCTGGATAAATAAAATTTAAAAACATCGTTATATATAATTACCATATTTTTATTTTTTGTAGCAAATAAATAATTACTACAACAAATATTTACAAACAGTGCATCATAGTATACAAAATGATTTGGTTTATATTACTTCGTGAAAACTTAAACAAAACAAAGTGTAAAGAAAATCAATGGTTTGGTGGCGGGATTGAACCGGCGTCGCCCGATTGCCAAATAAATGCCAACGAACCAACACGTTTACCAACTGACCTAGCAGGACCGACAGAAATTCGCTGACAGATTTAAATTGTTATGATAAATTGTACAACTCCTCCTTCATACATCGATATTCTAGTGATATTATGAGATTATACACGTTACTTTTTGTAGCT
Source organism: Escarpia spicata (assembly GCA_963995525.1). Classification (NCBI taxonomy): domain Eukaryota; kingdom Metazoa; phylum Annelida; class Polychaeta; order Sabellida; family Siboglinidae; genus Escarpia; species Escarpia spicata. The sequence goes on from OZ023212.1 coordinate 17,483,906, forward strand.
GGATACGATATATGTTTGCTATGTATGTACATTGGTGTAGAAATCTCCCGTTGGTTGCATTCGATATAATTATTCTGAAGACGAGCCCAAGCTCGGCGATACCTAGTCGACTTGTAGGCTCATTCGCATTCATTGTTTTGTTTTGAATAAAATTGGATTCATGTGGAACCGTAAGATAATTGCTTGTTCCTCTATGATGGCTAGTGTTTGTATTACATCGGAATATTGCATAATAACTCATTCTGACGATCATTTCGACCCTAAAACTATCCTTGTAAACATGCTCTGAATGCATGGAAAGGGTCGGCCTGCTGCGAGTGTGGGTCATATGTGACGTTACAATACCACGTGATCGCCTAGCTCATTAAACTTTATTTTCCGCGGGAATCGCTACACAGTCGGGTTTAAAATAGAATTTATGCTACAAATGTATTTTCTGTATTTTTTTAATGTTCTCGAATGTTACATACAATGTTAAACTTTGTGTACACATGGAAAACGGATTTTAGCTAATGCCTTGGTTTTTATTTCCTTTAACATGCATGCATACGTGCATACGTGCATACGTTTTTCATATTATTGTTTTGTTTGGTAAGTCTGAGCATTTGCTTGTTTGAAATTGTTTGTGGCCATAATAATCTCATTATATTTCGAAGGCATTTTGTGTGGAAGGTACAAAGGCGTTTGAGGTCAGGTTCTGTCATACGCCAACATGTTGAGCCGTAGAGAAGAGTGGAGAGGACACGGTTCATATTTATGAAAACAGAATACGGATTAACATTTTAAAACATATTGTGTAAGTGTACTTTTTGTGTTTGCAAGCAATGGCGAATGCAACTATAGCTGTTGTCAATGCCCTGTTATAGGCGATGGAGAGGTGTTTGGACGAAGGCCTGGTCAGAAACATCGGACTGTCGAACTTCAACAGCCTCCAGATACAGGATATCATAGACAACTGTCGCATCAAACCAGCAAATCTTCAGGTCACGTACAAACAAACAGCAGAAAGATGAATGCATACTACAATGTAAAGGACAACAAAATGTAGCATATATTATATGTAAACCTATAACAACTCAGTTTTTAGCTGTAGCAACCCTTCGTTCCATCATAACGTCGGCCACTGATGTCTATCTAAGCTGCTTCAACCATCTGTCTCCATGCGTCCCTATCTCTCGTTACCCTACGTAGCTTTCCAGGTTCAAGTCCCACGACATCCTTTAGAGAGACGATACGATTAAGGACTGGTCTTCCTTCGCATGCTCTTCCGTGCCACAAAATGGACGTCCTAGATGCTAAAACGAACACCAAGGATACTCAATTACAATCGTGTGACATCATGCCATTATAGCCAGACTTTTAGCATCACATGTTGGATTTACCTAACGCCAGTAACAACACTTATAACCAGTTATAACGTACAACCTCCACTGGTAGCTTATGTCAATAGTTTCATATTTGAAAATATTTCACAGGTTGAAATTCACCCGTACTTTTCACAAGAACGTCTGGTAGAGTTCTGCCGTAGAGAAGGTATAACGGTCACTGCCTACAGTCCTCTTGCGTCCACAAACATACCCGGGTGAGAATCACACGAAACACCTTCTAGGACAGTTCAACCTCGGTGGAAAAACACAGGCATAGGCATAACATAGGTTTAGCACATGATTCTATATTGTACTGCTTTGAGTCATCTGTGCCTTTTATAATGCGTGCGTGCGTGCGTGGGTGGGTGCACGTGTGTGTGTGTGTGTGTGTGCGCGCGCGCGCGCGTGCGTGCATGCGTGTGTTTGTGACAGGGTGTTTGTGAGCGTGTCTGTGTACGCACGTGTGTGCATATTTCAGTAACACCGGTCGATAAATAAATATTAGTTTTCAATATGTTGTCATGGCAATCAGTACGACGGATTAATCACGTATCATATTTCCACTGCAAACAACATGTCTTACGTTCAGGTTTACTGTTTGTTTGATATTGAATTAGGACGCCGCCTGAATGCACTGACTTACTGGAAGAGCCAACTTTAGTGCGATTGGGCACAAAATATAACAAATCACCTGCACAGGTAGGAGCCTACACTGCTGATTCGTTGATTGAAGATTGACCTGCAATGAGATGTCGAGAGACAACCACGTTTAATGCACACATGCACACTAACATCATAATCTACGTTACCACAACAGTAGAATTGCCACATAGTATGGTTGAAATCCGCATGTTTACTTGAATTTCCGTATAAACCCATAACCTATTTCGCATTTGTATAGTATTCCTATTCATGGAGAGTTTTATTACATATCAGGCTACAAAGTATACATAGGGGCCTCCTGTAAACCAAAGTTGATAGGTTTTGTTTGATGTCTGCCTAGCATCAACAGTATTTTCTCTTCGCCTGGTTGAAGTTTGTAATTCAACAGCTTCATTAGTATGTTTCAGGTTGTTTTACGATGGTTGTTGCAAAGGAATATCGTCGTGATTCCAAAGAGTGTTACACCATCAAGAATAAAAGAAAACATCCAGGTAAAACAACACATTAATCAACAACACACACAAGCACACAAACACACACACACACACACACACACACACACACACACACACACACACACACACACACACACACACACACACACACACACACACACACACACACACACACACACACATATTGGACACATTGGCTAAAACGTTTTCAATGGTCGTTTACTGAGGTGCACAACAAAAGTATGTCTTAGCAGCATGTAATTTGATCTTATCATCAATACTTGTGAAACAGGTGATATCGGATGTTTATTTACATTCGGCGATTCGCATGTGTTCTGCAGCTCTTTGATTTTGAACTGACGACAGATGATATGGACGCAGTGAATGGCCTAAACAAACATAGGCGACTCGTCGCCTCTTATCTGATTAATAAAGATGGGTAAGCATAATTTCCATTAAATATATATTAGGCATACACACAATTATATAGTCACACACAAATGCACGTGCGGCGTTTTGAAGGTACGACATTTGTTGTTCATCGATTAATTAACATTTATTTGTATCATTATTGTTCGTAGTGCTAAGATACGTATGTTGGAGGTGTATAGCCCACCAAAATACATTTAGTAAGCTCGCAGCACTTTTTGAGTAGTTTTTATATCGCTCACAAAAAACGACAAAACCCGGTAGTAGGCGTTTCTGAGCCACGCGTAAGCGGAGCCACGAGTAAGCGCCGGGCGAATAACGGAGTGCGCAATAACACTATATGTAAGTTAATTTCACACGCAAGCCCGCACTCACGCGCGCGCCCACACCCACGCGAACACACACAAACACACGCACGCACACGCACGCACACGCACGCACACGCACGCACACGCACGCACACGCACGCACACGCACGCACACGCACGCACACGCAAACACATACACACAAACGCGCGCGCATACACGCACACACAAGGTGACAAACTGAACATCGATGACAATTTGTTACATAACATACCTCTGTAAACGATCGCGATCACTTTCCATAAACAAAACATGCTGATTTTGATTGACAGGTGCAGTCATTTACAAGCGCCGCCTATTTAATCGTGCCTTCCCGAAAATAGCCGAGCTAATCATATTAATAACGATACAGGATGTTTATCGGATCTTGTTTACATCGAACAGATGTTGTATCTTTAACATGTGATCATTGCAGAAGCCGAGAATTGCGAGACAAGTCTGCACCCAACTTCCCCTTCAGTCCAGACGTCGAGTTCTGAGAGGCTACAGTTAGCGCGTGTGAAATGGACCAAACATATATGATAGGCATTAGAGCATAGCGAAGACTGATATTGCGTGAAGGAGCGTTACCGTCGCAGTTGTAGCATAAACATTGATAACATAACAAAAAGTGACGATGGCAAGGAATCATCTGGAGTTGAACTGACGCTGGGAGGCCGTAAAAAAACCAAGAATGTCGATATCGCATTGTAATAAATGTACTCCTGAAACAGTTGTACCAACGCCTTAATGTTGTTTTTAATAACATCATTAGTTTACTTATATACTATTTGCACTTAATGTAAGCATAATTGACACAGTACTATAACACGACAGACGAACAATGCATGTGTTCAATGTTTGTACAATAGGTAGGTATACCAATAGGCCGTATTCTATCCTTATAAGTCAATGGAACCGTCATTAAAAATATGTTCAATTGCGACATTGTTTAACAAAATGCACCATATATTGACCGGTGTCGTCCTGGTTTCATCTACACTGTTCCTTAGCTAACGTTACTTCGTGTCCTTTAGTACTGTGAACAAAATTTCTATCAATATTTTCATAATAATATAAATAATATTTACACACAAAAACTTCTATCTGATTTCGTCTTAATCTCCTGGCCTCCAGTGTTGTCAAACCACATTCCTTTAGGCGATCTTTTAAATATAAGTTCTCTCAGTTCTGGAATAATCTTAGTTGCTCTCTTCTGTACCCTTTCTAGAATATCCTTGACCTTCTTATGATAGCCTCCATGCTTTTATACAGTATTCGTCAGGTATAAATATATACTGCCTTTGCGTCTTCTGGTCTTGGCATCTTCTCGATTGCCTCCACTTTCTTCGATTTTGTTCTCTAGCCTGCTCCAAGAACGCTCGTAGGTTCTTGTTGTGATCCGACTCGGCCTCGTCATCAGTTTTACCACAGCCTACGATCAGGAAATCATCGTGGATTACTTCTACGCCTTTCATACCTTCAACCAGTTGGTTCAACGTGCGTTGCCAGACCTCGGGTGCAGAGTTAATACCAACAGGCATTCTCAGCCATCGGTACCGACCGAACAGTGTATTGAAATACGTCAACATAGTGGATTTCTCATCCAAGGGTATTTGCCAGAACTCGCTCATTGCGTCCATCACGATGAACATTCTGGCATTCTTCAGCCTGGTACTGACTTCTTCGATTGTTGGCATGGGTAGTATTCACGTCTGATTACGGTATTTAGATCTTTCGGATCTAGGCATATTCTGATCTGTCCGTTTGGTTTGTTGAACAACCGCCATGCTTGACACCCAGTCCGTTGCTTCTGTGACTGACGCTAGCACTCCTTCGTTCGCCAGTTCGTCTAGCTTCCTGCGCACTTTCCCACGCACTGATACGGGTACACTTCTCGGCGCGTGCACCACTAGTCTCACAGATTCATCAATCTGGATTGCACAGCTATGCTGGAGCCTTCCCAAGCCTTGAAACACATCGGCGTAGTTGGTTTTCAAAGCGCTCGCAGATAAAGTCATTTCATGCATGGTGAACACATGGTCCAAAGGATCAGAATCATTGATCTTCAATATTCCCATACCCTCTGATGCTTTTAGGCTAAGTATTGGCATGTAGTCTCCTTCCATGACGTTGAAGACCAACCTATGTTTCACACCTTTCCTGGCGACTGGCAGCTTACGATTTTTCGCGTGTTCCGTTGTACATCACAATGACGCTTGGTCAGCAATCTGTCTCTAGTCACTCTAACGTACTTGTGTCGCGGCACCACACAACATACTGAGCCTCTGTCTATATGGAATGGCACTGGCACGCCATTGTCATCAATTTTCATCGTTATTACTTCTCGATGTTTCTTCCTTACATTATTAACTGACAATGTTCCAACATTGTATCCACGGTTCGACTCTGAAGCCTGAGCTTGCTTCACGTGTCTCAACTTACATTTGCTATCAAAGTAGTTGAGCTTGCCGCACTTGCAACACTGTTTTTCATATGCTGGACATTTGTTTCCTTCGTGTTTGTATGAGCAATACTTGCAATCTCTCCTTTTCGAATCTCTCTCACGAGTATTCTCAGGTTGACGTCCCTGTTTATAACCACCACGTGCCTTGTCCCATTGACCTCGGACACTTGAAATATATACTTATAAAGCTAAATACGAATTTGTAAAGAAATGTCTTAGGGATAACTTGCCACTTTCAATAAATAGCATTCCTGATATAGTTAAAGAAAAGCTTAATACATATAGTTTAGAGGGATTTACCAAGTATACTACACTTTATTTTGTATAAAATTATCGAGTTACATGCACAAGGCAAAACTGTTATACATGTATGCAAAAATAAACATTTAAACACATTTTTTCAAGTTTATACTAAACGGTGCCTTAACCACAAACTATGTAATCATGTGAGCACACACGCACACACACACACGCATACACGCACACACACGCACGCATATATATATACACACGCACGCACACACGCACGTACGCACACACACACATACACACACATACAGTCATACTTTTTCTACGTAGGCCCTACGTACATACATACATAATCAGAAATTCTTATTATGTTGATTTTTTCTTCTGGAAGAATTTGATTTGGATGATCTATTGATTCCGTTTCTACCACAATAGGTGGCTCCTCGAGACCGACTACCACAGTCTTACAGGAGCCTCATGATCTTATTATTTTTTTGTTATTTAGCTTACATTATAACATGTTTAGCATAAGGTTATGTGTCATTTGAAATGTCTGATGGGTCAAATTAAACAAATTCTTCTCCTTCTTCGCAACTTGTTTTCATGTCGTCAGGGGTGACACTGGCCTCGATTCCGTTCCTCAGTTTCAATTATCTTTTTTCCTTCTTTCCCCTCACTGATCTTGCACTGGTGTCTCTACCAACTGTCCCAATTCCCCTCTATCTTTCGCTCTCGTTCCTCATTCCTCTTCCAATCATTTCAAATCTCTCTTTACAAAGTTTATCCATCGCAATCTAGGTCGTTTTGTGCCAGCCGTTCTACTCCCATTCTCTACACATGCCCAACCCAGTTCAGTTGACTCTTCACCATCTTCTTCGTAAAGCTTTCTTTTACTCCAACCTCCTCTCACAGCTCATCCTTCTTCGCTTATCAATTCTTTTCATTCTCGCAATTCTTCTGACCCAGTTGTTTTCGCAAAACTGTACAGGTATGCCAGAGTTACACATGAGCAGAGCACATTTCCTTTGAGTTTACGCGATATGCGCCTCTCTTCCATCACACCTTCTACTGCCTTTATTCTACTGCGAATCCCGGTGTCTGAGTTGCCGTCCCCGCATATATCGCCCCACCCAGCTATATAAAACTGTCTCTTTATTTTAGTTTCTTCCCCTCCAGGTGTATTTTGAACTCTTTGTTTTGCTGCCCTACCCATAGTACACCCGTCTTCTTTAGACTAACTATCAGTCCATATCTGCTGAACATATCCTTCTACTATATCAATTGTTCTTGGAGGTTCGCTTCTCCGTCCGCTACCGCTGTCAGATCGTCTGTATACAGTGGCTTCCGGAGAATATCCCTCGTACCAGTCTTTCTACTTCTCAGTCTCACCACTGCGATAAACAACAGTGGGCCCTGGGCGCTCCCCAGTCTCAGGCCATCATTCACTTTGAACTTTTCTTACACTCTCTGTTTCCCTTTGGTTTTGCAATGCCTTGAAATACTCCTCCAAGACCTGTAACACATCTTTCCTGTCAGTAACTAGCTTTCCTTTCTTGCCTTTGATCACTGTTCCAACTTTCACATCCTTGCTATCCTCATCCCTCTCACGGGCCATCTTATAGATCGTCTTCTTTCCACCACCATCGTCAAGCTTTCTATACAGCTCCTCTTTCATCTCTCTCTTTGCCTTATCCACAGCTCTCCTAGCTGACTTGTTTTTCTGCCCATAAAATTGCTGTATTGCTATATCCGGTTGTCCGCCATTCCTTTTGATGACTTCTATCTCCTTCCATATATCTCTCTTTTCACCAATTGCTTCGGCTAGTTCTTCAGTCCACCATAACTAGTTTTTACTCATCGAGGAAGCTCCTCCTTTACAAGATGTTCTGCCGCCCAGCTCCTCAACTGCTCCAATGAAAGCATATTAAAGTATTTCCATTCTTCTTTCACTGTCCCTATTGTTGGCCGTAGTTTCTCATACTTTGATACCACTCTATCTCTATTAGCACTGGCTGTGTCCCCGTGGCATTTCCACCATTTCATGGTCTTTCGCCCCACACTTTTAGCCTCCTCCTCTTCTGCGTACGCTCAACAAAAACGAGTGGCTTATGTTGCATAGTCGCGTGTTCCCCAGCGATGACCTTACAGTCCTTCACCCGCCACATTTGCCGCCTCACCAACACCAGCAGATCCAGCTCTGTCTAGAGGTGGCCACTCTTATAGGACACGTTATGGCTTTCTCTCTTTTGGAAGAACGACCCGGCTATAAACATCCCATTTCGAAACACCAACCCTTGCGGTTTCTTATACCCTATCCGAATTCCCCAACGAATCCTCTTCTCCTATCTCTGCTGTGCCAACGCCTGCATGAAAATCACCACCTACGCGCATCATCACATACGTTTCTTCCGCTCCCATAATTCTCTGTAGGTTTTCCCTGGAAGCCCCTTCCTCTGCAGCTGCCCTCCCTGCTTGAGGCCCATGCACGAATATAATGCACACCAGCTGTTTTCTTACCATCATCCATGCACAGTGATCCTCCCTTGCCCTCTCTCTACTTTCACGACGTCTCTACTGATCTGCTCTGTTACTATGATGCCTACACCGTTACTCGTTCCATCTCCACAAAAATAATTGAGTTCTTGTCAGCGGAGTTCGTGAGCTCAACTGTATCCCTACGCCTGGTCACTCTCTATCGCCCACAGCAGAAATCTACAAGCTGTTCTTTCAATGATGATATCAATTATTATCTCTAGGGTAGAGGAATAGCAAGTTCAATAAACATGTAACACTAAATTATAAATATACATGTCAGGGGTAAATGTAGCCTAAAATGAATGAGGGCCAGGCGGGAAACAACTTTACGTAATCTAAACTAGGAACACGACACAAAAATGGGGGCCTTAACATGTTACTTCATAATACGAAATGTGTACTACCTGTTCTACCACTCCCCATTTTATGTGAAACATTATTTCTTTTGAAAAAATCGTTGGTAAAAAAAATCAACACTATTTTGTGTGCCTCCAGACATGAACAACCAGGGATAATGATGACGTTTTTCAATTGAACATTAACCGGAGATTTTGAAGTCAATGCTTTTGAGTATTTATTAATTAATGACATAACATCAGTTCAGAATGCAAAATATAATGTTATATAATTATGCCTTGCATAAATTACAACCAACATTTAGGCTACTAGATTTATAATACTTCCATTAGGGAAAAAGACCGACACCTAAAAGATATTCACACTGTGAGAAGATCTTTGGTACGACTACAGTGCTGCTGCTCTAATTACTTTGTTTGGTTTCACTAGTGGAACCTGTTTCCAAACAACAACTATTTCCATATGTGGCCATATCAAAGCACCGTTGCCTCAAAGAGTAACTACGACCAGACAGTCTCAATAAGTATAGCATCGCATAGCATCGAGCACTGAAAACAGCGGAGAAGTCAGCGAAGATCAAGGGGATCGTAAGACCGGCAGCGAACCAAATCGCAGTCTGGCCGTGGGGCAAGATCCCCAAAAATACCGAGGCATCATGCTTGTAATTCACACCTTGAAGCTGCTAGAGGGAATCCTGAATGAGGGGGATTCGAAATAGAGTAGAGTAGGGATTGGGGAGAGACAGTGGTGATTCAGAAATAGCAGAGACAACTGATGGGATGTTTGCATTAAGACAGTTGTTGGAGAAGAGGTTGTATGTGCAAGGGAGAATAGAGGCTAGCTTTGTGGACATGGATAAGGTCTATGACACAATTTCAAGAGAGATGGTGATGGCAAGAGTGAGATGGTTTGAGGCAAGGAAATGTCCTTAGCCCGTTACCGTTTATCATAGCCATCAAATCAATCAGCAAGACGATCAGAATGAAGTTGAACATCATGTTGGATGGGAATGAGATCAAACAAGTAGATGGCTTTTGTGTACGTTGGGAGAATGGTCACTAGTGGAGTCGCTTAAATCCAAATTTTAGTGAAATCGTGACACGCTGGGACAAAGCACAAAATTTGGCACAGACGTACCTTAAGACCATACAAAACTTTTGAGCGTGGTTTGCCCGATTTTAAAATTTCCATAGAGGGCCCAAAAAAATATTTTGCACACATATACCTTATGACCGTACACAACTTTTGAGAGGGGGCTGCCCGGTTTTGAAGGCTAAAATCAAGGTCTAGTCATGGTCAAATATAACAAATATGTGTTTATCAGGAATTTGTCTTTTCAAGCTTATATTCAACTATGAAATATGCTTATGGTGCATAAACCAACATTTGTAGAGCTTAGGAATCCACCTATGTTATGAGAATACCTCGAAGTGTCAGCTATATTGGATTAAAAGATGGCCGCCATACGAACATTGATTTCAGAATGATCCCTATACTCGGCAACTAAATCTAGCATCTGTTACAGTAATACATGAACTTCTACTCCATGTAGTGCTGTCATCTGTCCACTATCAGCTACACTAAGTGTTGTCACCTAGTGGATGTTAAAGGAACAATACAAAATGGAAGACAGTTTGGTACACGATGTTAACGTCAAAAGTTATCAAATTCACTACATAAAAGCAGGGTGTCTACATTTGTCTAGACGATAACACTAACTATAGTATAACTAATATTTAATTCTTATATATAGCATAGATTTAGTGTTTGAGTGTAATACAAGTTGTTTTAGTGTAATATTTACGATTATTGACTATCAAAAAACACGCTTCACGACAAATTAATGACCCTGGACACACATGATTGCACGAAGGCAATGGTAGTGCAAGCACTACACTCAATGGAACGTTTGGGGAAAGAGCAGTATTCCAAATACGTCAAGGATGTGCTTATTAAAAGGAAGACCTCCATCCACAAGGCCATCAAAAAAACCAACTGCCCCTATTCAAGCGTCCTCACTCCACTAAGACGAACTCGCAGGCGAAACAACAATTCCAACAAATGAAGAGTGACTGCAATCTCTTCAGCCAGCTGTTCATCGCTGCACAAGTCCGTAACACCAAACTTTTCGCACATGAAAACCACCTATAGCCGCCAGCAGTGTCCCTGCATGGAAAACTTCGACTAACAAGCACCAAATATAAGCTGTTACATTGCATTGAACCAAATGTCCAGCAAGAGGCACCCTCTCATTTTTATGCCAAAGTGTGTGATGGTGCTACCACTAGAAAACACATCGACGTTCAGTGAATACAGTGACACCATCTTCGTTCCCTGGACTGAAAGACAACTTCAAGGCTGCTCTAGGATTGACATCGCCTGGGACACACCGACCCGATAGTTTGTAAGCCATAACACGAGAAAAACGAGGGAAAGGCGTCCGCAGAAAGGTGTTCCGCGATGCCAAATTGCCCGTGTACTTTGCGGGCTTCTTATACAGGATGCCACAAACAAGGAAGAGCTCTTCAAACTTCTGACGGACGATGTAGTGAAACATGAGTTGACTACCCACAAACTAACCATGTGTATTTCTTTCGAGTGATTCAAGTGTAAAGTCGAATCGCGCTGACATATCAATGTCGGCGAATGACCACAAAAAGACAGACATTAGAATATGTCTACATGTAGACTGCGCTAAATTAGAGGGCAACTACTGTTCTCGTCAGAACCGTAGACACCGATGTAGTTGTTATTTTGGTGGGAGTCTTTCACGATCTTGTCCAGCACAATCCAGGAATGCAGTTGTGGGTTGGCTTTGGCACAGGAAAGCACTTCCGCTACTACCACATCAATTCAATCTGCCAAGAACTTGGGGAGGAAAAAGCTCGTGCTTTGCCATTTTGTCACGCCTTCTCGGGTTCTTATGCAACATATCAGTTCAGCTGTAAAGGCAAGAAGTCAGCTCGAAGGCATGGAAAGCATATCCGACAGCCACAACTGGGTTTACCATCGCAACTCAGACTGGATTTCTTTCATGTTCAAGCTGATTGAGCGTTCTATATGTATCGTGTACGACAGCACTACATCGCATGTCAAGATGAATGACCTTCGACACGAGCTGTTCCCAAGGAGGGTGAAGATTATGGAGAAGCTTCCTCCAACCGAGAGTGCACTGCTTCAACACACAGACCGATGCCTATACCAAGCCAGTATCTGGAGAAATAGTCTGAAGCCTATAATAGCTGCACCCAACGTAGAGAACTGATCAAGTGTGGTTGCAAAGTTTAATCCACTTGTGCGAAGAAATGCAAATGCAAGAACCCCGGGCTCACATGCACAGCACTCTGTCTCTGCCGTACGTACGTTGACTTTGTGAGGGTTAAGAACAAGCTCATGCATGTCAACGGCATGTGAGGAATTAGTTAGTATTGTTAGGAGGTGTTATTTAGTTAGTTAGTTGCTTAATTAAGTAAATGTCACTGTCACTATTGATGTAGATGCATGTGCACTACGTATCAGTGTTCAATGTAATATTACACGCGTGCAGCTGCATGTCTCATTTGAAATTATTCTCGTGTTAATCTGACGGTAGATATAATACACACGCTTGCTCTTTGGACATCACTTGTCGAATTTCAAGTGATAATGATCCATTGTACAGCTTAGATAAATAGTAGTAATTGTACCAATAGTAGATGTGTATGTTCTGGATAAGCAAGTTTAAAACGTATTCTTAGTTTACCTTTATGTGAAACTGCCAGCAAACTTAATTAGTTTAACGATCCATAGCAGCCATTTAGGATTTATGCAAATTTGACAAAGTATACGACGGGAAGTAGATTTTTGTAAACATACTGTAACCTTCCGAAACACAAATAAATATTGTTTGAGTGTTACTACATGGTAGAATTATGACATCATTTGACTTTTGACCTTCACTTGGCCTTGGCCTTCAAAACCGGGCAGCCCCCTCTCAAAAGTTATATATGGTCATAAAGTATACGTGTGCAAAATATTTTGTTTGGGGCCTCTCTGGAAATTGCCCTGATAAAAAGAAGACGATACATGTTTTTGTTCATTTGGCGGCCATTTTGAATTTATGCAAATTAGTGGAAAGAAGTGATTCAATATATAAATCAGCCTTTGTAAACTTTAAAAATAGCATTTAAGTCTTGAGATTTTGGACAATTGGTAGAAATGGGATTATAACATTATTAATCCTTCACCTGACCTTGATCTTAAAAATCGGGCAACTCCTTTTCAAAAAATGTGTATGATCATAAGGTACAAGTGTGCCAAATTTGGTGCTTTGTTCCAGCGTGTCACGATCATTCCCCTAAGCGACTCCACTACACGGAGGACAGGCGTATAGAGATAGATCGAGGTGCGACGTCGGACACAAGTGGGAGCGAATGTTTGGAGAAATATAGGGATTCATGATGGACATATATTTCGAAAAGGCTTAAAGGGGAAGTTCTGAGAGCGTGTATTACACTGGCATGCCTCTATGGTTTGTAGACAATGGTGTTGGCAAAACAATAACAGCAACTACAAGTTTGTAAAAACAATTGGGTTCAAAGTATCACAAGAACAAAGAAGACGGACGAAACAATGGTGAACGATCTAAACAAAGTTGTTAGGATGTAATGCAGCCTAACGAGAAGATTGCAGAGAAGCCGGATGTGATGGTCACTTGGTAAGGATGGATGCAGGCAAACTAGCAAAGAGAGCAGAGGATGACAAAATATGAAGGACGCAGGAAAAGGGGAAGGCCACAGTAAACTTTGGAGGACTGCGAGAGGAGGACGGATATAAAAAGATCGGTGAGGATGAAACATGGAGTGAGGGGATTGCGGATAAAAAACGTTTGAAAAAAAATACAGAACAAGTGGTTCGACAATACTGTACCTTAAGGCGTCTGAACCCGGGGGGGGGCTTGATGGTAGAACACTAATATTTAGGGAAGGGGTGCATTTTTATGTTTTTGGTGAGTGTGAAGGTGAATTGTAGTTTTGGTTAACCTTAAAGGGTGCAATTGGTGGTTTTTAGAGAGTCTCGGGGGTGAAATTTGATGTTTTTGATGTTCAAGGGATGTGCAGTTCGGAGTTCTGGAGATCCCCAGGGGTGCAATTTTAGTGAGCCTCGTGGTGGTGCAATTGGAGGGTTTTTGGTGAGCCTCAAGGGTACCTGTTTTATTTGGAGAAGGAGGGGTGATACAATTTGATGTTTTGGTGAGCGTTGAGGTGAGTTGTAGTTTTTGTTGAGCTTTAAGGGGTGCAATTGGAGGTTTTAGAGAGCCTCGGGGGAATGAAATTGGAGGGTTTTTAGAGAATGAGGGGAGGTGCAACTGAGAGTTTTGGAGAGCCTCGCTGGAGGTTCTTGGTGAGCCTCGATCAAGGGGGTGCAATTTGAGGTTTTGGTGAGGAAGGGCTAGCGAAGGCTTTTTATATTATTGTCGACGTATCATGACTGATATATATCTCCCTCCCTCCCTCCCTCCCTCTCTCGCTCTCCCTCCCTCGCTCCCTCTCTCCCTCCCTCCTTCCCTCCCTCCCTCTCCCTCCCTCCTTCTCTTACTCAACCCTCTCTCCACCTCCTTCCCTCCCTCTCTCCCCCTCCTTCCCTCCCTCCCTCTCCCTCCTTCCTTCCCTTTATCCACTCCTGCCCCAACCCTTCCTCCCTCTCTCAACCATCCCTCCCTCCTTCCCTCCCTTCCTACATCCCTCCCTCAACCCTCCCTCCTCTCCCCCCTCCTTCCCCTCCTTCACTCTCCCTCCCTCTCCTCCTTCCCTCCCTCCCTTCCTTCCTCCCTCTCTCTCTCTCTCTCTCATATATATATATATATATACATATATATATAATATATATATATATTATATATATCTTGTTGCCCTCTGTGAGGTATTTTAACAGCAGCATGTGTAAGCGGCAGCATATACATGTGCGCGTGTATGCACATGCCTCCTAGACGGTTTGCATCTTGGGTATTAAACTTTCAGGGATTAATCTACAACTCTCGGAAGACAAGTACCGTATTTCCCAAATTCACTGTTAGATATAAAGGTTCGATCTTTCGGTTTTACGTTTCAAAAACCTTAGCAAATAATGTATAATAAATAGAATTGATGTATAATTCTATTAAAATTTGTTTACCACATCCTATCAGTCTATATAAATATAGAATGTATTATATGAATCTGTAGATTTGTTATGGGCACTTCATTTTCTATACCGTTATATGTTCTATCGAATTCTATGTAAGTTGTATGGCCACATGGAAGTTTTAATAAAATTGTACAGATATTTAATAGTACAAAATGTTCTGTAGAAAACCGCAAACATTTTCGGGGAAATAATCTAAATGATTAGACTGATGTCTGAATGGCGCTTCTTTGGCTTAGCGCCTGCTTAGCTAAGATGGTGTCGCCATCTGGCGTTACCGTGGTAAAGCTAATGTCATTAAAAATAATGTAATATTATCTAGAAAGACCAGCACATAGTCGTCTGAAATACGATAATCACTACTACGAGTTCTGGACAATACATGAAACGTACTGCAAGAAATTACAAAATATTAAAATAAAGGTCCGCAAAATAAAACTTGTCCTCTTGATAATCGATTCCCGGAGGCACGAAGGTCGTACCGTGGACTCGTAAACAAAGGACGGAGCAGGTGGTTGGCTCCAGGTGGTTGCTTCGTTGAAGTAAGGTGCTCGTGGTTCGTTCCACTGGGAATCGTAATGGCTGTTTTCTTAAACTGTCGATTACAGAACTAACTTCGTAAGTTGCGTTGATAATAATGGCCACGGTATTTCGTCGGCTGTTGACATTTAACTTCAGACTGCACCGTTTCCCTGAACCGAGATTTACTGAGTGTGAGTGTGACACTGGAAATGGAATACACACTCACACAAGTCACAGCTGTCTCGGTGTCTGTTTTATCAGTAATTGATTGTACAGTATCATTATCACTGACAGCGTGATATTGTACCAATCATGTGTCAACCTTGTGGGCCTGGCTGCAATGTCCCTACATCGGTAATGCCAATGTCAATGAAGCGTGCGGCAGAAGAACTCAAGAAGCGGCAAAATAAAGAATGACTGGACCTGAGGCTGAACACTTCAGTTCAGAGGCTGACCTCAGACTGAGTCTGCTCTGAGCGACTCTCTGAGACTGAGTCTCTCAGTCTCAGAGAGTCGCTATGCTAGTTATGCCAGCCTCATTCACTGGATATGTGATATGATTGGACAAGCTAAGAAACTAATACTGTTTAACACAATAATCACAATTAAGTTTAACACGACAGTGTTAATATTATATAAATGCCTTAATAATTGTGTAGTTGTAAATGAGTTACAGTACTGTGCTGTATGTCATGGTAGTTATGTCATCCTTGCTATAGTATTCTCATCTATACTGAGTTTAGACTTTAGTTGAGTCTCAGTATTCATACCCAATTACCCATATCAAACGCATAATTATATGGGTAATAATTATATCCTCAACATGTTGATGCTACACGTAGTATTTGAATGAAGTACCCTGTGAGAGTGTGTTATATGTGGCGAGTAATTTTTTAGCTTGGCTCTTAATTGAGTATGACAATGTTAGTTTGTATTGGAATTCAAGTGCTGTATATTGCCATGTGTTGTTTACATAACAGCTTGTGTATTCTACAAGTCAGACTATTAACTGTCACAGTTTCAATGCATTAGCATGACTCATTTTAATTACTGCTTCAAAATGTAGTATCTTCATGAATTGTTACTGCTGTACAACTATTTCTGTTGTACATAGTTAACTAAGAAACATGAATTTACAGCCTTCCAACATAAAATTACAAACACAAATTTTGGGTACTTTATGAATGCAGAAGAAGCTGGTGACGTGAGCATGCCATCTTCAGCAAAAGAGGAGGAAACAGAAGAAGATGATGAAGAACCACAAGATCTTAGTAAAAACATGAAGACTGACTTACCTGCAATGCGCAAAGTGAGACGTGCCATTAGTGGCCGAGGAATCACGCTGGCGATGTTGATGAATGAAGGAATCATTGACTCAGGAGATGGTGTCATGTCAATCGAGTATCTGGTACGTTGTATTTTAGGGATAGTCTCTAAGTTCAATATTAGACCAAATTACTTTCACCTAGGGGAGAGCGGTCTAAGGCAGTTTCATCTAGCATCAGACATTTATATTTTGTGGTTCGGACCGATACTGTTAACATATTGGTATCATCATATATCAAATTATAAATGTTTACACTTTTTCATCTGAGGGGAGAGGGTGGGGGGCTGAGGCCAGATGAAAGTAATTTCATCTGATATCGGACATCAGCATTCTGACATGATCCCTTAGGGATGATCCCTTAGGGATGATCTTGTGGGTTCACAAAGACAAAAATATGTTATGCGTTTAGCATCAGTTCTACCCCTCCACCAACACCATATGGAACTTATGATTTTTCCAGTCCAAAACTACAAGTAGAGTGTAGCAACAGTTTGTATTAACCTGACTAATTCGCACAGTGGTGCCACTGTGGCAGTTTATTTTCTCCATGATGCATGGTGACAACCACGTATGGATAACATGTTTTGTGACTTTGTAAACTGATGTGACCACCCCTTAGATAGATTGTCTTTGAATACTTTTAGATACATGTAGTTTTTTAAATGTTAGATATAACAAATAAACATATAAATATTATTTAAAAAACAAAATGTGTTGTTTGTAGTACATTAAGTATATTATTTAATAATGTACTCAAATAGAACATCTTATTTATTTGACTAACACTTTTGTCAAATGCTTTGCTTGTAGCTGTAGGTCATAGCCTATTTCTACAGAGCTAGAAATGTAGTGTTAGTTTAATGAACATTCTTCAGGATAGTTCGTTTTCAAATTCGAAACTTTCATTTTTCATATCCAAGAATCATGTTAAATTACCTGGTAGAGGCTTTCGTTGACGTCAGCGTCATAGGTACTGATGAAGTCGACGTGACACGTCAACGAAAGCCTCTACCAGGTAATTTAACATGATTCTTGGATATGAAAAATGAAAGTTTCGAATTTGTAGTGTTATTTATTTTGTCACATTCTTACTATTTTATGTCCTGTATTTAACACTCATCACCACTTTTATTCTGAAGTTTGAGACACAGTGTGATGATGTTGTGTTCTGTTTATGCTCTGTACTGATTTTTTGTCTATTGATATAGGGTCAGAAATTTACTGCAGACCTGTTATCTGATGGAAGAATAAAATGGCTGGAACGGAATAAAATGTTCAACTCGCCAAGTGCCTGGGCCATTCACTGCAAGAAGATGGTCAATCCCTTGAAAAAATCAGGATGCGGCTGGGCATCGGTAAGTAGCTGGTCATGCATGCAGCCATGCATTCTTCGTAGGTGTATTTGATTTGATATGACAATCTTGATATGATATTCTTAGTTTTGTTTGTATTGGTAAAAGGGGAGCGCTGTGATGCAGTGGCTAAAGCTTCGGACTCTCGACCGAGCGAACAAGTTCGTTCACTCTACATTGCTCCAGTTCATTCAGCTGTATGAATGAGTACCTGGCTATAGGCTGTGGTGGATATTTGTGTATGAATAGTTTTTGTGCATCAATTGCAGCATTGCTGAATGCTTCCTAGAGAAGGCAAGATGGTGTTCGATTTAACAGTTCTCCCAGGGAGTAAAGGGTAAAACGCTTTGAGCAGTCCTGAGGACTAGATACTGCGCTATATAAGAACTTACCTCTTACTTGCCTTTAGTAAATTGAAAAACAAATGTTGGTGTGATAGTATATTGATACGCTTGAATAAAACGGTTACTAAAAAGCTGATCATTTTAGCATTTGCTAAACAATTGTCTAGGTTGATCCAAATAGTTGCAGCTATTATGTCTGACTGTAATAATAAAAATACAACACTTCTTCATGCATGCATCCTCAGAAACACAACCTCTAAGGCACATCAGAATGAAGTGGTTAGGATATCTCTATATCAGTATATTTGTAACATTATATAATATAATATGGTGTATGATAATATTATACCAAATCTTGTTTACCTAAACATTTCTCTGTCTCCATTGTTGTAGGTACGGTATAAGGGTCGAAAGTTGGACTCTTACAAGTCAGTCTGGTTCAAGAAACATAACCCAAAACCTCTCACAATGCCGGTGGGTCTTCTTATAAGATCATTTTATCTTCCAACTAACTTTTATAATTATGTTTTAGCTTACAGTTATGGCAGCACAGTTCCTTAGTATATTAATTATTTATTTTATACTTTCTAGTCCAGTAGTATAATATTGTACAAGTGTTATCATCCTTGCATGCCAGGGGGCGTTGCTGATTACATCAGTCTCAGTGCCCCGTGGCAGATCGCTTTGCGAAATGCTGAAGTTAACCTAAGCCAATAATTTTTTGTGTGCTTGTGTTACATGTAATGTTCAGGAAGCCTAAGTAATTATTTGAATACACAATACTGCTCATGAGAATGGTCAGAAGGGTAATTATATTGGGATTCCCTGAAGTTGCTGGCTTGGCTTTGAATTGGGGCACACGTGGGGCAGGTGTCTGCTGTGTTCTCACGGGCGGTACCGTCGCGAATGGCAAAGTCAGTTGCTAGTTTGATTCACTTAACTTCCATACAATGCGTAGGATATCTGCCAGGGGTAGTGTACGTAGTCACCCCCCCCCCCGCCTTGTGAGGGTGAGTGTTATGATCGTTACTGTTTCAGGGAAATACAGGAAATGCATCTCACGGATACAGGGAGACAGACTCTTCAGAGAAGGAGATGACAGCAGTGTAGGTTCTCTTTTATTAATCTGCAACATCACATCACATTATATAAAACAAAAACAGAAACTCTTATTGTTTGTACTGTATACTTAGTACCTTTAATAGTAGTTAAATATGACAACTGTTATTTAATTAATTTAAGGTGATTCTACAACGATTTTCATTGGCTAACTGAAATTCTGTTTTACAGTTCATTGTGACACTCAATTTATTAGTATTTGTAGCACATAAGTAAATATATCAAACATGTAACTGTTGTGATCTTTCAGCATGTAATGTTATTGAAAATACACGATTTGGTGATAAAATAAGATATGGTGGTTTTACAAAATATAGACCGCTTTACTGTAGCTGAAGACAAACCACTGAATCTTCACATTTGAAGGTGAAATATAAAGGTCTTCACTGGATAATTAATTGTTCAGTCAAATTCTTGTTTGATAAAATTACACATACGCTTAATTAATTATATTAATTTAATTAATATGAACATGTTTTGACTGATTTATTGTTTCTTGCAGTAAAGGTGGGAAGGCGGAGAAACAAGAAGGTAAGACTATTGTTGTGGTGTATCTGAATACACTGTAGTCAGTTTGTGTTGATGTTACTACAGCTGACACCTGCATAATAACAATCAGCTACGAAGTTCTGGTTCCTCTCATTATAGATACAGTGGAACCTCCCTATTAGGGTCGCCCCTGAGACTGTGCAAAAATGACCTGATTAACGAGGTGACCATATTATTGGGAAAATTTTCCTATACTTTACTATATGTGGAAGAAATTTGGGACTATCCGAGGGTGACCTTAATTGTGAGGTGGCTGTATTACAGATGTGACCTTAATTGTGAGGTGGTTGCTTTGCCGAGGTGAGCTGGCTGCATCACCGAGGTTACCTTAATTGTTAGGTGGTTGTATTACCAAGGTGACCTTAATTGTGAGGTGGTTGTATTACCGAGTTGACCTTAATTGTGAAGTGGTTGTATTATCGAGGTGAGGTTTAGTTACATTGTAGCAGATTTGATACATACTACACATTTGAACATCAAAGAACCTACTTTGGTGTGAGCTAAATAAATTGTTCTTCTGTTTTTAGGTGCTTTGAACTTGTCTGTGTTATCAGAAAACAATCCTGAACGATCTCGAGTCTCCGTGAAACATTCCACC
Organism: Escarpia spicata; assembly: GCA_963995525.1. Classification (NCBI taxonomy): domain Eukaryota; kingdom Metazoa; phylum Annelida; class Polychaeta; order Sabellida; family Siboglinidae; genus Escarpia; species Escarpia spicata. The sequence goes on from OZ023212.1 coordinate 17,504,746, forward strand.
CTCGGCAAACGCAGTAGTGCTCAGTAAGTACTAAATGCCTTGAACACTGACCTGCCCTATTTACTGACATTTTACTTTAAACTGGCCTACTTTGACTTAAAGGAATTAAAAACAAAGCACCAGCTAAATTCCATTTTCCATGTGTACACAAAGCATAGCATTGTATGTAACATTTAGCAACATGACAAAAATACAGAAAAATGCGTTGATAGTTTAAATCAGATTTTAAACGCATCTGTATAGTGATTCCCACGGAAAGTTGATATTTAATGAGCTAGGCGATCATGTGGTATTGTGACGTCAGAGGCGCAAATATCGTGCAACATGGCAGCATTTTCAATATGTTCACAGCATGTTTACAATGATAGATGTTGTGTCGAAGCGAGCATCAGAATTAGTTATTGTGTGGTATTCCGATGTAATACAAACACTAGTCATAATAGAGGAACAAGCATTAATTTTACGGTGCCACATGAATCCAACTTTGTTGCAAAAATGAAGTGAGAGAACCTCCAAACATGACAATAAGACAAACCAACCGCAAAAGCCTTTGCCGCATCAGTTCATTTTGAGATTATTTACATATTATAGACAGCTATCTCAACTATGTACATCCCAGATGTGTGGAGTGAAGTTAGAGGTGTTTTATATCTACATTAGATCCAGATAAATCTCATACAATTATTTTCTATAATATGTTTTTTATTATTATTCATTCCATCCTACCCCCAGTCCGCTGTTACACGGTCATCATTGTAATATAGTTATCGAACGCATGTGTATGTGGGTCGTAGTTTAAATTTATTCTTGTGGGGTCACAGAAAGGCGGCATCTTACATGTCATGTGACCCCATGCAACACAACATTACTTTTTTTAAACAATTGTTTTGTGTATTCGCTTATGTTACTGTTTGTTGTTGTTGCAAAATAAAATTTGATTTGATTTGATTTTTTTTCTATGCCATGATCATTTCGTATGAATATATATTTACCTTTATATAAATGTATAGAGTTGTATGAATCCAGGACTAGTAACATATTCCTAAGAATGTCATGATTTTCTATAAAAAGGAGCAATCCTAATAAAAAATATGGTGGCAGAGGAAGCCACCATTTTTTTGTTTTTTATTTGTACAACTTTCATGTTTCAGTGACCTCTGCACGCTGGTGGAGTGTTCAACATTTGCCATGCTGGGGAAAGTGCAGCCGTTCTCTGTCTGTTTCTCTGCAGACTGCCTCCTTCTCATGGTAAAGCATCTGTTCTATAGATTCTTCATTGAACTTTGCATAATGGGCACATATCTCAGCAATTTTCGCTATATGTTGACAATGTGTAAATAAGATACTAATCACTGATTGACTCATGTCAAGATAGAGCCCAGACTGAGAAAATGTAAAACATTTCCTTAAAACAGCATAACTAACTTAACGGAGTCCTTATAAATCAGTTCTACCATTGAAATAATGTAAATATTTGTGCTCCGACTACTAATATAATTATATTTTTTTGAAGATCATTAAAAGGATTGTGACATTTAATGACTTTAAAAAAATGGTTGTGTCCTTCAGATTTTGTTACGTAACATTTGAGTACATGTTACAACTGGTCACTCAAGTTTATTGCAATTATATGTATATATATATATATATATATATAGTGGAACCTGGCACTGTACATCAATTGTTGTCCCCATGGTAACAGTTAAATAATACACTGCCATATTTCAGGACTTCCACTCTCATTTGATGTCAACTGAAGTTGTTGGCTATCTTGGAGGCAGATGGGACCCAAACACACAGTGTGAGTGATGCTTTAATATTCACATGTTGTAATAAATCATTTATAATTTTTTTAGATTAATTTCTTTTAAAATTACTTTCAGATTTATATATTTTAAAAGGAGCCAGTCTTTCAAATTTTTCATTAATTAATATAATGTTCTTAAGACTATAATAACTATGTTGACTGTACTCTGACTTTTTAGTAGTAGTTTTAGTAAGCCTGTAACCACATTCTCAGTTGATAAGATATGACCCTGGAGTATGAAATGGTAAATAAAACTTCCAGTTTTAAAACAAGTTTTATTGGCAATATTGCCAAGGCAAGCCGAGTTGACCACAATACCCTTTTACTTTCAACAATTTCCCATTTTCCCACGTTCAACACAGCAGACATTGTGTTACACCTAACTACACTGGCTATTTCTGTGTAGAGGGACAGACTGCCACAGCTTAAAGCTGCACTTTTCTCATTACATTCAGTTTTTACTGTTTCACTTGACTCTAAATGTTTTCATTACTTAGTTTTGACAGTTGCGTATTTCTCTTTGCTTTCAGTATTAACAGTTTCCCAGGCTTTCCCTTGTCGCTGTAATCTAACTAATAAAGAAACCGCCCCAACAACAGAAATAGAGGTGAGTTCTATATACTAATTGCCTCTATCGGATGTTATAACATATTGAAAATGTAATTTTATATCTGGTATGAAAGTAGAGGTTTTGAAAGCTAAATTATAATTCTTACATATTTCCAAATTATTTGATATCTACTCATAATACTGTTTCATTTTTATTCTTCACTTAATTATCAAAATAATGAATAAATGTAACAGACAAGCAGCAGTTACTTTACATGACAACAACTTGAATAGCAAATAAAAGTTAGTTACAGTAAAGCTGTCTAGTGGACATAGTTTGGACTGCACAGCATGTCCATTATGGCCAAGTTACCTCTATGGACAGGTAATGGACAATTGGGACCATTAATCATACGTCATTGCCCTTATTTGGTGTCTGGTCATCAAGGTGATCCGCCATCTTGGCTATACACAACCGAATGCTGTGCACTGCCTACCCAAACGATGCAGTATAATTTTGATGGATAATGCCATATCTAAAGCCTAACAGTAATTAGTGGACTGTTCCCCTTGTCTGATTGCAATAGATGCTGATGCGCCTTCTTGCAATTGTTATGTATAGCCCTGCCAAGGGCTGTTGCTACGATACGAGACTGAATGTCATGTAATTTCTAATCGTCCAAATGCAAACTAGCCATTCTTAGGACTTTCAATTGTATCCACTGTAGACAAGTTTTTGTTATGGACATACGTCCGCTAAGGCAGGTTTCACTGTATTTCAAAACCCAAACCATGTTCATCTTGTGCTTGACCTAGATCCGCCAGGCAATGAAGAGGTTAGGGGTGTCACTAGTAGGCTGGTACCATTCGCACCCAAAATGTAACCCCGACCCCTCCCTCAATGACATTGAGTCTCAGATGGAATACCAGCTGATGCTACGAGGGGTAGATAACAGCTACCACCCCTGTCTGGGAGTTGTCGTGTGTGAGTATTGCTTTGGGTTTTGTATTAATTTTGAGAAATGGCTGCCATTTTTTTGTTGACAATTGTTTGTTGAAAACAATTGATGATTGGATTAAATTTATATTATTTCACAGTCAGGAAGGAACATCTTAATTGTGGTTAATACTTAACTAATTTGTGTTTTTGATAACAGATAAAATTGTTATGATGACATCAATAATTGATTCAAAACGGCATTGGATGAGTGTCAGTCGATCATTAGAAATGTGTTTCTTTGTTATGTTGTTGAACTTTTAAAATGTTAATAACAGAAAAATCTCAAGTTTTCTTTAAGAAATATTTGGTTAATGTTTACAGTTTTGAATGTATCTATCTTTACAACCATATTATTTCTAAGAAATTTTGAACTGTGACATCAGCATGACATTTATACTTTGTATCTGTTGCAGCACCCTCCACCTGTGGCGACTCTCCAAAAGATGGATCTCTTATCAATGCATTCTGGGTAATGCCACCTCCTGAGGTCAGTTGTATACCTTGTAGAAAATCATCTTTCAGTAATGTGTCTCATATGAATTGCATCTCTAAAATTTCAGTGACCTTTTATGTGATATAAAAACCATACCACCATTTTCTCAGTAAATGTCCTATTTTTGAGTGATCATCTTTACAAACATATGTTAATCACAATCTGCGTTTTGTACAAAAGTCAGAAGCGAAATGCGAATCGCAAATCAAAATTGTGACCTGTAGAACTATATTTATGAGTTCTCTAAAATGGAGAAAGTGTTCCCCGTTTTTACTGAGATGTTGACATCAGTGAAGTCACTGTAATTTTTAAGTCGTATTCTGAATGAAACTATCTTTTTTCCTGTTTTTAAGAAAGGTATGGACAACATAAACAATATTTAGTTATTTTATTGTATTGTTATCATATACGTCACTTTAGCATTTGATACGTTGTTCAATAAATTATGCTTTTGCAAAATTACTGGTCACCGTGTCCGGCCAGATGAATAATAAACATGTGGTGTGCGTATATAATTGTTCATATTTTGCACCATTTTATCTGCATATTATGTGACAATAAATTTATGGGACAAGTTGATTCACTAGAAATTTGTGTAAAGGAGATGGACGATCTCAGAATGGAACTTTACATGAATGTGTTCTGTAAAATCTTACTTTGACATCTTGAGACACAGTATCTGAATTCATTGTCTAGTGTCTAGTTGAACATGTATCTCTTTGTTATGTTTTAGACACGGCCCCTGGACTACGGTCTACCGGTCAGTCTTATGTACAACATCTCCAGTCAAGAGGGCCCCACCGATCACGTCATCAGTGAAATGGTAATATCTCTCGGACATCCTCGATAGCCCTAGCAGATATCCAAAATGTATGGAAGTTAGCTGAATTAATAGTCGTTGTTTTCACCTTACGCAATTGTAACTGTGGGAATTGTGCAAACACTGTGCCCCCTATCAAAGGACAACTGCAGGAAATCCCAACAGAATTACCTGTCTGGCCATTCATATGAGCAGTGCATTTTCTAATAATTACGTGTACTTACCGAACATATTTTCAATTGTTATTTTTCTACCAGCCATAGAATTCTACGAAATATCTGTCTGTACAATTTTGCTCAACTGATTCTTCAGCAGAAACGTGATATGCCTTTTGATAAAGAACTATTGTTGAAATTCCATCTTTAGAAGACATCTGTAGACATTGTTTGCATTATAAGAAATATGACTGAAATCTCTAAATATTACGGCCATATCTCACAGACTTTGTCATCTTTATTATGGGACATGGGCATGTCTCTAGCATCACAGGACACAAACGGGTTCAACCAAGTTTCTTGTCAAAAGAAACAAGTAAAGAAACAAGAACTTTGAACCATTCAAGGATTTGTTGAGTTTTTAAATGGTATTTATTACAGTGTATGTCACCAGTTAGTTTGTAGAACCCATTTTCTTTTTAATCCAAGTTATTAAGCTAACTTAGCCAAGTTGCCATGACATCACTGAACACATAAACATCACTGTCGAGTATTTGTTTACCCTCCGATTCCTGTCATAAGGCTACTTTTTCATCATTTTATCAACAATGCCCATCATAAAACCTTATGCCATCTATCAGATATCATTCCTTGTACACTATTGACGCAAATTTTGGTTTAACGAATCAACAGATAACTGGTTGTATTAGGTCTGCACTCCAAAGACCATCACATGATATCCATTACTACGTTATAACAGATAACTGGTTGTATTAGGTCTGCACTCCAAAGACCATCACATGATATCCATTACTACGTTATAACAGATAACTGGTTGTATTAGGTCTGCACTCCAAAGACCATCACATGATATCCATTACTACGTTATAACAGATAACTGGTTGTATTAGGTCTGCACTCCAAAGACCATCACATGATATCCATTACTACGTTATAACAGATAACTGGTTGTATTAGGTCTGCACTCCAAAGACCATCATATGATGATATCCATTACTACGTTATAACAGATAACTGGTTGTATTAGGTCTGCACTCCAAAGACCATCACATGATATCCATTACTACGTTATAACAGATAACTGGTTGTATTAGGTCTGCACTCCAAAGACCATCACATGATATCCATTACTACGTTATAACAGATAACTGGTTGTATTAGGTCTGCACTCCAAAGACCATCATATGATGATATCCATTACTACGTTATAACAGATAACTGGTTGTATTAGGTCTGCACTCCAAAGACCATCACATGATATCCATTACTACGTTATAACAGATAACTGGTTGTATTAGGTCTGCACTCCAAAGACCATCACATGATATCCATTACTACGTTATAACAGATAACTGGTTGTATTAGGTCTGCACTCCAAAGACCATCACATGATATCCATTACTACGTTATAACAGATAACTGGTTGTATTAGGTCTGCACTCCAAAGACCATCACATGATATCCATTACTACGTTATATTTCTTTCCAGAAAATGATGGTAGATTTCTATAAAGACAAAGAAGGTGCGGTCAACTTCCAAGACACGTGGCATGGATCAAGTGAAACTTACCTTGACAGATTAAAGGTGTGTTAAAGGTGTTGTTATTCATAAGTCAGTGATATACATATATATGGTGCTCTTGCTGACTTGCGTTATCTAAATGTGGTACCATTTCTGATTGGTGACGTCTATATATGGTGCAGTTTCTGATTGGGACTTCTGTATATGGTCATTTTTATGATGCATACTTGATTAGTGACTTCTATATATATGGTAGTTACTTCATTGGTGACTTCTATATATATATATATATATGGTGGTTACTTGATTGGTGACTTATATATATAGAAGTAGAACTCATCAATCAAGTAACAGTACCATATATAGAGGTCATCAATCAAGTAACCTTTTTTATTCCTAATCTGAATGAAATATACTAAAAAAATAGTGTCCTGATATTCAACTAATTTTTGAACCCGCTCCGTCTGTTTAAGGGCCCTTTTGGTCGCGCTTTTCTGCACAGTTTGTTGCGACACCTAGTGGTCGAGGTAACGTCACCACAGGTAGCACTGCTAGGATTTAGACCAAGTTTGAGCGGGCTTACTGACATGAGGTCGCAATGAACAGGCTTCATATTTGGCACATTACTCGACAAGAGTATTAAGTTTACGTATACAAAGTTTCAAACAAATTTTAAATTTTGCTTTCAGCTATAAATACATTGTCTTTTGCAGGCGTCTTTGTCGGAGAAGTTATCAGAGGATCAGAGGCCTAGGTACCTTGAGTTTATTCACAATCTGCTCGCACCTCCCTGATGTGATCATCTGGCATGGTTGCGTCAGACAGACATCAGCTGAGACTGACTGCTGACATTTGGTAGTCATCGACACGTCATACAGATAAATCACAGTCGTCACTTGGTAATCAACAACACATATTGCAGTTGTGTCATCATCACTGATACAAAAGGTGACACTGGTATAACTTTTTACGTCGTATTCAATGATTTGTAACATTACATGTGACAGTAACAATACAACTGACATGTTATCATTCTACTGACAGGGACATCAGCTGTGTAGCGGTGATGACACTGCCATTGACAGTTTTGACACTAGTTAGTGACATGTCATCAGTGACATGTCTTGTACCAATGCCATCATGCTTAGAAAAATAGTGTTTAACTAAATAAAGAAAACATTATAATATTTCTGAAGAGAATAATAATCATGTACCATTTCCAGATATTTTTTTAACACAGCAAGAATTTAACATTGTGTGTAGAATCCATTCTCAGGGCATCAGATACATGGAACTAGTTTGTGGCATTGTCACATTAGTTTAGGAATGCAGTTGTTTCTTCCGGTGAAAGTTGGCCACAATTCCGTTGGTCAGGAGAGTTTCCTGTGTTCAAAAATACCTGGTTAATTAGCGTCAACTGCCACAAACTCAAATTGAACAAGTTTTGTGAAATGTTAGTTAGGTTGACATCATCGTCTTGTTAAAATTGTGTTGATGTTTTGATCTGTTGTCGATTCCAGCAACAGCAGTGTCTTGTTATACTTAATTACATTCCAATCCGTATATGTTGCACTGTCATGTGTAGATTCCAGTTTAAATGCTTAGTGTAGCAGCTTTATGTTTTGTTTGCCACAATTGTTAATTGATTCCAATAGCAGGTGTTTGTTTTATAAATTCAAACTTTTGTTTGATAGAAAAGTATGATTATTTCACAGATGTCAACCACATGTTGACAGGATAGACTAAATTTAATGTGAAAAGTTACCGGGTCGGATTTGTAGTTATCGTGTAATAAATGTTGTTTCTTTTACATTTTTATAACAAAGTTATTCCTTGGAAAACACTACTGCCAGTGGTAGTGGTTATAAATGGTGTAGAAGACATAGTAGCAGTCATACTAGTAATGTTTGGAGAACATAAATCACTGCCATTATCGTTTATTGGTATTAGTAGCATTCCAGCCGACCCGGGGCAGGTTTCATGAAGCATTTCTATGTAAGAACCTTCGTACGAAGGAACTTTACATAGATACAATTGATGGATACAGTATGTCGCGGTTCGCATACATCACAATCAAAACTATGCGCGTCACGTGACCTCTGCCAAGCTTTGCATGTTGATAATAGTAATAGCTGTGCATTATATTACCAGGACAGCATGACATCTGCTGCATCAAACATTCCCACATTTAGTTGTCACTTTCAAAACTCTGCATTATTTTGCTATCATATCAAAAACGTTTGGGGCCAGAATTTCAACAAAATACACAACGGAGTATCAGAACGTTCTGTGTGCTCTTTTTTTATGGATTCACGACCTTTTGTCTAACAACAGGTCACATGATGGAGAGGTCAACTGTTTGCAGTGCGCTGGGTGTCTTCTACGATGGTTTTATAATCTAAATAAAACGTGTTTTATGTAGATGAAACTTCATACAATACAAACACTTCATGAAATTAGGCCCTGGATGACGTAAATTAGGACATGTATTGTGAATTGTACCTGCATTTATTACGTGTCATCCTAATGATCTTATTAAGTGGTTGTAATGAATATTTGTTGTTATTATATGGTTGTGTAAAGGAACAAGTGTAAGATAAACGGTCAGTCCATCAGATGTGTGTCGTTCAGGTAGTAATCCTGGATGATTACTACCCTATGGGTGATTACTAGGGGTATAACTATACATCAAACTATCGATGCATAAAATTAACTGTCAATTGTTAGCATTGATAGTACTTGATATATCAACAGAAATTGCAGCAGTTTGTACAGATATTTCATTTAATCTTCACAATGTCTACTACATGTACAATTACAATGCACTGATCGATTAAGTTATGCCATAATATTCCACCATAAAGTAATAAAATTGAGACAGAAAATGTTACACAAGTCACTATATATGCATCACCAGTATCATCACCAGTATCGTGGGTATTTTGTACTCTTAATAATGTAATCTGTTTCCAATATTTTGTTTACACAGTACCATTAAATTAACATCACAGTATAATATTTTTGTACACTCAAGTTTAATTAATACGACACAATATCACATTTATAAATGACTAAAATCTATAGTATATCATAACTGTTTAAACCATTATGCATCATTCTACCATGCTGACTCACATCAACAGCTGCACTCAGTTTTGCAACATTAACCAAATGTTGACCTTGTACAAGTACTGTATTGACTTGTACATAGTATTGTTAGTGCTTGGATTTACAGCCCTTTTTCTAACCTATGTTTAAAACATAAAAACGAAATATTTGCCAGTCAGGTAGAAGAAATGCCCTCCAGAAAAGCCATGCATATATAAAAAACACATAAGTAAATAACTCTAAATAATGACTGTGTTTTTCTGACTGGTGGATAAGAGGCGAATGGTTCAAGGATGCAAATGAACATAGAAGTAGGTGAGAGGACGTCGGCGCCTCACAGCAGATGTACTTACAATGCTCCAATAAAAGCGTATTAATATATAAATTACCATATATTAGTAATTTATTCTATGACAAAAGTAATATTGTCGACAAGAAAAGTAGGGATTGTACATAGTGTGTACATGCTGTCATTTGTGGCAACTCTGACAAGATCTCAACTGCTGCTTCCACCATCTGCCTGTTGTCCCTGTTGGGAATCTGCAGATTATGTATCGCATAACAGAGAGTTTCAAGAAGCTGGTGAGGAGTTAGTTACTTGTTACTCTTGCACATGGAACAAATGGAAGGGGAAGAAGTAACACTGAGAGCCCTCATAGTGGAGGCTAAAGAGAAGAGGAAGGTCACGACCTGTGAATGGAAAACTGTGTGAATTTAGATTTGGCGGGATTGGGAGAGAGGCACGGGTATAAGGACATGTAGGTGGGTGGTGGAGACAGCAGTGTGGGATCACTGACAGGAGGAGAATGAGAAGACAGATCGAGGCCAGCTTCACCTCAAACTACTGATACAAACAGGAGTGCAATAAGACCAGGCATGTTCAGCAACAAACCAACAGTTTGACTAACATCTAGATGGTCAGTTTGGTAAAAAAACTGCTGTTAGCCTAACTTTGCATTAACATTTTTATTCGCTAGGTGGCACCTCTGTGGCAATTTAGTTCCCCCATGATACATGGTGATGACTAACCCCCCTCCAAGTAATACTTCATATACTTTGGAATGCACATGACCAACACTTAAGTGAAGTTATTTACAGCAACGTCTGTAGTGTGTTCATTGAAACGGTGAGTGTCAGCTTGCCAAGAAGCAAGCCTGTCTCTTCCACAATGTCATGCCAACCCCGCGACAAATGTGGATCCTGTGGGCTGAGCGGGAAGATGTTCGACTCGTCATCCATTCCCACATCGTACTGCAGGCGATGCAGCTTCCGAACACGCACTCATCCTCTCTCTCCATCTTTCCATCCTGCAGAAAATGTTTTTAAATGTTAAGATTTGATACACTGAATTTTTGCACCCAATTGTTGTTAATCCAGTTGTACTTACCACAAGGTGGTCTGTAAATTATACGTTATACATGCAAGATTAAAACCTGCAGTACGATACAAGGCACATCCTTTCATAACACTAGTCAACACATTCAATCAGTGTTACAGTTATCTACTAAATAATCTATGTGAATTCAACATATTTAACAAACTTCTGGACCACTAACAGGAACCCCACTGTCGGCAAGGAATTTCAAGATGGTTGTCAACTATCAATACCACGCTTTCCTTGCAATAAAACTAGGATATCTCAACAATTAACACATCAAATGATATGAAATTAATTATGCCATATGCATAAATGAATTGATGAAACAAAATTTGCTGTTAAAACTGCATTATTTCATTTTCAAACCATTCTGATGTGATTGTCGGGGGAAAAAACTCACTTCAACGTGCTATCAAAAAATGTCATTGCTATTATCGTAATTATGACAAGAACTTGCTTGAAGTTGAAGCAAGTGTAGCAAAATCAACTGTTTCTTCCTGCATCTATTCCAAAACACCCCTGTGTCCTCCACTAAGATGCCTGCAAGGTGTTCCCACTTGTCACAAGTTCCATTACATCCACACAGACAAGTAGAATATTTTCTCACATGTACAATCTTCCATCCCTACACACAAGCTACAAGGCTCCAAACAAGAGATTCTCCATCTCCTCCTGTGTTGTCTGGGAGGCTGACCCACTGGTGCCCTGGGGGACACTATCCCCCTCTCCCTGCTTCCCTATGTAGCTGGGGCAGGGGATATACGCCCTCAGCTTCGCATTTCTTTGATTGATGATGTCATCTATTTGACCAGCTGTCTGCCTGGCCAGTCGTAGTTCGCTGGACGAGGCCGGTGCACTGTATGGCCGGTCCTTGGGCAGTGGAGAGTCACTCTCCTCATTTGTGCCTGCAATGCTGATGCTAGACTGGTTCCTTGTGTTGATGACCACCTGCAAGATGTCAAATCAGTTATGGTCTTCGCATGAAATACATCTTTCAATTATTTGCTTCAAAGATAATTAACATCTTATTTTATATGCAAACTAAGGCGACAAACTGCTCTGAAAAACATTACTATTGTAATTATTTACCAATTAAGTTTCCTGTGACGTGTTACCATGAAAACGGCAGCCATCTTGGATTTTTATGTCTTCTTATAACCAGTAAATAAAATAATTATTTTGTTTGCAAGTTAAGGCAGGTAGTTAGGGTTTAGTAAACAATATATTATTTTGTGGGACCACAATATTGGTATAATATTGACAATGCCACATTACCATTATGCAAAAAAATGCAACATAATGCTGACAATTCAACATCATAATGTAATGCCGATCACAACATCAAATACACACACCACTGATGACAACATACAACACAATATTAGCATACCACTCATCACAATATATGTTATGCTAAATATGAGATTAACGTAGAAGAAACACCTACTTGCTCACACAGTGGTTAGTAGTGATAAGTCAAGAAGTGCTGTTAACCAATGTCCAAACGTCCAGTACAGCCGAAACAGCAAAACGGCTTCCGGCACCGAGGACTGACATCATAAAGTATGGTCAGTGTGATTAATGCAGTCAGTGTGGTTAATGCAGTCAGTGTGGTTAATGCAGTCAGTGTGGTCAGTGTAGTTAATGCGGTCAGTGTGGTTAATGCGGTCTGTGTGGATAATGCAGTCTCTGTGGTTGGTTAATCCAGTCAGTGTGGTTAATGCGGTCAGTGTGGTTGGTTAATGCAGTCAGTGTGGTTAATGCAGTCAGTGTGGTCAGTGTAGTTAATGCGGTCAGTGTGGTTAATGCGGTCTGTGTGGATAATGCAGTCTCTGTGGTTGGTTAATCCAGTCAGTGTGGTTAATGCGGTCAATGTGGTTGGTTAATGCAGTCAGTGTGGTTAATGCGGTCAGTGTGGTTAATGCGGTATGTGTGGTTAATGCGGTCTGTGTGGATAATGCGGTCAGTTTGGTTAATGCGGTCAGTTTGGTTGAAGAAGTTGTCTTCTACAGCTAGGACAATGGCATCTTTTAATGTTCTGTTAATGATGTCATTCACATTCTCCCCGGCAGTGAGCTGAACATTGGTGAGATTTTACAACAAATATAACTTTTATACTAATAATAATATGAATATTTTAATAGCCACCATATAACACATTTTCAGATAAAAACAACAAAACATCTTAAAACAATGACGCACACATCGTTTTGTTACAACGATTTATTGTTGGTGCTCACACATCAGTTTTGTGAATATTGTAGCAATTTAAAACCACCAACATCAGGAGTAATATCTGCCATTTCACACTCAATGACTGTTATAAAAACTGTCACAGAACAGACAATGACATTGTGAACCAGATTTTCTTTCTTTTCACTTTGGTGTGAACCACTGTAATAATGCACATTGACTACAAATGAACATTGACTACAAATGAACATAAGTTAGTAGGTTAGTAAACACACTGGTGAGGGACTGCAGAAAATCTGGGATGGAAGACATCGACTGAAGCCAAATGGATGGGCAGAGGTAGGACAAATTGGAGAAGATTAGTAAGGTGAACATATAAACAGACATGACAATTTTTCTCGGTTTAAATCCATAGTTTGGATATAAAATTCTGTATAAAACCATATAAATCTGTATTACATTTTTCACTGGTATATCAGGCGTTAGTATTCCTATTGTGATGTCACCATGCTGTGTAAAGAGCCACTTATGAAGGTGTCTTTTGATGCACAGTAGGCTCTGATAATGTCTCACCTTCATGACGTCTTTGGCTGTCTTGACCTGTACACTGCAGGAGTTGTCTGAGATGACCTGCTCCTCAAACAACTGACCACACTTCTTCAAATACAGTCTCCTGGGGATCCCAACATAACGCATAGTACGTACAAGTACAGTGTTTGGCACTATTTATTCAAATGTGACATATGTACACAAATACACACACACACACACACACACACACACACACACACACACACACACACACACACACACACACACACACACACACACACACACACCACCACCACCACTACAACTACGTTAGGCACACAACTCCTGGACCCAACTCAAGACATACAGAGAACTTGACATGGGAATACCAAAGATCCTGGAGACCTTTCGATGGAGTTAAGCCCAATTTACAGGTGAATGTTCCAGTAGTAATTAAGTGGTGAGAGCTGCTTACTTAGAAACCAAAGCATGGACAGAGAGGCACTGGGATCGACATTTACAATAATTAGATGAATAATGTGTATCTTAAAAAATTGACAGAGATATGGCGAAAGCATAAAGATACGAGGGAAGGCATGTAGACTACAGATAATGAAATGTCTTCTTCACCTGAGTTCAGCGTTCTGACTGCGTAGGTTGTCCACCTGGCCTCTATACTTCTCATCTATTCTCTGGACGTGCTCGTCAAACTCACGCTCAAAACACGCCAGACGGATTTTCTGCAAGAAACATGTCCCAGCAGTTGTTATGAACTTGGAATTAAACTAGCTAAACACACCACCTTAAAGAGAGTACAGTGTATTTAACCTTTTACTAACAACACAGTGCAAATACTTTTCTATCGTATTTGTTTCCAATTAATGTTTTAACATTTTAATTAAAATATTAAACACAGTAAACAGATCTCACAAAAGTATTCCATAACTGAAACAATTATCTTGTGTGTACCTGATTCTCGTGAATTTTTTGCACAAACAAAAACAGCTCTTTCTATTTTAATGGTAAGCGTTATCTTCTCCTGATAACAAGATTGTGCATATTTAAAACAAATGCCAAAATCTGCACTCTGACCCTGGGGAGATGGCATAATTCAAAATCCACTGTGCAATAATTCAATGTCAAAATCCTGAAACTCAGATGCGAGTAATCCATCAGTTCCACAACATCCCCGTGTTTCGGGGGGGGGGGGGAAATCATGATAGGCGTGTAAGAGTGATGCCTCACTAATGTCGACTCACCGTCTGTGCGAGCTCTCCAGTAACCTTCGTCAGTCTTTCAAACATGTCGTCATACTCCGCCTTCAAGTCGGCCATCTTCTTCTGTCGCTCCTGAAACAAAAATGTCTCTTTTCAAATCCAAACATTCATGACATGACACTAACGAAGTCCTTCACACATTAAAAATTGTATTTTAATGTTATGTATTTCATTTATTTATTGTTACACTATTTATTTATTTAATGTTATAGTATTTATCTAGATACCTAAAAGCTAATAAAAGAACAGTATTCCACACATGATATATGTAAATATTTTTATATAATATACCGACCCAGTACTCATAAAAAACAACTTGAATAAGGAATGTTCAGTGGACATGTGAAATTTGAACCAACAATTGTAACAATGTCTCTGGTTGATGTTGGATGTAGCTGGAGGTGGTTTTGATGGACAAAGCTGACAAATATAGAACACAATATGTTGTAAAAGGATACATGTTTGACATGTAAACCAACAATTTTATATGAGCAAAAACTAGGGCTACATAAACAGTAAAACAGGAGTGCAATTGAAAAGACATCAAACTCTACAACCCCCTGGACCCCCCTAGGTCCCCCCAGATATCCCACCTCTTCGCTCCTCTCCATCACTTCCAGTCTCGAAAGGTCAGCTGCGGCACTTGAGAATCTTCGGATCATTACCTGCAACCATGGTAACAATATACTATCATCATTAGTAGAACACATTTATACACAGACAAGTCGGTGTAACTTCCCATACCGTCATCCTCCTTCCATGAGTCACGTACGAGAACATTTGATGAATAAAACATATCACATTCAGCCAAATTGTGAATACTGCACAAAAGCTGACCAATCAGAACATCTATCGTTGCGCTGGTAGTGTACAGCAATGACATCAGAAGACATCAAGACTAGGATATCCTGCTACAGGCTATGGCATAGTTGACATGTTACGTCCTTACATCCATCTCTTTCTTGTGTGTCCTCTTCAGGTTGTGCACCTCTTTCTGCCACTCTGACTTCAGTTCCGTCTTCTCAGCATCGTACTCACTTCTCAGCTTACACTCTGTGGCACAGGCATCGTATCAACACAAGCTTACACTCTGTGGCACAGGCATCGTATCAACACAAGCTTACACTCTGTGGCACAGGCATCGTATCAACACAAGCTTACACTCTGTGGCACAGGCATCGTATCAACACAAGCTTACACTCTGTGGCACAGGCATCATATCAACACAAGCTTACACTCTGTGGCACAGGCATCGTATCAACACAAGCTTACACTCTGTGGCACAGGCATCGTATCAACACAAGCTTACACTCTGTGGCACAGGCATCGTATCAACACAAGCTTACACTCTGTGGCACAGGCATCGTATCAACACAAGCTTACACTCTGTGGCACAGGCATCGTATCAACACAAGCTTACACTCTGTGGCACAGGCATCGTATCAACACAAGCTTACACTCTGTGGCACAGGCATCGTATCAACACAAGCTTACACTCTGTGGCACAGGCATCGTATCAACACAAGCTTACACTCTGTGGCACAGGCATCGTATCAACACAAGCTTACACTCTGTGGCACAGGCATCGTATCAACACAAGCTTACACTCTGTGGCACAGGCATCGTATCAACACAAGCTTACACTCTGTGGCACAGGCATCGTATCAACACAAGCTTACACTCTGTGGCACAGGCATCGTATCAACACAAGCTTACACTCTGTGGCACAGGCATCGTATCAACACAAGCTTACACTCTGTGGCACAGGCATCATATCAACACAAGCTTACACTCACATGTTTAACATTATTGATCAAGAGTACAGAGCTGTCAAGTGGTATCAGGAAATGTGTGAGATGCGAGTCCTCAACAGGAAACCAGGTGGTAGCACCTGTTTTTTCAACAGGACACCAGGTGGCACAACTTTTAGACATTCAAATTTCAACCAGATAACCTTTTTATATAATGCGTCACTGATGACGACAAGAATAATCGTGAGGATTCCGTGGACATCATACACTAGCAGCGTGTTCATATAAATAATTGTATAAATATTTGCATGAAAATAAGCCTGCTTGTAATGATTTTTTAAATGGCTAATGTATGTGACATTTACAGGTATGCACATGATAATGTGAGACATAATCCTAATGTGTAAGTCTTATACCAAATGCACGAGACTTTCTAGCTCCGAGAGTTCCACAACATCATGACAGCATGTGACATTAAATGACATATTCACACTGCTACCATTAGCATGATCAATAGATAGTTCGGTTACTCACTGGTCTGTAGTATGGCCTCCCGGAGGTCGTCAGAGTTCTTCTGTTTCTGGTCCTCATCTTGTTTGAGCCACTGCTCCTCCAGCTCATGTTGGAGCTGGCTCTTGTACGACTCAAACGCCCCCTGGAGGTACTCCTGCTCACCACGCAACTTCTCTGTCGGACGAAGTTCAAATCGGGAATATAATAGTCATATTTATGGTCACATGTGTAATATAGTCAGATTGAAATTGTGATCGCCCTAGGGCAGTCCCATGTTATATCCATAAGAATTAGTCCCTCTATTATGGTCACCTCACTATTCGGGTAATTTTTGTTAAAGTTTGTCCTTAATAGTGAGGTTTCAGTGGCATGCATTTACATTACAAAACAAACTGTGGATCTTTGTACATTGTTCTGTATGTAGTTAGTAGATTTTGAGTTTTTTGCATTTCGCTTGGGAGGTCCAGTGGGACAATAATTGTGGCTGGCTCTAAACATTTTAAAATAATGTACCTGAAGTTGCAACCTCATAATTAAACTTTTGGTACGTCGTTGTAAAGATAATATTGCCATAGATTAATATGTCTTGATGGATGTACACAACAATGTTAATTGTTAAGCATTATATTATGTAGTAAGATTGTAGCTTTAAATAGAAAAGATTAATAGGGACCTTTTCTCCCTGTGCAATTCTGGGTAACTCCATTAGAATTGCTACAAAATCATACTCATTAAAATTACTAAAGGGTTATTGAATAAGTTTATATCATCCCAAAATATGTTTAAGCATTACGTACAAGAGAGGGTGGTTGGTCATCGCCACAGGGAAACTAAATTGCTACAGTGGCACCACCTAGTGAGTGGAATATATATGTTAATGCAAACTGACACAAATCATAATTTTTGATAGTTAAAGTCATAAGTCCCATTGCACGTAAAAGCATAACGTTTTGTTAGACTTTGCAAACTGAAAGACCATCACTAGTGTGAATGCTATATCCCCCGGTGTGACTGTACGACTCACTGAGGGTGGCTTCTGCCTCCTCCTTCTGTAGACACAGTTCCTGGGTATGTTTCACATTCAGTGCATCTACCTCCTGGTTATGTTCATGCCTCAACATCCTACAACACATAACATGGTCTTATAGGTCCCTTTGCAATACATTTAGCTCATTGCAAATCTGCTTTATTATTGCCCAAATCTGTAATGTGCAAATAATTTAAATAAAATCAGTTGGTTTAAAAGAAAAAAGTGTACCTTTGTTAAGGTATTATGTATGTTCCTCAATTTATTTGAATTTTGTATATCTTTCTTAATACCCTGTACTATATTACAAATGTTGAAGTTATACTGCCTGTCAATTTGCATTTAATAAGCCTGAAATATTGTCTGCAATTTGAATTTTTAGCATACAATCAACCTTTAAATCATCAAAAGAATAAACTTTGATCCTGATCTGAAGGAGAAAAGCCTCGGTGTATGTTGCCTTTTTCTGGAGAATTTCTGCTCAGTTGAATCAAAAGTAATTTAATAATTTGTCGGATATCATTAAAATTAAGTGATAACTTGGCACAAATGAGCTAGCCTGTCAAAGCTGATGTCAGACAAGTTCTATAATTTTGTATGTCTCTCTGCGGATTCACGTGTTCATTACTACACATCTTTTTAATCCATTCACATCACACTTTAAGAGCAGATACACATCACATGGAACACAACTGTTAACCCTTACCTTATGTCATCTACATTCTGGTTGGTGAGTTCATCTATTTTTTGTCTAATTTCTTCCTCAGCCTACAAAATAATGACATGGTTGGGTATAAAATGCATATACATGACTTGAAAAACTTATAATAATAATAATAATTAACTTTATTTATACACTAGTCTCCAGAGTATGACTCTGTTCAATAGTGTGTACAGAGTCGCTAAAATAAAACAATATACATACATAATACTTAGTGGTGTAAACATAAATTTAGTCTGATACTTATTTTCAAATAGCGTCATTAAAATAAACATTACGGCTATAAATTATATATATATATATATATAAGAAAGAAAAGACTACATATTTATTAAAACTGAGACTAAGAGAGCAAAAAGTTGTAAACCAAATTAAAACTCAATTAAAATAGATTGTGCAATGAATAGGAAGATAGATACCCTTAAAACAACATATTACATATTAAAAGCAAGTTTAAAATAGTGCGTTTTGAGGCATGCTTTAAAAACATCCATTGATGTGATCAGCCGCAGTTCTTCTGGCAACGCGTTCCACAGAAATGGTCCGGCTCGAGAGAAAGATCGCCGGCCATATCGCACCAGATTATATTGCGGCACAGTCAGAAGCGCGCAGTCCTCAGATCGAAGTGACCGGCGTGGCACTTAGCGGGTGATTAGTGACGCAAGATAAGCGGGTTTCTGCGTGTGAATGACATTAAACACCAGGATCAATATCTTGTACTCTATGTGCCATTTCACCGGTAACCAGTGAAGAAATTTAAGTCCTCCAGTGATGATCTGTTGCCGGTCACTCCGCTTTATCTATAGGACAACTCTGACCGCGGCGCGCTGGACCATCTCTAGGCGATGCATCTGGCGGTCAGTGATGCCATAGAGCACCGCATCGCCGTAATCCAGTCGTGACGTCACGAGCGAGTGTATTAGAGTCTTACACGCCATAGTCATCAAGCTTGCGCGTATTTTGGCGATGCGAAACAGGTGAAAGTACACGCTATGGCAAGCATTTGACACTTGGGCCGACATGTCTAGGTGGCTGTCAAGGCACACGCCAATATTGCGAACAACCATCTTTAATGGGATTGTCGCGCCGCAAACACTAATGGCAGAGTTGACAGTTGGCGACCATACACTTGACGACCGAAATATGATCGCCTCAGTTGTATCCTTGTTGAGCAGAAGTTTGTTGTTGGTTAACCACTGTCTCAACTCGCGCGCACATTCGTCAATGGGATGAAGTGCACCTCTGTGTTGGGATGGTGGACACTCGGCATAAAGTTGAGTGTCATCAGTGTATAAGTGGTATTGAAGGTTGTGGCGTTTAAAGATATCGGCAATTGGTAGACAGTACAGGTTGAACAACATGGGACCGAGAACGGATCCCTGCGGAACACCTGCTGTGTTGTTCTTCGAGTAGATGTATGTTGTATGTTATAGGCAGTACAGACTCATTGATACACAAATTCAGTGAGATACCTACAATACAATGAGACTTACAAGAAGTACAAAGGAAGAAACACAGAAAGACCTACAGGCAGTACAGGTATCTAACTATAATTGAGCTATTGTCTATATATGTACATATATATGCTAAGCTTTTCTTCGGGCACCAACATTTCAGGAATTAAAGTACGACCGCTGGAATTAAAACACTTTTTTTATTCTCTGTGGGTTTTTACCAGTTTTAAGATTTGTACCAGACATTATGTGGATGTTACCTGATTGTTTGCAGTTACACACGTTTTCTATGCTTGTTCCATGCTACATAAATCATCACGTAAATACAGAATAGAGACACAGATATGCAGACAATAAGTAGAGACACATAGACACAGAGGCAATACAAACCAGTTTCCTGGTCTCCTTGTGGTTGAGTCTCTCTTCCTCCAGGTAGACTGTCAGGTCGTCTATCTGCTCCTGCAGCTGGGCAATGAGACCATCTCTACAACAACAACAGTCACTGTGAGACCACATCACACCAACAACACCATCTCTACAACACACCCAGTGACACCACATCACAACAACAACAACACCATCTCTACAACACACCCAATGACACCACATCACAACAACACCATCTCTACACTACAACACACCCAGTGACACCACATCACAACAACAACACCATATCTACAACACACCCAATGACACCACATCACAACAACACCATCTTCATAACATATCCAGAGACACGACTTCACAACAACAACACCATCTCTACAACACACCCAATGACACCACATCACAACAACAACACCATCTCTACACTACAACACACCCAGTGACACCACATCACAACAACAACAACACCATCTCTACAACACACCCAGTGACACCACATCACAACAACAACACCATCTCTACAACACACCCAGTGACACCACATCACAATACACCATCTTTATGACATATCCAGATACACCACTTCACAACAACAACACCATCTCTACAACACACCCAATGACACCACATCACAACAACACCATCTTTATGCCATATCCAATGACACCACATCACAACAACACCATCTCTACACTACAACACACCCAGTGACACCACATCACAACAACAACACCATATCTACAACACACCCAATGACACCACATCACAACAACACCATCTTCATAACATATCCAGAGACACGACTTCACAACAACAACACCATCTCTACAACACACCCAATGACACCACATCACAACAACAACACCATCTCTACACTACAACACACCCAGTGACACCACATCACAACAACAACACCATCTCTACAACACACCCAGTGACACCACATCACAATACACCATCTTTATGACATATCCAGATACACCACTTCACAACAACAACACCATATCTACAACACACCCAATGACACCACTTCACAACAACAACACTACCACCTTTAGGCAACATAAATATAAGTCCTGATTTCTCATTTCTATATATATCTTTAGTATAATTATTACTCTAAATACATGTTTCGGTGCAATAAGTAAAACTATGATTCGCTTGTAAGAAATATACTATATACACATCTCAAGTAGTAGTCAGGTACCTTAGCAACTTGATGGGGACAGACCGGATAAAAGCACCAAATTTGTTTGGTGCAACCTTGAACAATAAGATTTCACTTTTTGATTGGAGTCAGCAATTTTTTTTTGTGGGTCCATAAGTTTTCACCCCTTTTGAATAGATATATGCCATGTTACCATATTTTTTAGGGGATGTGGTACAGACCGGATAAAAGTGCCTAATATTTGATGTTGCTTGATTAAAATTTTTTTCACATTTTGATTGGATGTAACAAATTGTTTGGGTGAGTCCATACTTTGTTGTACCCCTTATTGGACTGAAATATGCTTTTTTACTACATTTTGTCACGAGTTTATATGGAGCTTACCGAATAAAAGCACCAACTTGTTTTGCTGCTTCCTACAATACGATTTCAGTGTTTCATCAGAATTAGCATATATTTTGGGTGGGTCCATAATTTCTCACCCCCCCCACACTGAACCCTTAATCCTAAGCCGTTTGATTACACTTTCCCATGACATATGTTACAGGCCGGACAAATGTAGCATATTTTTGGCTGTTTCCCGTAACACTGATATTTCAATTTTTTTATTTGCGTCAGCACATTTGAGGTGAGTCCATACCTTTTCACCACCCTATTGAACCGAAATAAGTCAGTTTTTTTTCAATGCATAAAGGAAAAGCCAACTAAATTTAAAGGACCACATTTTTGTTGCTCCTTCAATAAGAACATTTCACGTTTTGATCGGTGTCAGTATAAATTTGGAGGTCCATTGTTCACCCCGCCGAACTAAATGCCGCTTTATTGAATTTGTTTGGGATAGGGGACAAACTGGAAAAAACACCATATGTTTGCTATTTCGCTGAACAATACGTTTTAACTTTTGAATCAAAGTCAGCAAATTTTGGATGCATCCATGGGCCCGAATTATCAGAGTTTGAGAAAGCATACCTCCCCAAAGTTGAGGAAAGCCAGCACACAAGGAAAGCTTCTTTGCGGTAAACACCGCCCATGCAATCGAAACACTGGGCAAAGATCAGTACGACAACAATGATAAATTGGTGACCGTTGATATAACGCATGCCAAAACCCAAAACCAAGCAGGCAGAATCAAATTCAATGCTGAAGAATTGATTGACCCTCTTCTCTTGGTTATACATCGTCTTGCAACAAAGAATCAGATACTAACAAAACGAAGCAGAGAAAAAAGTTTGTTGACTTTACCCTGATTGTATCCATATCCTTAGGAGAAATGTAATAAAATGGCAGATTTTGTTTGATAAGGGGTAAAAAATAATGGATCCACCCAAAATAATTGCTGACTCCGATCAAAACGTTAAAGCTACCAACCCAAGGAAGTCGTGGACAAAGTTTGGTGCTTTTATCCGGTCTGTCCCCATATCCAAAAAAAAGACGCTAAGGTACCTGACTGTAGTGGATGGTTGAGCATAGCCCCTTTAATAGCCAGTAACACTTCCATGAGCGCACTAATAATAAAAAAGCACTCCCCTCATTTACTTTTTGATGATATCCTGGTGGGAAACCAGACATTATTAAACAAATATATATATATATATATTATATATACAGTGAATATAGCATTAGCAAAGAAATTATACAGATTATAGGAGTTTTTTTGATGGTTTCTCTATAGAATATTTTGTGGTATATAACTGTATAGAATTTGTAGTATTTATAGTTTTCTATAACATCTATAGACTATTTGATAGGATTTTTTTGGATATTTTCTACAAAATATTTTGTACTTTGAATTCTGTAGAATGTGTAGTACCCGGTAATGTATAGTTTTGTATACCATATTTTATATTATCTGCACATCTCAATAGAAATCTAGCACTACACCAATAACAACAACAACAACACAGTAATAACACACTAGCACAACATCAATAATAACAACAACACAGTAATAACACACCAGCACTACACCAATAACAACAACACAATAATAACATACCAGCACTACACCAATAATAACAACAACACAGTCATAACACACCAGCACAACATCAATAATAACAACAACACAGTCATAACACACCAGCACAACATCAATAATAACAACAACAACACAGTAATAACACACCAGCACAACATCAATAATAACAACAACAACACAGCAATAACACACCAGCACAACATCAATAATAACAACAACAACACAGTAATAACACACCAGCACTACACCAATAACAACAACAACACAGTAATAACACACCAGCACAACATCAATAATAACAACAACACAGTAATAACACACCAGCACAACATCAATAATAACAACAACACAGTAATAACACACCAGCACAACATCAATAATAACAACAACAACACAGCAATAACACACCAGCACAACATCAATAATAACAACAACAACACAGTAATAACACACCAGCACAACATCAATAACAACAACACAGTAATAACACACCAGCACAACATCAATAATAACAACAACAAAGCAATAACACACCAGCACAACATCAATAATAACAACAACAACAACACAGTAATAACACACAAGCAATACACCAAAAACAACAACAACAAAGTAATAACACACTAGCACAACATCAATACTAACAACAATACAGTAATAACACACCAGGACTACACCAATAACAACAACAACACGGTAATAACACACAAGCTCTACACCAATAACAACAACACAATAATAACACATAAGCACTACACCAATAACAACAACACAGCAATAACGCACCAGCACTACACCAATAACAACACAGTAATAACACACCAGCACTGCACCAATAACAACAACAACAACACAGTAATAACACACCAGCACTACACCAATAATAACAACAACACCAGTCAACACCCAAGTTGGGAGCATGTAGCAGTTTTGTAGTTCAATGTTCACAATTATACTACTTCAACATAGCATAGCAAATATAACGTATATACGTATAAGTATAAAGATATGTGCTAAAAGTATAAGCATCACTTGAAAGAAACCCATCACACTTCAGAACTGTCACCACTCAAAATTAATGTATATGTATCTTCATGCTAGGTATTCATTCAGAAAAAAAATTACTCTTTCTATTTCCTTCACTATTTCTTGAATTTATAAATATACATTACATTTTTTTAGAAACTCACAAATACATTATAAATGCTTCTATGATAAGTGTATATAACGGGAGAATATTTTTAAGATCTTGTGATATTATGTTATCCACAATTTCACAGTGATAATATAAATAGATGTAAATTACATCACAGATCAACCCAAAGAAATGTATTTGAAAGTGTATTAAAGGGAAGTTATTTCTTCCTCTTTTGTACTAATTAATGTATAATTTTCATAAGATTAGAATAGATGTATTAAAGGTTAAGCCCAAAACAGTGTTTGCGATTTGATTTTTCTTCGACAAAATGTAACCAGAAGTTGAGATTATAAACAACTCTACTGCCAATATAATGGACACAGGTGGTTTAACAGCAAAACTATTTAATGTTCAGAATGGTAACAATATACACACATTCTAGACAACCATTTCAGTCAACTGCCTTTTAATAATTACCACCCTGGTTGATTCTGGGTAATGTGCCTTGGACTACATCTCTGCATCAGCCTTGCAGCAACCCACCGGGGGAGGGTACAGACCGCTATTATACATGGAGCTAGTGCTTGGTTCTACAGCACTAGACTGAGGAAAGAAGAACAATGTGGTAATCTCACTACAATATGCAATATATCCTACAGTGACAAATGCATGCTTCATCCAAGTCCTTCCGGCCGAAACACAACTGTTGTGACACCCAGAACACTGACACTGTTAGGGATTGTAGCAATAAGCATCATGTGACATCCGACGCCGGTTGACACTCAAGTAGGTCACCTCGTTTGTGTCGGATGTAAGGACAATGACAGGTATGCCTGAGTAGTGAAAGTCTCTGTGAGTGCGTGCACTCCTGGGTGGATCCGATGAATCTCGCCGTGTCCTTAAACTCTGGATCTTAAACGTGTCATGCTCAGGCTTCACGCCTTTGGGCTTCTGGGGTTGGGCTGTCAGACTCTGTCTTCTTCTCCCATCATGGCTGGGTTTAGGGCTCTTGGCTTTGTGTATGATGTGTTTACGTTTGGTCTTCGATGATGCTATATTGTCTGGTTTTGATTCCGGCATTCGAGACACATCCGGGTACATAGGATTCACCTGGATATGACTGGAGTGTGACTCTGCAGGCGTGTCATGGCAGTCTTGTATCTGCTGCAATCGCTCATGAAAAAATGTGATGAAACTTGACGTGACGTCTTCTCCTGAATTCAGGAAGAGATCGGTGATGTCAGGGGCAGAAAGTAGGTTGGCTTCAGTCACAGTGGAGTCATCATTAGAGAGTGATTCTTGTACATCAGACTCCGCGGTTGCACCATCTGCTGCTAACATCATTCCACTGCGTTCCAATGACCTTTGACTTTCTCTGAAGGGGTAACATATGGTTGATTCTGATTCGTTGGTGACTATAATCTGTTCTGAAACTTCACCATGATTAACCATGGCTAACATATCATCAGTGGCCACTCCATGTCGAATGTCACCACAAACTGATGTTGAATGTATGTCAGAAGAATCTTGTAATATTTCACAGCTGCTGTCTTCGGCAGCCACATTTTGCTGTATTCTTGGCATTGTACTGCTATCATCATGACTTTTGTAAGATAATGTAACATCAATGTTGGCCTCATTTTCATAACTCCCATTTATTCCAGATGTTACCTCCTGTTCCAGCTCCTGCTTTCCTGTCAAAGTCACCAGATCTGCATGGGATGAAGTGCCATCGGTGTTGTGATCATAGCGAGATGACACTTGTACCTGGGCCATGTCTGTCTCACTTCTGTTGGTGTCAAGACACGTTTCCTGCTCCTCCATTTCATCTCCAATGGAGACATCACCTTCTACTACTGCCACATCCACATAAATACCATCTGTAGCGTCCACTGCTGCAGCGATGCCAGGATAACTTGTATTGGTCAAAGCAGATGGAATTGTGTCTTTCCCCATGATAGGAATGTCACCTTCTGTTGTGTCTATTACAGAGATTGTAATGTCATGTTTCCTAGCAGAGTCAGTAGCACTTGGAATAACACCCTCCTCTGTGCCTTGTTCCTTCACGGTTTGTGGAGCAGTGGGGATTTGGTGAGAATTTGTAGATGAAGGAAACCGATGTCCTGTGGAACAACTTTTTCCTGCAATAGGGTAATGTTCTTGTGAAGAACTGACATTGTCAGGAATTATATGAAAACTTCTGGCATGTTCGTCTGTCATTGGAACAGTCTGTGTTTTGGTGTCTGTGTCAGCACATATGTTTTCCTTCACAAAGATGAAATCATCGTAGCTAGCAACAGCAGAGATGTTGTTCTGTCTTGAAGTGCCCTCAGCATTACACATGTCCTGTACTGTCATCATAGTTGGGGATACAGAAACAGAACTTCCTGCCGTGTTCATAAAGAGCTCTTCTCCGGGTGACAATACGTCATCATTTCGATCTTCCTGACTGTAGGTATGAGCTGCTTCTGAATTATGCAATATCTGATGATGAAGCTTTTCTGAGACTATTGGTGATATATGTCTTAAAGATATGTCTGCAGCATCATGACTACCCCCCAGTGTAGTACCTGTGGAATCATAGCTTCCAACATGGTTGACATCATGATTTTTACAGCTGGGATCATGACTTCTACTTGCAGCATCATAGTTTCTACTGATAGCATCATACCGTTCATCAATGGCATCATGACTTTTACCTTGAATATCATGACTTCTGTATGTGGCAAGATGATTTATGTGTGTGACATCATGACTTCTACCCATGATGTTATGGATTCCATGTTTGTTATCATGACTTCCTTCTGTGATATGACTTCCACCTTTAGGATAGTAAATCCTACACGATGGATCATGACTTATGCCTGCATCACCATGACTTCTATGTGTAGGACCATAACTTCCACCACATGTGGCATCATGACATTTTTCTGTGTCACCGTGACTTTTGTCTGTGTCATCATGGTTTCCATGTATGGGATCATGACTTCTACCAAATGGGACTTTATAACTTCCACATGTGGGATCATGACTTCCACCTCTGGGATCATGACTACTGTCACTGATCACATCGAGACTTCTACAAGTTCTACATGTGCTTTCACTGCTGGTATCTGTGTTGTCATAATCAGCCTGTCCCAGGCAGTGGCCACAGGTAAAATGAATGTGGAGATCATGTTTCTTACTAACAACTCTACCAGTGCAACTGACATCTGTTGTATTTTCCAGTGGTTCTTTTCTGTCTTCTTCAAACTGTTCAACAGGAGTAGAATTCTCTATGGGAACATTCCCATCATCCAAATGTGCAC
Source organism: Escarpia spicata (assembly GCA_963995525.1). Taxonomy (NCBI): domain Eukaryota; kingdom Metazoa; phylum Annelida; class Polychaeta; order Sabellida; family Siboglinidae; genus Escarpia; species Escarpia spicata. The sequence continues at coordinate 17,533,045 of OZ023212.1, forward strand.
CAAGGACAGAAAAGATGCCTTCTTCTATGTCGAGACTGCTGTCATGGTCTTCACTGTGATGTACATTGCAGACGTCAGACAGTGATGTTCTGTCCGTCCGTACAGTTTGTCTGGACAGAGGGCAGGACACTGACCACTCACCGTCCCTCACAGGGTGGGCATGGTAGAACTTGAGTCTCGGCACAGACTGATCCTTAACTTCCCCCTCCTTCTCTCCATACGCTATCTCGATGGCTTTCTGCTTGGTGTCGATGTGTCTTGTCTGAACTTTACACGGGACACTTACCCTTGGATTTTCTCTCTTAAAGGCCTGGTGATTGGCCAGGATAAGCGCCTTCTTGGAGAGGGTTGCGGACTGCGTCCTGAGCGGCCATCGGACGCTACTGTGTGGCAGCACCATAGCCGACTGCGCTCGTGGTCGGTGTAGAATATGGGACGGTTGCAACTGGTCACCTTCTGGGTCGACACAGAAATTTGGAAAATCCACTGGGGTAGTCCGACCCCTGTTTTCGGAGCAAGAACTACCAGTCGACCATGTGGAACGCAATTTGCTCTGCGGTCTATTAGGTGGTGGCACTGGTGCTACCCGAAGACGAATCCCACTGTCGCTGTGCCACTGGTAGAGAGTTGGGGTCAAGGCCGTTCTTGCGAGGTTCAGTTGAAATCTCCGTAGAGAACCCTGACCAATCGCTGTGCTGCTAGTGGTGCTTTCCGCCATCCAATCATCGTGCGTGGAATAAGCATCGAGTTTTTGTAAGGATCGCACAAAGTTTAGTTTGTCGCAACCGGGGACTTTTGAGAAGGCATCGATGAAGGAGACACTACCACTAGGGGGAAATCGCAGGGAACTCGTCAACTGCTTAACAGGTGGCGCCACTGTTGTTCTACGGCGGGCGAGGCAGGATGTTGGGCGCTTAATGGGCTGGTGGGATTTTGCTATATGGGAAAGGGAACTATGGTTACTAATAGTTACACAATAACCAGACGGTGGACATCCATAATGAAGGCATGAACAAGAAAGGACAAGGTAATCAACAATTGGTAAGAATAATCAATGTAATTATTTGTTCTGCAAACATATAACTTTTGCGTTATATACTAACGGTATATTTATATGTATGCTTTATTTGTATGCTTTATTTGTATTACTATTCAATATTACATGTTGTACAATGCTGGGAAAATAAATACACCTGTCTATCTATTTATATATTTAATACTTTTGAATTGTACTTCTCTTAATTCATTAAAGCATACCACAAATCTTTCTACATCAAACATGTTTTTTGTTCCTGTGTACATTTCACTACTGTCTACACTGGATGAATATTGCTAATCCATCCACTGTTCATTGCATGCAGGTTTCATAAATTTAATAACTGCTAATAAATATTAAAAGCAAATTATAAAACTAAATGATGTGGTTATGTTTAAGTGGTAAATCACAATAAATAAAAATACAGAATTACATACCTTTCAGGGTCTTCTTTTTTTTCGCTGTAAAGGAGAAAATCATACAGGAAAATTCAGAAACTTAAGCCATAATAAACATATATCTTATAACACAATACTATTACATGATAGAGTTTGTCAAGTAATTTGAATTTTTTTATGTAACAATGGTGTGTGTGTGTGTGTGCGTGCGTGCATGTGTGACTGTGTGTGTGTGCGTGCATGCGTGCGTGTGTGTATGTGCATGTGACTGTGTATGAGCATCCATGCACGCACAAATGTGCATGTGCATGTTTGTGTCTCGGCAGCACATGCGTGTGTGTGTGTGTGTGTGTGTGTGTGTGTGTGTGTGTGTGTGTGTACGTGTGCGTGTGCGTGTGCGTGCGTGTGGATGTGACTGTCTGTGTGAGTGTGCATGCATGTGTGTGTGCTTATGCATTCACATGTGTACATACTTTATAAGTTTGTTGTATTTGTTCTTGTGCAGATGACACAATGTGTGAAAATTATAACAAAGATATATTTAATTAATCTAGTGCCAGTATAAAGCAGGAAACAGTAACATCTACAATATTACATGACCGTTACGTTCACATGCAAATTTATCCAAAACAAGTCACTTACTTTTCATCAGCGTGTTGTGAGTCAAAGAACTGCTGAGCCTTGATATACATAGCAATCTTGTTCTTGCTCTTTGTGAGCATGTAGCCAGGGCCGACTCCCCATGGCACGGGCTGAGTCTGAACAGACAAACAGCTTCACATCAGTACATACACACTATCAGCATACATAACTATTGTCATGCAGTGATATAAGAAGCTCTCAATCACTGTGAGGTAAAACCCTGAAGCCTAAGTGTTCTGACATTCAGACAGTTTATGTGTATGAGTGAGTGTAGGTATGCTTGTGTGCATGCATGCAAGCACGTACGTATATTTAATATATATTTCCAATTTTTTCTCCCTGTAATCAACATGTAACTACCAAGTAAGCAGGAATTATTAATAAATTCCAACATGGCTGCCGTGTAATTAAGGCTGGCAGGTGTTGCAGTTGTAATTATTATCCCAATTACATACACTTAGCGATTACATTTATGATTGCAATCAGCACCCATCAATGTAAACCTGCTCATACAGATAATCCCTGCTTACCTTGCCAAGGTAATTAATAACTATTAATGCATGTTCTGAAAGACATTTATTTGTAGTAATTACTTGATCATATACAGTAATCTAAATACAGTGAAACCTCAGCATCATGGTCACCCACGGGACTCTCAGTTCACTTCCACTGGATAGTGTCACTGACTGCCTTCGTGACTGCTTCCATGGGTTTGCGGCTATCACGGTTATCTGTGCACAGGTTGCGTAGTATCTCCTAGAGCTGCACGCTTCTTGGGGGTTGTCCATGTGAATCCCGAAGAACTGTGGTCGCGACGTCATTGTGATCTTTACGCAGATTGTCGATAGTCAGACAGATTGTTGGATGGGAACAGCCGACTAGTGACCTGAAGGCATTGTTCCAGGTTTTGCACATGTTATTGGTATGAGAACCTCCACAGACAGTGACTTCATGTACAGTCCACAGTTCAGGTGGAAACAAGGGAGGGATCCTGTGCATACGTATGGATGGAACCACACCATCTGGACCTGGAGGTTGGCGGATGTGGTGAAACGTCCCGGAGACGTAGGTGGAATCATTAGCTCCACTGTGTCATAGAATTCAGAGAAATTATGATTTTACTAATGTGACTTCCGTATTTATAGCAAAAATATCTACTCCTGCTTTGTTCACTTCAAAGAAAAATTGATTACAATTAATGAAGTAGATTCAGATGGGTTCCTTTAGAAATTCAATCATCACTCATTGTATTGGGAGTGGCTTCTAGAAGCTATTGCAAGTCTATAAATAGATCTGCTCATCATGAATTAATCCAACTGTTCAATTCAATTCAATTAAACTTCCTTTAGAAATTCAAGTATGACAATCACCACTCTTTATCTTGTCGTCTACTTACACACACAAAACACATACCAATAATTGAATATTTAAATGTTACATATTTTGCCTTTTTGCCTATTTACACATACAAAACATTGAAATATTTCATTTTTTGTCAGATCACACTTACAAGACACATCTCCGTAATTGAATAGTGAAAAATATCAAAAAGCAGAGGGTTTTGTCCATTTTCTCATAGGGGGGTTATGTCCGGCAGGTTTTTTTGCAGGGCATTTCTCCAGGTGGGTTTTGTCCAGCAGGGGTTCTGTCATACATCCTATTTTAAACCCTACTGCGGGTAGACAAATTGAAGATGGCGGCCAATTGTGAATTGTATGGTGTTTTGCTTGCATTAAAATATCTCGACAGCCAGTGCATAAAAATACATTAAATTAATTACATTGTCTGTAGAAATGAATGTTTGAATAAAATATGTAGTTAAAATTGCTGTGTTGCATTCAATTAAGTTTCAGATCTTGAAGCGAAGTTCAACAATTACGATGACAAAATAAAACGTCAATTTCATCATCCTATACCAGAACCTACCATAAGTGCTCCAGTGAAACAAATGTAGTCATGCATGTTAGTTTTGCCAAAGTAAAACATTTATCCAATTCTGAGGATTACTTTTTAGAATTATGCAATATTTTGTAAACGACATCAATGTGCACAAAAATGTAAAAAAAATCATACTTTACAAAATGGATACCGTCTACCGATCATATTACTGAATGAAATGTTCTGTTCCAATATAAAATCAACACCCGAAATGTCAAAAGACAGCAACCTCTTTCACAAATATATGTTCCCTTAGCATTATCAATGTGATCAAGGTAGCAAAATACAGCAAAAATAAACAAATAAGACAAAGTATGGACAATGCCACAATCAACAAGATGGCTGCATATATATGGTGAAATGAAGATGCAGACGACAGGTCGTCTGCTGGATATCTCCGTGCCTAAAAGTCGCACTGACATCATAGTTCGATGATAATAGAACTCTTTAATCGTTGCCAACACTACTGATGCTTTATACATCGATTTCTGACTAAAAATTAACGGACAACGATCTCAATCAAATCCGCCAAATACCGCACGATGTCGAAGTTCATTTTGACGAACACAACTTTTGGACGGCTTGGCACACTTGTGCAGTAGAGTTAATGGCGAGGTGACCGGATTACTGAGGTGACCGTAAACCAAGGTCTAACTGTACATTTTGATATTTGTATTTGTGTTTGCCCTGGCATACAGTATATACCGTAATGACCATATATTTGAAACTTTAAAACACTAAAATTATCACGTCTCAAAAACATACAGTACAACACACTTTACGGTGTCCAAAAACACAATGTCCGAATACGTGTACACAGATTGGTTGCATTTTGGTATGTGACAATCACTGTCCAGTAGATGGAGCCACCTACCTCGAGGTTCTTCTGCCATGGCGGCAGTCTGTTCTTCTTGAGAGGAAGATGTGAACTTAGTTGGTGCTTCCTTGTTGGCTCGTGCTCCACAGAATCTAGTCGCTCACAGCTGAAAGCCAACAAATCATAATGATAATAAATTTTATTTGTATAATGTCATGTCTCTGCATATAAAAACCTGTTTAAAAGCACTTAAAATACAACACTGTTAAAACATAATCGTTGTAATACAATAAATGTTTTACATTAAAAAAATTGTATATATATAATAAGAATATAATACAAAATGTTAATGTACCCTTAACGTAAATAACTATATAAAATTAAGTATCAGTTGAATAGTGACTTAATTAACAAAAAAATAACTATTTACTGCTTTAAAATCAATCATGTAATTAAATTAAATATATAATTAAAATGCAATATAAATTAAACCATGTGGTGACGATATGTAATAGTTAGAATGGAAATATTTTATAAATAATCTTCATATGCAGTCTTAAAAAGATGTATCTTAAATCACGCATCATATATTTGAACATGCCATTAATTCCAGACCAATTTATCACAATTAACACAGAGGGAAGAGCATGAATTTGTTAACTCCACTGTTTAAAATTTGATGACACAGGTACTGAATTTAGCATGTTCATGCAGTCAGTAAATAATTTCTTCAAAAATGTTCCTGATCACTTCAAAGTCAGCCAATCCCAAGTCAAAGGTTTCCTTGTCCATCTGCCATTTTTAACTTGTGGCTTTAGATGGCAATCATTTAAAATGTATGTAAAGACTCATTTACAATACTAAACTTAGAATTATGTAATGTTGTATCACTTACCTTTTATGTATAATAAAGGTAAGTTTTTATATTGTTTAGTATCTAGTACACTTCACACAACACCCCATGGCAGACCTGCTCATCCAGACACCATCATGACTTCTCTGGGAAGCATTCAGCATTCCTTACTGCACAAGTTTATATATATATATATATATATGCATATATATATATATATATGTGTGTGTATATATATGTGTATATATATACATATATACATACATATATATATAATCTCCTAATAGCAGCACACGTCAACCAAATATGCATAAGGGACCGCCTTAGGCAGACCGCCATTTTTAAGCAGACCAGAGCCGGTCTGCATAAAGTTTTGACCCCTGGTTATGAAGACAATATCTGTTATTCTAAAAATTTGAACTGTTAGTATACATAGTATACCCAGACATATAATGATATCAATAATTATTTGAACCCCAAAAAATATTGTTGGTGATTTTCAGAGACGTTTTCTCAGAGGTTGTATATCCTATCTCTCATAATGGAGTATATATATATATATATATCCACCACTGTCTATAGCCTGGTACTCATATACAGCTAAGTGAACTGAGGTGACATGTAGTGAACAAAATTGTGCAGTCTTCATAATGCCAACAAGAAGATTTGAAACTGGGTCCTCTCAAGTGAGTTTGATGTACCGTAACCACTACCGTGCATCACGTGGTATGTTTCAATATTTACCGATTCGTGCAGACAGTCTTACTGCGTATGAGAGGCCTGGAAGTAGCTGGTGGGTCTGTAGTGACAATCACCACAGACTTCTGTGTCGGAACCTCAACCAACATAGCACCTGACATCTCCACAGTAGACGTACAACTTACATAACCAACGTGATACACTGTCTAGTCTCTCACACTTGCACTGTAGACATATCTGTACCGATGTCAGTTGCGAATACAAGTACAAAAACTACTACGCCAGTTCTGTCTTGCAGCAACACCTCCAAGCAACACTTAGAGACCAACACACAAAGCATGGAGGATAATCCAGAAATAATGACTATCGTGTATCAATGCATCCAGCAGGAGTGAGCCCAGGTGAAGTTATGCTGCTCGATCGAGGTCTGGTTACAATCCACATAAACAGCTTTGGATGCCAGATAATGTCTGTAGGGACAATGACAGCTACTGCAGGATAATGGTTTAATTAATGTTATGATCTAACAGTGTCTGGCCGCGTGTTAATATTGAGTACTGAGATTATATCTGTGTATTACTGAAGGGTGGATTTCTTTGGCATGGTTAGGTAATATTTAATAAAGAACGCTTTGTAGAGTGGTGACTCAGTATTTGGAGTTGATAGCTGATTCATTGTGTAATCATGTTATAGTCTGTTTCTGTCTCCATCTAATCTCTCTAATAATTACATGTATTATATAGAGATATATTAATGTTATAATTGTTGCACATGTATTGAGAAAGCAACATTGAGAAAGCAACAGACGTAACCCAGACAGTATTTAAACACAGCAGTTACATGCTTCCATATGTTGTGGCAACCCATAGTATTTTGGAAATCGTCTGTGAAATTCAATTTTTTTCAAGATCATTTCTGTGTTTTTTTTAATTTATGCAAATATAATAATTAGCTGGAAACAGAACCATAATATTGTTATCTTTATTTTAAATATTGTTTATTTTATTAGTATTTTTCTTTCAGTCAATGATATATGAATACTACATTCATTTTATAAAACTAATGTGCCTAGATGTTTTTTTTATCGAATTTGCATATTTTTTATATTGTTGCTAGCATGGAAACATTTTAAGTTTGAAGTAATTATTTAATTTCTAAAGTGGTTAGTAAAGTCAATCAAGCCTACTGAGAAGCTTATAATAAATGTATATATTAATACGCTGACTTTGGAGCACGGTAAGTAGATCTCCTCTACCAACTGGGGATGTATTTAAAAAAGATAGTTACTTACATTTTTCAGTGGACAAATTTTGTTCTCAGTCATTCCCCAGGAGCTGACACTGTGGAGTTACACTAAAATAATTAGAATCTACTGGATTGTTGTATGCAAAGTTGTAATTGGCAACAGCAGAAATTAAACGGTCATGGGAAGGAGTTTAATTTGAAAATACTGTACCAGGGTTTCCGCCAGAAAAAATAATTTGGGTACGGAGTTAGTCAATTTTAAGACCGCGGAACGGGTGCCTACTTGATGGGTATTAAAAAACATTTTAAAATCTGGATTTATTTTGGGTACGTATCTGTACCCCAGAGTTATTTTTGGGTACGTAATTTTACCCTTTTACCCTTCTGGCGGAAACACTGTGTACTGGTGACAACTGCTCCCTTCATGTGTTGCTTCATGGATGGGTAAAAGCTAGTTTGAACTAATATCCATGTTTGAAAAACAATTCCACGTGCCAGTGAAGCCTATGCACATTTGGGGAGAGACCATTATTTCACACCTGCTGACATGGCTGGCTACCGAGGATGACCTCAAATGATGCTACCAACCACACTCAATAATAATCTATAGTGGCCGCCAGCAAGACCTAACACAGATACGTGTACTTAAATTGAGGCAGAGATGAGAACATGAGCTCACACATCCTTCCATTTACACTGACACATCAAACATGGTTTCATATGAGCTCAGTGGATCAGCAACTGAGTGAAAGGTGATCTATTTGAAGAATGTCAACATTGTTAACACGTGTGTGACCTGCATTTTAGTTGATTCAACTCTACAATGTCACTGAAGCATGTATATCAGTAATTATTAATACATGCAGTACCAGTGTTTAGACACATAAGAATATGGCAAACAAAAACACTGGTATCTAATAGTAGCTTAAAGGGAAATTCTCACTCAGTCTACAAATGAACTGTTTTGGTCAAATATTTGCTTTTGTGGATCAACTGGCCTATCCATTACTGACATCAGTAGACTATATCACAGCAGTGCCGCCACCTGAAGGACAATGGTCACCTAAAAGCAGTGCAATTATCCACTAGAGGGCAGCATCAATGCACATGTATGTGCAGCGTTTCCACTGGTCTCTCTGTAAATGACAAAATTGAAATGTGATATAACTGCCGACTCATGAGTATGGCCAATACTAATAATACCACTGGATCGTGAGAATGTTCACACGGGTAATTATTGGGATTTCCTGGAACTGCAAGCGTTTGGTTCACACAATCTCAACCGGCGAAGCCACAAAATACAATTGATACAGCAAACTTCCAAACATTGTATAGGATATCTGCGAGGGGTAGTGTAGTCTACTACTATTACTATCCCTGGCTTGTGATATCTGCCAGGGGTAGTGTAGTCTACTACTACTACTACCCCTGGCTTGTGATATCTGCCAGGGGTAGTGTAATCTACTACTATTACTATCCCTGGCTTGTGATATCTGCCAGGGGTAACGTAGTCTACTACTACCCCTGGCTTGTGATATCTGCCAGGGGTAGTGTAGTCTACTACTACCCCTGGCTAGCGATATCTGCGAGGGGTAACGTAGTCTACTACTACCCCTGGCTTGTGATATCTGCGAGGGGTAACGTAGTCTACTACTACCCCTGGCTTGTGATATCTGCGAGGGGTAACCTAGTCTACTACTACCCCTGGCTTGTGATATCTGCGAGGGGTAACGTAGTCTACTACTACCCCTGGCTTGTGATATCTGCGAGGGGTAGTGTAGTCTACTACTACCCCTGGCTTGTGATATCTGCGAGGGGTAACGTAGTCTACTACTACCCCTGGCTTGTGAAATCTGTGAGGGGTAATATAGTCTACTACTACCCCTGGCTTGTGATAACTGCGAGGGGTAACGTAGTCTAGTACTACCCCTGGCTTGTGATATCTGCGAGGGGTAGTGTAGTCTACTATTACCCCTGGCTTGTGATATCTGCTAGGGGTAACGTAGTCTACTACTACCCCTGGCTTGTGATATCTGCCAGGGGTAATGTAGTCTATTACTACCCCTGGCTTGTGATATCTGCCAAGGGTAGTGTAGTCTACTACTACCCCTGGCTTGTGATATCTGCTAGGGGTAGTGTAGTCTACTACTACCCCTGGCTTGTGATATCTGCTAGGGGTAACGTAGTCTACTACTACCCCTGGCTTGTGATATCTGCCAGGGGTAGTGTAGTCTACTACTACCCCTGGCTTGCATGGATGATTAGCAAGAGTGGGTGGTGAATTCAACCATTACAAAACACTTTTCTTTTTCAGACTGCAAACTTGTGTGACTGCCTCTAACATACATTGTAATAAGTCATAAATGGTTAAATTTTGCAAAGCATTATGTAATGTATGTATGCCAATATTTACCTTAGCATAAGATTTTTCAGTAAACTCAGTCAGTTGCTCAATATTTGTATTGCAATAGCAATATTTACTCTGCATTACCATATCCAGTGGCCTTTTTATCAGCAATATTTACCCAGAATTGCCTGTGTAATGTCTGCATACATTAGACTAGTGGCAGTCTCTTGAATACTGCCTATATCATCAGACTGATCTCGTAATAAATTACATCTTCAACTTACCGACTACTTGGCATACACTGTATAAAACAGAAGATACCTAAATAATACGATTAAATAGATACCCCAAAATATGGTTCTTGAGTAATGTTGTTTCAAAGCTGATGCAATTTCATTCACTCCATGTTGCTTCAGTTCACTCAGCTGTATAAAAGATTATAGCTATGTCTGGTTACAAACAATTACATGGACATGTGTGAATATAGTCTTCGCTGAATTCTCCCCAGAGAAGTGGAGAAGGTGTTTGATTGAACAGGTCTGGCAGAGAATGTAGTCTACTAAGTGTAAAGCATATTGAGAAATCCTGAGGACTGGATACTGCACTATAGAAGAAATTACTTTCTTTTTTATAATATAATCACTTACAGTAGTAATCACAAATGAACCAAGCCATGCTGTGAATACAACCACAGCTGACAGATCAACCTACATACCCTGGCAATGATGGAGAAACAACAAAAGAAATATTGTGAAAATAACTGGGCGACAATAATTGCGGGAGTGAAGAGAACAAACAAGCAAAGAATGGAGGAGCTGAGGGTGGAGGCTGGTGTAAAAGAAAGCTTCAGAAGGAAGCTGGTGAGAAATTACTAAAGTGAGCTGGACATGTGGAATGGGAAGTGGAACGGTTAATGAAGAGAGTGGATATTCCCACAGTGGAGAGTACGGGAAGAGGAAGACCACAACAGAGATGGAAGGACTGTGTGAAGGGAGATGATTTGGCAGGATCGGGAGGGCAGCGGAGGATGAGAGTGTGAGATAGAGTTGAAGACAAGTACTGATGCCACTGTCACACTGGACTTCGGAAACAAAGAGGAAAGAAACAACATCTTTCTCACCTGGATGCCGGGCGCTGGACATCGGTCAGTGCACTGACTGCCGTCTGTGGCCGTCTCGGATGTTGTATGGCCGCCCTCACGGATGACACGTCACGTGACTGATGACTCATGGACAGGGGCACCGATCTGAAGTACATTAATACTACAATAATAACATGTACTAGTTGCATGGTTGCTTTGTCGCTGAGCAATAATAACAATACACTAGCTTACAGCCACCCATGATGCAATTGTGTCTTGCAGGGTGATTATGGTTCCATATTCAGACGTCTCTAGTTAGTCCGTTTACAATGGAACAAGTTGGTTATGTCATGACATAGGTATCATGTACAAAATCGAGTGTGTTATGATGTCAGAACCTGTTGTTTATATCATTGCTGTTGTATTTACTATTAGTTTCAAACAAGGTTGACTCCAATGACACAATTGTATATGTAACTGATTACAGGCAGATGCTGTAATTCTGATTCAGGTTTTGAAATAAGTCTGACATCGTAATTACATAAATTACAATGACTGTAAATTACCACTTTTTTTTATGTCACAACGTTATCTAAAAACTATCAAAACAGCTGTTTCACAGATTTGTACATATACAAAATATCCCAATGCCATCACTCTTTAGTTGTGATTCTAATGTTAAGCATTGTTAAAGTGAGTGTATTTTCAAATATCTTAAACCATTTAAGTAAATTAATTTCCACCTGTTGGATTGGGCCATTGATGTAATTAAGTTGTGATACATTTATAAATTATTACATATTAATAAAAAGTGCAAATTTTTGGTAAACCAAGTTTGAAATTCAAGAGATGCCAAAAACTGGCAACAGTGGCACAGTTCCTCAGTTCAGTATTGATATAGAATGGTGTGTAACCTGCAGTGGACTCACTAACTCTAGAGAAAGGAAAAACTCTCTGAGTTTATAAGCATTGCAGAGGGGTAAATCATAAGCAGAAGATGAGAAAAATGTCCAAAATGCTGTCACTTGTCATTGCTGTACAACTGTAACTACAGTATTCTGATACAGTCCAGATGTAAGACACCAGATAGACAGAGAATACTGTAGAAGATAAAAATACAAAGAGAATACAGAAATGTGAATATATACTAAAGAAGGTGGGCTTCTAACAGAACCCAAAATAACTGAACTCTTCACATATTTGTCAGCCATTTGTCAGTCTTGAATGCTACAAAGACGCTGCATATGAAATAGCAACACTGAGAGTTACTGACCACTGTGCGTTGAGTGTTAATTGGTTCTTTATATGATAAGTTGAACACATTCACAAGGGCTCCCCTTCTAAAAATATATTATTAAACCATAAGGGGGCTTTGTACCAAATTTGGTGCTTTGGTCTGCCTACTGGGTAGTAACATTAATCATGAACAATGACAATATAAACCACCAAACTAATAGACACTTGCCTTGACACAATGAGTGACTTTGAGAAGAAGCTGACTCCAGACATGGGGCTCCATGCAAGGTACTGGGAGCCTTGCGGCATCCCAGTCATCCTGTGAACTCGGTCTAACCGACTAAACTGTGGTCTCTCCCGCATTGTGGAGATTCGTCAAAATATCCACTTAGAATTCCACCATAAACAAACTAGTGTTATAGATTATACAATTTTGTCATTGTCTTTGTCATATCCGTGAGTTCGCAATGAAAACAGTTATTAAATGCAGCATTTCAGTAGGAAATAATGATTACTACAAAAAAACATGTATCCATACATCATTGCAATGAACTTGACGATCTAATATATCTGAAGACACAGTCAGCGTGGGAAATTTTGATGAATGTTCGTCATGAGTATGTTTCGATCTCGAAATGTTATCCACCATCTTTCAATCAGGCTATTTAACTTTTAAGTCCGATGTTGGCTGCGCATTCCATCTGCAGTTCCTGAGAAGTTATTCCTCATTGGTCGCATAACTTTGAACTGTCTCCATGAAGTGACACGGTCCTGACCATGTAGAACCTTTGTAGATCCAGAGCACATCAACAAGCGTTCGGAACAGCTATAAACACCGCTGTTAAAGTTGTCACACATGACTCAAAAACAAGCCAAAATATGCACATTAATTGCCTATAAATCCACAAAACAACTTCTAATATGCCTCATAGTAACATCGACATTCACACACTGTGTGTAATACTTTCTGTGTTGTGAAATATCTGATGTGGCGATGGCAAGGTCTATATGGCTTTGTGGCGTAGCATGGGAACATCCAACAATTGGCTGATCCCTAATGATTAGCCGCGAAAAGGTGGCGCAACAAACAACAGGACAGACATGCTCCAACGATTAGCAATGACCACCATAATCTACCGGTACACAGAAAACTTAGTGAGTGCTGCTTAAAAACGATACAATTCAGACTTGCCTGCAGGTTCTACAATAATTTACAAAGGCAAGCAGGGATTAGTGTACTGTAAACACTTCAATATGAGGGTTTGAAATTGGCATTAAGATTAGCTACCTGCAGGGAAAACCTCACATGATGCCAGTTACTATTAGAAATTGAATCATGAGGGAGTCTGCTGTTGCATATGCTACACTTCACAAAGGCAATGCCTGCTGTTCGTGGGAATATGTAAACCCATGCACAGATGGTCAGAGAGTGCTTGCTTCGACATGTTATATACCATTCTCAGGTTGGAATTTCCTATTTTTTATCACTGTTAATTTCACTCATAATTTAATTGTCATCAAAAATGTATCTTGTCAGATCATGTTAGTAAATGGATGGTTTAAATGTAAACTGCAGGTGGCAGTCTTGTATAATTTTGCAAAATTGCATTAAAGAAGCCCTGCTGCATGTCATGGCATCCACTTCGGAAATGTTGCTAAAAAGGTATTTGGGAAATTATAGAAACACTTTAAAATCTTATGTAGGTTGCTGATTGGTCAGAAATATCCCGAATAGTGTAAACCTCTAGAGGAGGGGTAGACCAAAGGGTAGACCAAAAGTATGTTAAAAGCTGTTAAAACTGATCTCGTTAAGTTGTTAACTAAAACAGTTTGCAAAGACCTGCCAACATGCAGTATACAGAAGTTGATGTTCACACAATTTGGAGAAATACTGCAAGTGTAAAGAAAATGGAACTCATTGTGACAGCACAAAATTTCACCATGAAAGATTCAACAACGTTGAGCAAGGAACTTGTATTCCTACAGATGTACGCAGTGACTCAGTAATCAATATGCTGAAACATATACAGATTTTTTCATTATTAATATATTATACCATTTTTACGTTATATCGATATTCTGTTCTGTCTCAATGTGTAACACACACCAACTGTTAATTATATCAGTTACTAATTATTATTGTTATGCTAAGCTGGATTAAGGTGCTCCCAAATTTCAGTATTGTTTTAAATGCAACTATTCTCCTGGGCTGTTTTAATGATGTTATCAACAAGGCCATCTTAGGGACACAGAATAGATTAAATTAACACAATATTGCCATTTTTATGGCATACCGCACAAGCACATTCTAGTATCAGAGGATACACGCATGCATGCACACACATGCTTAGCACAGACGTGCGCACACACACACACACAAACACACACAAATGTAAACACACACAAAAAAATGTAAACACACACACACACACACAAATGTTAACACACACACAAACACACACACACATGTATACACACACACACACACACAAATGTAAACACACACACACACACACACACAAATGTAAACACACACACACAAATGTAAACACACACACACACACACAAACACAAATGTAAACACACACACACAAATGTAAACACACACACACACACACAAACACACACACAAACCATTACATAACTGGAAATTATCCTGAAACAATACTGCATTATTTGCTGAACTAAATACAGTAATTATTGTATAAATGGCCACTGTAGCATTTATACGAATATTAACACTAATCAGCCTCTAATTCTCATTTGTTAGCAAATTCAACAATAAACAACATGGATCAAGGCACTAAACTTTGGAATACAAAGTAGTTGCCAGTACAGTCAACTAAACATGTTTTAAATTTGTAATCCTAATTTGATTGCTTCATTAAATTACCACCCTAGTCACTAACATCCATTGTAATTTCAAACTTACCCTAGGGGTTCCGACTGCAGTGTTTAATTATCCTCAATTTTGCCGAGCATATTACATTCATGATCCCAGACTCAAAGAACGCCCCCATGTGTGCTGTTTGTATACATGCTCATATTTAGTCCACAATACAATGATAATTACAAACAGACACTTCAATCATGCTGGGTGCTATTTAAGGAGCAACAATTAAAACCTGCTGCTGTGCATTCCGCACATAATCTTGAGATGAAGTCGGAGGTGCATTAAGGAAAGGAGGAACGCTATTTTAAGAGGAATCAATGTAATCCATTTGTTGACTATTATCCTGCTAAACACTGACTGGTGCCCTGGCAAGGAAGAGACATCTATAAATGAGTGACGCTTCTAAGCAGAACACCAAGTATACTGTGTAATGTATGCATGTTGCGGGGGGTCGCGTAAGTTTGCAATGTTGCAAAATATGTTAAATAATACATAGGGTGTTGGGGGTGGTTTGGTAGTTTTCACCATGGGGGAAATAAATTGCTACAATGGCGTCACCTAGTGAGTGAAACATATCTTAGTGCAAATTGACACGACTAATAGCCATTTAGACTGCAAAAATCTCAAGTCCTACACCATGTATTGGTGGGGAGGGGAGGTTCTGAACCAATGCTAAACGAATAAAGTTTTTGGATTTTGTGAATTTATGAGAGTATCACTTACAAATATCTCTTGTATTCGTATTTAAAACATTTTATATCACCATTGATCACACACATTTATGCTCATGCATGTACAAACACACGTGCACACACCTCACACACACACGCACACACGCATGCACACACGCTGACTTGAATGCTTACATGTACACATTCAAATGGACAGTTTCCCTCTCTTGACCCTTATACTCACTCACACTCACTCACAATTAGCTTTTTGCTAAAAATATAACTTTTTTCAGAAACACAGTAAATTTAGGATAAGTACTGTATGCCTGTTTTATTTCCTCCAAAAATACAAAAGTGAGTCTTCTTCAGTCAAAGAGCAGTAGATGTTTGGAATTCCTTCTCTGACTATATTCTAGCAGCCAGCCAGGTACTGACATGTTTACAAATGGACAGATAAAGAATAGGAAAATATAATAATAATAAGGCTAACGAACAGCCATGAAAATAATCATTATTGTAAGTGTAGAAATGTAAGTACTAGTAAACTAACACAATCTACACAAAGAACCATTCACACATGAAGACACTTTCACAGATTATGTCTACTTATTGCACTTCTGGCAGAATAGGCTGTAACAAACCTATTATGGAAAAGCTAAACAAATAAAGTGTATGTTCAAACACGGCTGCAGCTTAAGCCACATGCACTGCCAATCTGCCAGATAGCTAAAAGATATCTTAGCAACAGCCGTCACAACTTATAGAAATACTAGCCACTCAGACAAATCCAGTTTTGAATAGATGTTAACCATAGACAAAAACTGGGCCAATACAACCACCACACCTGGCTTCTGTGTTGTAAATAGGCTGGTAGAATAATAAACGTTGTGTCATATTTTATATATACCGTATTTGTTCTATTAAGCATACATGCCATAATTAGCATACACGCCCTTTTAGCAGCTTACACCCCCTTTTAGTCTTACACTGTGACAGCGATCTCCAATGCCAGCCTTGACTGTTGAATCCATCATTGTAATTTTATTTTATCAATATCGCACTAGATTCAAAGCTTGTTGATAAAAATATCAAAAGGTCCTTCTAAATTATCAGATTTTACAGTGTTCTGGTATCCTATTGCTCATACGTGAGATGCATAAATCGTTTGTCAGTCTCGCCTGCGGAGATGGCAGTACCCAGGAACCCCAGAAAATGGGCATACACTGCACACACAGTACGATTATTGGAACACAAAATGTGACATATTTCTGCTTCTCAAATATTTAGTAAGCACACTGTAGGCTTAATAGAAGAAATACAGTGGTTTTATTATGTTTTAATGTAATGCTTGCAAGTCATCAGAGAAGCATGTACACTCTATGTATGCTACAAAGCACTAGAGATTAGAGGAATTGTACTCAGTAACTCTAATCTATCATGTAAGCAATATTCAGATCGCGAATCCGGTTTTACATGTGTGAATAATTTAAATAATACCTGAGATGGCTTAATACGAAATTGCATGTTTGTTTAAATAGTTGAAAGAACTGACTTTGGCCATTACATCTTGTAACTGACCTATCCATCAAGTGACTTGTTGCCTTGCAAAACCTCTGTCAAGCCATAACAAAATGGATGCCGAACACATGGTTGTGCATTCCGTCGTATATTTTGTTAAAATTCTGGCCTAAAAGTTTGTCTTTATGACAAAAACATAAGGCGAAGTTTTCAAAGTTGCAACTGTACATAGGAATGTTTGTTTTGTGAGACATCATGCAGCAACAGTTATGTAATTCACGTAAATAACCATTATCGACATTGGTGAAAAAGGTAAAGCTTGATGGAGGTAACGCGCAAAATTATGTTTGTGGCGTAAGCAAACTGCGACGTTCTGGATACATCGATTGGTTGAAGCCAATTACCAGGCGGAAATTTAGCCTTCAACCCAATAATTTTTTCTGTCACATAGTTTTTAAGAGAAAAGTTGACAACATCAGCACAGAGACACCGATATAATCATACTGTGCATTCACATGAACATTCAAATTTTGAGAATCACTTGAATTAATTCATGAACAGGAATTAAATAAGATAATAGTTTGTCTCATGATTTAAACAAAATTACATAACAAAGTTGCACAAACGAACGAGCATGTCGTGTTGGATGAAAAGTACTTCGCGTTTTCTTTAAATGAATTTGAAGTGAGACAAGGAAAAAAATTGAATTAAGGAGCCACCTATAAACCTGCTTCCTCGGCTCATTTTTCCATCATGAATCCGGTTCTTTTATGTCCGGATGTGTAGGGTGTAAACAGTCTAAGTAACATGTGCAGTACTGCTGAATGTTTTTAATCTTCTAAAGAAATTATTTTGGTTGTTATATCTGGTAGTTTGATAAAGAAAATTGCCCTGCGGACATTTAATGACAATCCATTGAACTTGTCATGACAATAATGAAACATGTATGTAATTTTTATCTATAGGCTTTGCACTGGATTTGTCCATGTCAAGATTAGCTTTTTACCCATCCTTCTAGCTGATTTGGTGATATAAACACTCGCACACACAAAAAAACGGCAAACTTGTCATGTAATTAAACCAGCAATGAGTTCGGGCCAAGCTGAATTTTTACAAGACTTCATTTGGCTAAATCTTAATTTCCTGACACAAGTCCTATAAAAAAAATTTAAATGCCTGGGTTGAAATAAATTTTATAGGTTGTCTGTTGATTTCGCCAAAATGAAATAAAAACATGCACAAACAAACTAATATACCATTGTGAATACTTAGTGGGTTTGCTTTTTTGTGAAATTAGTCTGACATGCGAGGAGCAAAAATATCAACCTGACGGAGTAGTTTTAAGTACAACCTGACATTGTTGAAGTTGCAGGAAAGGAGACCAACCTGCATCTTGGGTGCTGCTTTGTGCCAATCATCGGTGACTGGGGCCGATGACGATACAGCAGCTGTCTCATCTGGTGCTTTGGTCTGCTCTTTATGATATGCACCTCCATCGGAGCCTTGTGGACATCACTCGTGTCATGACACATGACATCGACACTCATCATGATGACGCGTCACTGGCGTCACTATGACGCTCTCAGCTTGAGAATGTTCACTTTGGAATCATCTACGAAGACTGTGGTATCAACAGAGTGCACTAAATTTAATGATCACGGCAAAGTATGGTTCGTGGTTGTGTACGTAATGGTGGATTACTGGTTAGGATAGGTGGATATCGATCATGGTGCATCAATATCTGTGTACTATTGATCACTCAATTGTCATGATGCAGTACACACCATATATGGTAGTTCATTATCTGGGTCATGCGTGATTAGTGATACATGTGACGACAATGTGAAATATCTAAATTAAACAATTGTCCTGAACATGTCAGGAAGGTATCTAACAATAACAATAAAAACCTATTGGATGATTAAAGAAATCCAGGAAGTTATGAATAAAATAGAGCTGCCTACTAGTAGTAACTACAGAGTTGAATTACCAGTTCAGCAAATTTACAACAGAAGTTTTCCAATGGTTATTCTTTTTACATATTTTGCTGTACTCCCAGAATTTCTTCTGGTAATTACCACTAGATGATGACATGATAGTCAATCTGCACAGTACTGTCACGGGAGTGGCCCCCACAACCTAGGTGGCTCTTCAGGAGATAATCATAGATGTGTGAGAGTCAGTACGGGCTCCAGGGACAACAAAGCGCAGGACTACTGTGTCGCCATTTAATGGCAGTTGAGTGATGAAATTCGCTGATAGCGATCGAAATGTTACAAAAACAAAAAACTAAATTTCCTGTGAAATATGTAAAACGAATAACCATTTGAATCATCGTTTGACATAAAAAAAACACAGCAGCAAGATCGATGTCAACTATGACAACGATTGAGACTGTAGATATACAATTACATAATTGTGTAAGCCTAAAGAATAATAATAGCGGCCTTTGAATGCTCATATCAGTTTTTAAATGAAGATTACAGGTAAACGGTGACGGTCTATGATCACTATGTCGATGTTATGAATGGTCGACTTGCTCTGTACAATAAACTGAATAATGTCTAGACGTGCTTGCAGAGTCCATGTCAAATGTACCACAACACTGAAGGAATATATATCTTGAAACCGGTCCATACCCAGAACATATATCTAACTCAAAATTAACAGCACTGTCTAGGGATAACATGTAGGGCTAGGAGTGTTTATTTTCATCAGTTTCTTTTCTCTAGTCTGCATGCAGCTAAGTGAGGCCACAACGGTTTTTGCATTTTCATGTACGAATCACTTACTTCATAGACCCCATGTAGAAAGAACCATTTAAATGGCCTAAATTTGTTGTTGCCGTTTGTACTAACTAAGCCTTTAAGTTTAATCCATCAAACGAGGTGGTCACGGTTAATAGCTTAGGCCAGTTTTAACAGTAAAAGATTGCCGAACTAATACGTCAGACGGTCAGTTATGATTTTTTAATCTAATTAAAATTTAAATACGTGTCATGACAAAAAAATAAACTACTCGTGACGTTGTCATCACTTGTCAACGACAACGGAATTTGACTCCACAATATATGTATTAACACAACAACTGGAGAGGCGTTGTATGACTTTTCAACTTAGTTTTGTTAGCGACACTGACAGTGTCACTGGATATGACATAAGTCATAAGTACATAACACTAACAGTAACACTGTCAGCAAGTCAGTCAGTCAGTGCATGCAATGCAAAGACCAAGTTTTGCATTGTCAGTGTCACTGGGCCTGGCACTGCAATTCCTTAAGTTTAACAAGCGAAATGTCGCACAATTTGTTATATTTACGTGCATGTAGACTCATGATACTTCACAGCCAGTGACATGTTTAAAACAAGTTGTCAATTTGACACCCAGAGCGTCTTTGAAGATATCGTTGCTATGCCATCGATCGAAGCCAAGCCCAAGGCGCACGATCACGGAGACGACGTGGCCCTCTGTTGGATAGTTGTATAAAATTTCTTCTAACCTCGATTATCCAAACTCCGTGATGTGGCGCCACTATCGCATTCCTAAGTCTAAGAGCACTCAAACTGTAGGCCTACTTCCAGTGCGAGTAGTTTCACTGTATGACGCACAGGCCGAGAGTAGTAGGCCCAATTCTCAAAAAGTGTACAATTGACAAAAATCGTGTCTTTTGTCTCTCACATCGTCAATTATAAAGTCAGCTTAACGAAATTTTCACCATATATTGATGTCATTACGGTCTTTCAGGACATTTAAGGTTTGACAGCCTTGTTAATTTTTTTAATGGCAGAAATTGACCTTAAGTTGCCAAAAACGGCCAAAATGACGTGTCCAATTGAAGTTTCCAAAGTTTGAAGTAGGGCCATATAAAAACAGTGCTGTATTTATTTTGTCTGAGTCCACTGGGCAAATGGAGTATGTATTGGGAATGTACAGTAAAATAATCATGTTTAAAAAATTAAAACTAAAAAATTTACGCTGCGTTTTCTATAATGACCTATTTTTGCGTGTCCAGCGTCATCGGTTTACACGGGTCAATTACATTAATTTATTATTGTCGTTGTAGGATACCTATATATGTATTCTTTTCCTACATGTTAAGTAAATGATATACAAAAACAATTATTTATATCTAAACCTAAATTCAACGAAAATATAACACGTTCAAGTAAACAAAATATGGAGTGGCGTTTTAGCTGCGTGTCCAGCGTCATAGATAGAACAGGCTATCTTCAAAACAATAGGAAACTTACGCCGTTTTTTATTTTGTTGTACATACCAGCAACCACCGTGCTATAACCCCAACAATGGCAATAGCAATAGTCACAATATTTCTTGGTCAAATGAGGATAAAACCGATATTGGAGCGTGTCCAGCGTCACTGCGTGTCCATCGTCATCTGTGGGATTACCGAGAAAGACTGCTGAGAGCGGATTCTACTTTGATATGTAGGAACTACAGTGATCCGTGGCGGTCGCCTCTAGGCTGGTGGGTATTTTTTTTTTCCTACAAGTACGTCTTTCATATGAAATGGTGTAATAGAATAAGGCTAATATGGTAAATTAATAAAGGTAACACCACTTATAGCGTTAGTATATAGAGAACATTATAACCGTTCCCTTGCTCCCTCATAATAACCGGTCCCTTATACCAGTGCGCATGCGCTACTAGAAACGGAACCATTACACACTCGCATTTCAACCTGTTCAATACTTGTTTAGTTATTGTCATTTCACGCTTTCTCTTTAGTAAAGTGACTGAACAAATGGAACTCTGTTCTTATTTAGTATACTTAACAGCTGTGTTCTAACAAACCAGTGAACGATAATTTGATACGTTGATCTGCGGGAAAGTTAATATATGACAATCCTAATGTCTAAGCAACTTGATGACGCTGGACACGCCAATTTAACCAAATGTGTATTTACCGGCTGTAGTTGACACTGACATCCTAACTTTTAGTGTAGATGTGTCAAGTACATGTTGCTCTTCATATAAAAGAAAACATTTCACATACAATTTAGAAGAACACATTATTATAAACAAACCATACTGACGCTGGATACTTGCTGATTAATGATAAATATCAACATATCTAAGAATAATTTCCGTTTAAATAATAGCTATTACTATACGTTTGAAGAACAAGACAGGTAACAAAATAATATAATGCATTTGGGTGATATTAAAAGGTAATTTGAAGAATTATCGCCAATGGGCTTACTCACTCACGGCAGTAAGGTTGGACATGCAGCTATGGGTGTGATCCTGCAACGCATATCGCTTACATACTACTGCATCCGTTATCTTACGTGATCTGCTCATCTCATTGAATTATTTTCAAAAGCAATTAAGCGTTTAACAAAAACAAAATACAGAATAATTAATATTGCGTTCTACATTTTTTAGAATACCCTGTCAACCAAAGAGGCATTATCATGGCAAGCCACGACACGCAAATGTATTGTGCTAAGATCTCGCACCGTTACCGAGATAGAAAGATAGCACAAGACCCCCACTTCTTGGCCCATCGTTCCGCTCAGAACCGGGCATATCATAAGCTGAGACCATAAGCTGAGAGCTCAGCGAGCACGCAAAGCTATAAATGTAAGTAGCGTACGATAACATATTTGTCTTGAGTTTTACTTTTCTTCAAGTAATTGTCTATGTTTATTTTAATATTACATGTAAGCTTTCTGTTACATATCAATATTTAATGTAGAAGTGATTTATTATTAATGTATAAAATGTAAATGTTTGCATATAGAGCAAGACATCGGCAGCGGCAACTCCTACAGTGGAAGTTAGGAAGTCGAAGAGACTCGACCCATCCCTTCCATCTACTACAAGTGAGGTGCCTACGTCTTCGCAGAGTTTGGTTGACTCAGAATACGTACCATTATATTATCAGACATTGTGTGTTTGTAAACCATTACACCATACGATTTATGGTACTAACTCTGCAAGATATATTATATTCGTTTCAGAAATATGTAACAAGATAATGTACAACTAAGTAAATATTCGCATAAAAGCATAATTTATAGTTGGCTGCATGTGTTGCTTTATGTTGTGCATGCTAAATAAGGCATGTTTCTTCCGTGTAATATATAGGTCACAGTGGAGGATTGCTATCGTTTACAAACCAACTGCATGGGCTATGATTATGACAACCGATGTTCTTGTTATGGACACAACTTTTCAGTGGTCTCACAGACTAGCGCCCGCATGGAGACATATACTTATTTCTGTTACATCATAACACTAACACATATATGTAAACCGTAATTTCAAAAACATATAATTCCCGGTTTAGTATTCATAGTTTATGTTATAAGAACATTGGAATTTGCTGTCTTCTTAACTTAAGTACAACCTGTGTCCTTGTTTGTTTCCTTCAGAGAAACCCTGGTCGTGAAGATGAATTTTCCCTAACTACATTCATCAGTAGCACACGAATTAGGAGCTGACGTGACAGCTGAAATACCGACTGCTGGAAACCTACCCAGGAAAAGGAGGTCATCTGTCCAAAAGAAGCTAAACGCCTTGAAGGTGAAGACGAAGAGGATGCAAAGACGTGTATGGGTTTTGGAGAATCATTTAAAGCGCTCTACTCGTAATCAGAAAGAAGGATCAGGGCAAACAAGAACTGATACGACTCCCATAAACACCGTTTTATACAATGCTGATACGCCGTGCTGACATAATAATGAAGAAGGACGGATTGAACCCTTAGCGAAACAAAGAAGTGAGAAAGGTTCTCGCTGCCCATGAATCACTTGTGATGTAAATGCAAGATATTCCAGTCAAGAAAAGGCAGTCACTCTTCACAGGACGTCATCTGAAGAGAAGTCGGGCAGGAAGCATGGTCGCGAAGAAGTTGCACCTAGACCGACGATACGTTCTCCGCAAGAATGGCTTCGCAGGACAAAATACAGCACAACACTTGAAGGCCAGACGTATGCGGTTACACGTGAAGGAGTTCATGAAGAGACCGGATAAATTTACACTTCTGCCAAGCAAGAAGGATGCCGTGAAAGATGGTACGAAGAAGGTGCAGAAATATACTTTGACTGACTACAAGGAACAATAAGAATTCAATGTAGACATTATTGTCCATGCCGCTGCATGTTTAAAATTGTGTTCGTAGTTGTTTTGTAATTTGTGACGAAGGATAATAATTGTCTTCAATTAAAGCTACATTGCGTGTCCAGCGTCATCAGTATATACCCATTTCTTAGCTCACAGTTTGCCTAGTCTCGATCTCCGGACGCATATGACAGTTGGCACACACAATGATAACTGATCAGGGTTACTGATTATGTATCAATTATAATTCCACACACTTTTCTGAGAGAGCTGCACTAATTGAAAATAGCCCATTCCAAGAAACAACAGAGTGCAAAAACTATCACCAAAGTAACAACGAGGAAAAGGAATGTTTCCAAGTCAAATTTAATCGTCTACCTCTTGATTCTTATTAAATGGCATGTACACTAGATGATCCAAAAACATTTTCCCCTTTACAAGTAATTTAAAATGCCCTAATTGTAGCAAATATTGAAATTTTTCGTCGATGACGCTGGACACCCGATGAAAATCACGTTTGACTTCGAGTGACTGTCACAACAAAAGTAACCCATATTACATTGACGCATTTATGGAAAATATGTCTCAATATATGTAAAATGAGAAAATATAACTTAATTGTTCAGAATTAAACATTTATTTTTGGACCTGTTAAAACCTAATTGTACACTTTTTGGGACATTGGCCCAGTAGCGGAAAGCCGGAAACAGGGGAGGAGAAGGGGTAAGAGAGGAACTTAATTAGAGGGAGAGAGAGAGAGAGAGAGAGAGAGAGAGAGGGCGATGGAGAGGTAGAGTGGTGGGTGAGTGAGTGAGTGAGTGAGTGAGTGAGTGAGTGAGTGAGTGAGTGAGTGAGTGAGTGAGTGAGTGAGTGAGTGAAAAAAAAAGAGTGATAGAGAATGAAAGAGATGGGGGGGAGAGAGAGATGGGGGGAGAGAGAGAAGAGAGAGATACAGCTGGAGGGGTGGGGAAGGGGGATAGAGAGAGGGGGGCAGAGAAGAGAGAGGGGTGTGATGGGATGAGATGGGAGGGAGACAGAGATGTGAATGTGGAGATGGGTGTGAATTTGTGAACTTGACGAAGATATTCGACTCTATTCATTGCTCACGGCATGGCATGCAGGCACAGGAAAGTCAAGATAATTACGCCATGGCGGATCATCGAGGTCGTTAATTGCAACTCTGTGAGAAGGGTCTGAGGAAAATGTTGTTCTTTGAGAAGTGCGGTGTTTTCTGGAAGGACTCTAAAAGAGTTATACGGCGAGACTTCTCTAGCGAGCACGTATAAAAATGCATTGCAGCCGCTGGGTGACGATTACGTGCAGTACCTATTGGTAGCTAAGAATTTCATATCATATCAAAGATATTTATTCTTTTGATATGATTTGCATAGCATTCATGCTTCATAATCATGCAGCCTAGCTACCGAGTGTGAGTGCTTCAGAGTCATCACTTTTCTTGCACCTTTCCTTAGCTACTGGATGTTATTCAACGCATGTAATGCCATTGCCACTCCCTTTGTAGAATGTACGATGTCCCATCGCCAGTTGACATTAAGGTAACTTCCAGACTCCGAAAAACTCTACTCTTTCACTTATGTGTTTGTTCCTTGCATTGTATAGGCATTGTTATGACGAGTGTGTCTACGAGTTCACTTATGTGTTTGTTCCTTGCATTGTATAGGCATTGTTATGACGAGTGTGTCTACGAGTTTATTCAACCCCTGGCGTGTTGTAGAGACTAAACAGTGTCATCAAACAGCATCATCTTAATTCGGATGTCATCATTCCACCAACCCAGACGCATAGGCTGCGCGAGTGGTTGCGATGGTTGCGATCGCACTCCCTATTGGGGTAAACAGTTCCGTTTAAGGGAAAAGAGTTCCGTTTGAAAGACAAGTTGGTGTTTTTGTGAGCCTCAAACGGTGATGCAGCTGGAGGTGTTCAGGGGAAAAATGCAGTCGGGTTTTTTTGATAGCCTGCAGTCGAAGGTCGAAAAACGCACCCACCCAAAAAAATCAGCCACGCTATATACGGGCCTGCAAGGCAGCCACCAATAATTCATCGTATTCACCACCATACATTTCGTCCATAATTTCTTTCATAATGCGTTCCGAACAAAACATTTGGAACACTATACATTATTAATAAGTTACACCATCGTCGCATTCCTTTCCACCCGCCACCCCCGATCGAGGCTCACCAAAAACTCCTTAAAAGCACACAATCTGTGAGAGGCCAGGAGTTCCACAACAAATCTGGGAGACTCACAGAAAATCCGGGAGGGTTGGCACGTATAGGCCTACACTTTTAAATTAATTATTTTGTGTAGACGATTCAAGCATGATAACAGCGATGACCCACCGGCCTATGTGTTGTACTTTTTCTAAGGAAAAATCCTCAACTATAACACATATGAGATTATTACAGCAGCCTGCACAGAAAGAAGAAGAGAATACGAAATCAGTTAATTAAGTTCGTGACACTTTTTTGAGAAATCGGTGATCAATATTTCACGTAACAGTGCGTTTCCCGATTTCCGCGAAGTAAGCGTGACGTAATGACGTCCACCGTTTGACGTCACAGTTGCCGACGTTGGCTACGCTTTCTTGTCTACAGTGGATATAATTCATGGAATCAGACGAATTATGTCAGACAGATTCATCATCAGCGGTCTCCGGAAACGAAGGTGACGTCTGCTTGCCTGGGCCTGCTTGTCAACGGTAGATCGTGGGTCCAGAGTTGATTCTTGGTGTACAAAAGTTAGGATAGTGGGGGCAGGAGCACGCGCGGGCAGGAAGTTCCGGGTTGAAGTGAGGCTTGTACATCTTGGTTCATCTCGTTCTCTTGCCTTCTCCGCTGCTTTGCTTCGAAGTATGAGCCGTTGTGTGGTGGCTCGCACGGAGCCAAAATGGGTGATCGGTGGTGTGGTACTCATAGTTGGTGACGTTTATCTGGTCTTTTCGGGCAATTCTGCAGGGTACGTCTTTGAATGCGAAGCGCTTCAAGTTCAGCTGGTTCATTGATCGCAGCTCAAGATCGCGGAAGAAGAGGACTTTCTATGTAGGCGGGGTCGGGCATTCTGATGCAGCGGATGGGTTGTACGGATCTGGCGTCTCTGAGGAATCATTAATTCATTCATTGCCCTGTCTAGGTTGTCTTCCCCTCAGTTAGGACACCAGCGTTGGAGAAGTCTTCCCATCGTGCACTGGCCTAGAAACATCTTCCGAAGGCAGTGTTGGTGGGTTATATACCTACCAACTCTTCGGGAGTCTCATGGATTTTTGGTGTATCTCCCGGTCTCTCGGAATACAGGCAATTTTTTTCGGATTTTCTCTGAAAATCTCCAACAGCACCCCCCCCCCCCCCCCCCCGCCTTTCGAAGTCAAGATCCGAGACAGCGCGCGACGACACAGCGCGACACGGGTAGCATGCGGGAAGCATGCAGAAATGTTGGCAGGTATAGGGATATCACCTGCGTATGCAATAGAGTGGTACTGCAAATAGCTTTGTAGACGTTGTTCTCCTTCCTCATGTTGTAGTTGTCACAGACTCGGGGTCGCAGCAGCAGATTTAGTGCTGGATTACCTCTTCGATTGCCTTTCGGACAGGTATGGGAAGTAATCGATAACTTCTAAAACTTCTGTCCGGTAATTTGTTTTCGGGAACTCCGGTTCGTTGCCTGGTGAAAGACCTTAGTATTCGTAATGTTAAAGTACCAGGATTCGGCAGGCCTGCGTAAAGATGTGCAGACTAGCTTGGAGTTTCACCACCAGGATGAACAGTCGTCGGCGCACGGGAGGTCGATGCATGAAGGCTGTCTCAGTCGCTTTCGTCTTGACCTTGATGGCTCAGATTAAAGAGCTTTCCGTCAAGGCAATGAATAAATTATTATAAGCTTCAGAGGCGTATCCAGGATTGACATGTTGGGGGTTTCCAAAGGAGTATCACCGTCACAGTGGCGCGGGAACGAAATTCATATGGGGGGGGGGGCTACCGGAGCTTCAGCACCACTGACAATTTTTCGCCGCCGCGCTGCATATCTTCACATCTTCCTTCACCTTGTGGCTGTCTCGGTTGGCTCGACTGTGACATCGAAAGACACGGGGGGGGGGGGGGGGGGGGGGGAATTATTGAAAAAACAATTTAGTTTCCACCCGCCATTGACGCTCGCCACAAAAACAAACATTCACGCTGATATTTAATGGGGGAGGCAGAATCATATATCTGCCCCCTCGGAGAAATTCCAGCGGGGCAACTGTCCCCCTGTTCCGCACCGTCGTTTTCCCCCGTACACATGCACATTGCTATAATATTGGTCATACAACAGAGCGGGATTTTGGTTTTTTTTCGGGCAACCAGAAACCCCCCTGGGTATACGTCCCTGAGCTTGACGCCGCAGGAAGCCGATCTTGAACGAATCAAACACACGATAGAAGTTAAGACAAGAACTGTCTAAACAAGGACGCTGCTTCGATATCAATTTAAAAGCTGGAAACACCGACGTGTCAACGTTGGGCGTAACTACCGTGTAGTCAACGCCGCTGTCTGGTTTGGTTGGTTAGTATTGCTATATTGTCGGCCCTTAGTATGAAGCCGCTATTGTATGCCCTTAATGTACAGCCTCGAGTTTTACTGCTACAGGCTGCCGCTAGCGTTGGTTCATACTACTTTCATAGCGCGTAGCCGCTACTGTGGACCCTTAGCGTGTAGCCGTTATAAAAGTCGTACTTTTGATTCTGGCATGTAGCCAGTGACTCGGGAACGAAATTCATATTGGGAGGGGGGGTAACAGAGCTTCAGTACCACTGAAAATTTTTCGCCGCCGCATATCTTCACATCTTTCCTCACCTTGTGGCTGTCTCGGTTGGCTCGACTATGACAACGGAAGACGGCGGGGGGTACAGTGCTATTAAAAAATAGTTTTTTTTATGTCACGCCGTTGCTGGCAATTTACCTTCTCCACCTTCTCTCCGCTGTCTCCGCTGAAATGAAGACATCCGAACACGGAGAGGGAAGGGTTCTTTCAAAAATTATTTCGCCACTACGCCGCCTATTACTGGGGGGGGGGGCAAAAACAATATGTCTACCCTCCAATTGCACACACCTTTCACAGTGTGTGCGTACGTGCTTGCGTATGTGCATGCGTGAGTGAGTGGGTGTGCGCGCGCGTGCATGTACGTGTGTGCGCGGAACCATGTCTGCACCGCAGAGAAATTCCAGGGGCAGCTGCCCCCTTCCCCCTGTTCCCGCGTCTATGCATGTAGCTGTTGCAGCTGGCCCTGAATGCAAAGCCGCTTCTGTCGGCCCAGTAGTGCTAGTGGTGGTCGTGGTGTATGTGCGTGTGTGTCCGTGCTTACGTATGTGCATGCGTGAGTGAGTGGGTGTGCGCGTGCGTGCATGCGTGTGCGTGGGTGCGCGTGTACTTCTTTTATGAAATGTGCTAAAATGTATCGTGTCAATAACGAGGAAGTCTGCAATATAATCAGGTAAACTATCGGACAACGCGAAGATACATCATATATCCTGTCTGCGAAACGAAGACAATACGTGAGGTGATCATATTATATGGACGAATCGGATACCAGTATGGACATGTCACAAGATCCACTGGTCTGGCAAAAACAAAACTATTCTTCTAAGGACGGCGAGAGGTAGGAAAGGAGAATAAAAGACAGACAGAGAGTGAAATCAATGAATTGGACGGATTACATCGAAGAATGGACAGGTTTCGATTTCAATGAAACGCAAGTGGCACCTGTTAAAGGACCGGCGAATGTGTCAGATTAGCATCAGAGGTGCCCCACCGACCACCCACTGTCACGGGACAGGGGACTATGGCAGCTTATAATTATAACCTCATGATGCAAGCAAATAATGACATTTTGTAACTTTATTTAATTAATTATAATTATTTTGTTGACATATTTGTTTAAAACAAGTTAATTTACACACACACACGCACGCACGCGCGTTGATTTCCTACATTTCTCGAATATATGTGGCTTCATTTTATTACTCAAATATATGTATAATAAATATTATATATTTTTCGCTACAAACAACTATTTATAAAAAAAATCCAAATGTATAATGGTAAAAAATATATATGGTAGGTGCCTACTGATACTATATGACACACTTTCGTTTGGCTCAAGTTCACAAAAAAGTTGGGATGTATTTGTTTTAAACTGTAAAGAAATATTAGTATAATGGTCCGCTACCTTAGACATTTGTTAATTTATTAATATGCAGTTCCAAAGCTCATTAACAAGTGTTCTCTAACCTGCCATCTTTTCTGAATATATAATATTAGAGCTGCTATAATCTTACGAAACATATTATCATAAACACTCGAATTGGGAATCTAATGGAACCCCTGCGGTTTACCCCCACACCCCGGGCAAATCCGCCAGGGTGTTCCGCAGCTGTCATTTCTTGTGTGGATGTTGTACGTAGTATAACCGGAGGGAGGGTGTTCGAATGACGGTACGGCCAGCGGCTGCGGTCGACTGCTTGTCGACAGCCAATGAGAAGCCGTCTCCAGCCGGCGTTAAGTGTCCGCTCAACGGGCCAAGTGTTGTGAATACGCATGTAAGTCGTTGTAATACCCTAGTCACTAGTGTCGGTGTTGTCAGTCGCCGATAGAGTATGAACTACAGAAGGGCCGATACAGCTTACGGCGCCGCTTCGTAGCAATGTCAGCGTTTAGCGGATGCATCATCGATGTTCGTCGGCCGGAGAAGTAGCGGCATGGCGAAACGTCTCGGTGGCCCTCCGAGTTCTCGGGCAAGGCGGGGTGACTCGGCTTCCCTGTTGCGATGCCTTCTTTTGTGTTCGGCCGTCTCTGTAAGTACTCTCGATTGATCTTGTGTGTGTGTTCCGCCGACATCTCTGCCCTAGGCATCCGTCTGCGCCACCAGCCGAAGCACTTGTACGGGCAGGGTTGCGATTACCGGCTCTACTCTACTTTCGATTAGCCCTCGTCTAGACTTCCCAAGCACCGTGTTATTCCTAATCCAGTAAACATGTAATTTATAAAGATACAAATGAGATGACAGTTACACTAATTTCCAAGACGGTTGATCGAGTTCATGATTTTCCTACACGAACCACAAGCGGCTAAATCCTAACTAAGGCTAAGCTAGCATAACAACATGCTGTGCCTTTGGCCTTGAGCTTGGTAGTTTGATTCAATTGTTTGTGAAGATGAGTGATACCCTTCATCAAGTTTATGTGTGCATTATCTCCAGAGTGTATTCATTCATAGTCTATAGAGTTGGATACCTGTACTTCATACTGTTGACTCTTGATCATTGAAAAAACATGTTCAAACTTGGTGAAGTTTTTACATTTATAAATGTAAATATATCTGATGGCAATATTCTTGCGTCTGTGACTGTAGGTAAATAAAATAGTGATTAAATTTAAACAGTGGAGGGTAGAACATAGATTTCAAAGGTATTTCTTTCAAGCGAATGTTCCCTACCTTTGGAGTCCTTATACTAGTTATAGAGAAGTTGTCATAGTAAGAGTTCATGCATAGCATGAATATAATAAAACCATAATATAATAAAAGTCCATTGAAATTTGTAGATCCTTTACACACTGAAGGTGCGAAACAAGGCATGCACAGCACCATACCAAGAGGGTGTGAAAGGGGGGTCTTCACCTTCCCAGTTTCCACCCAAAGAATTTGGGTGGAAACTGGTCAAGCGAATATAGTAAAATTTGAATGTGAGGTTAACTCCGCAGAATAGTGATCACTTACCAAGGAGAGAAGTACTGGGATCAATATATGGATGGTCCAGCATATTTTATTGTTTATGTCGTAGCACCTAATTTTTTTAATGAATTTGTTATGAAATAATTTTCTTATGAAAATCCTTTTTATGGTCTGGGCAAGCAGAACTTTTGCCTTGGTGTGAAGATGTAAATACACCCTTTACCCCACCACCTTATGGGGATGAATGCCGATACCACCCTATGACAGAAAACACCACTTATATATTCCAATACATCTACGACAAGAGTTTTCAATTAAACCAAGTAATAGTCTCATTAGTTACCCAGTTTGAAGTGCTCACTTAGTTTTGCAAGGGCTTAGAAAGTTAGCATAAATAACTGAATGTTTGCCATGGTGCAGAGACTAACAGATGACATGGGTGTGTGGGTGGGCTGTACCAAGTTAGGTTGCTATGGGTATGGTGCGTCAACAAATTAAGGACGTTCAGGTTACAATTGGTGCAGCTTTACATGGCGAAAAATAGTCAACATTAGTTCAACTCAACATTATATGTCATAGCAACTAAGGTTGGCCGGGTACTGGATTTGTAATTGATTCTGGTGTTGAAATTATGCCATAATTGTAATTGGTTTCTTTCATGTAATTGCAGCAATTACGATTAATGATAGTATTTTTTCAGGTTTTGAAATTATGTTGTAACTGTAATAGTTTTTTGTCATGTAATTGCAGCAGTTACATTACAGGTTTTTAAATTACTGTACGTCATAATTGTAATTGGTTTTGTTCATGTAACTTAATCAATTACATAAATTATGATTAATGACAGTGTTTTGTCATATTTAAAAAAAAGTAGTAACTACCTGGACCAGGACCTCACCCAGGATCACATTTTTGCCAGTCCAGATTTTTTTTGACATTCTACGAAGCCCGGTCGGGCACGCGATCGAACACGCAATCGGAAGTGCAATCGGCATGCTATGCGATCAGCAACTAAGCACTTGCCGATCGCGTCGTAATCGGCAAGTGCTTATTGTACTTCCCTGCCCTGATGTTGACCTCACATAGGATTATTTAATTTACATAGACATAGGCAAGTGTTGGCTGCATTTCAAGCAATCACCACTAGCAGGTATGTGACAATTATCCTAGAAAGTCGAGGTCTGGCTTAATTGGTTTCTGGCATGTGCCGGGCAGCTGGGTAGGCGATTTTCAAAACCAGTGTAGATTTTGTAATTGGCTTTGTGGCAGTTTCAAAGACGTAAAAATTGCATGGATGGGCTGGCCTGCAAAAAAACGACATGGACGGAACCGTCCACAATCAATTTGAAACCGCCCCAAAATGCAATGTTTTGAAATTTACCCGTCCACCCGTCCTGTGGATGGGTCTCTGGGTGAGGCCCTGACCTGGACTATAAAAAATGTCAGGCAAGATGAAAAGTCACACAATTTGAAAATCCAAACTTTATAATACACCAGCTTATACATGTTATGCACATGTTATATAATTAAGAAATCCAGAATACACATTTATCCCGAAAAACTTATTTTATTATAAACAAATTGTTTGAAAAGTTGTATTGAGTTAATTTTGGCCCACAAGCATTTGTATGTCTGATGTTTCTTAGAAAAAAGAACTGTCAGACATTTGTAATTATAATCCCAAGGACTGATATATATCGCACAAATGATATCGCAAATTGCAAGATCCAGCGAGATTTCAAAAGGTGTAGTTTGTTGTGTCTACTGAAATAGACTTTATTGACCATACAGTATAGGGGCGCATCCAATACATGTCTGACCGAGTACATTTTGACAAAGACGTTTATTTGAACATTTAAGAGCCTTCAAATTGTAGTAGAAATTTTTTATCGCATGCGATAATGATTGGAGACACGAAATGGTTATGTTATTTTCATCAGTTAAGATAGAGCAATACATGTCCATTGACTGTCAATTTTTTTGTTAGAAATGTTTTCTGCAATCTCTACCAGAGTCATGGTCTTTTGATGTTTACAAATGTGTTGCACTGTTACTTGCCATGGAGTAACACAATTAAGTGATAGCTGTCTATAAAGAAAACATTACTTTAGGTGAAGTTAGATACCCACAAGGCATTTTGTGATTAAGATTATAATTTATTGACAAATGACTTTTAAAAGATAATTGTTGTTGCTTGTGTATTTAGCTTCCATGAATTCAATTGTGTGAACACAACAGCTGATAATTAATACTTTTTATGTTTAGAAAAGTTAAGTTTGTTTGTTCAGTGATTACCATGATAATCATAATGAGTCTGAGTAGAGAAACTGAATAAAATTACTTTTGTGTGACGCTGTTGGAAACATGCCTCGTAAGAGTCCCAGGCACTGTTTTATAAAAAACTAACAATTTGTCAATGTGATAAATTTCACCTTTGCCTCTGCTGAAGAAAGTTGGATGCTTTTTCATTTAAATGGACAACTTAGGTGAAGAGGTGTCAACAAATTGACGAAGTCTGTTGGGGGTTGGGCCCCGGGGGTCTCATTCCACTGCTCCCCACTGACAGTCGGCGGGGACCTTTGTAATACCAGCTTCATTCTCTGGAACCAAGCTTGTCGGCCTGCCGAATAAATCATTGTTCTTGCTGACTTTGATAGTATGAAAACACATTTATCAGATTTTACATGTGTTCAATCTTGATACGGTTTCCCATTACCATTCAAGCATGACCTCGGTCGCTGACCCATGACATAGTGGGCCATTTCTCAGCTGAATTTCTTCACAGCTTCCCGAGATAATGTCAGACAGACTCCATCACACAATTATACGAGATCACTTTGATTCGGCTCGCGGCTTTTACCGCAGCGTATAGGAGGCACGACAATAGACCAATTTAACTTTCCGCCAAGGTAAACAATAAATACGAGTAAATAGGTGACCCCACAGTTTACCAACTGATCTTTCATGCTGAATGGAAGTAATTGACTTTCCCTACAAAGGCGGGGGGGGGGGGGGGGGGGACATGAATAACACAACTTGGCACATGGAATGCTTGCACGGATACACAACCGATCAAAAGTGGCTACTTTAATCTTCTGATTCGTACCATTTTTTTCAAAAGATTCATTTTCCAAAAACGGCCAAAAGGCAAAAAATGGCATAACTCAAATTTTGCATTAATAACTGTAATGGATATAGAGTTGCCATGTATGTAATCTCAGAATTTAGCTTTTATAGTTTAGTTCAATGATTGTTTGATATCAGTGATTCATGATTCAGTTATGCACTAGTTATCAATGAAGCGTGAAGGATTAAGTTGTTGATATTCTCGCTTTGTTAATTTATTTGTTATGTAACAAGTTGCAAGTTGAATGCAGTGTAAGGAGAAAGGAGCCTTTATGCAGCTATGCTACAATATAGATTCCCAAACTGGGGGTGGGTGGAGGGGTGAGGCAAGGAACCGATAATTGGAAAGAAAGTAACTGGAAAAGGTAACAGACGAAATATAAGGTTTTGCTAAGAAATACAGTCATAGGAAAAATGTCATGCTCATGGAATGAAAGTTGCACAATTTGTATAAAGAAAACAGGTTAATTAACTATATATATATATATTTATATAATATATATATATATAGATGTATACTTACTGTCTTTGCTGAATTTCAACATCTTCAGATATTTTCTTGCTTTTTCTCAGCAACGTTCAGCTTTTAATTGATTGACAGCATCTCTAAGAATGTCCATTGTTACACAACTCTTTCTCAATTCTGAGCAGATTTCTGCTTTTTGTCTGGTTCATTGACATTTATTAATACTTTTACATTTATTTGTAACTTTAAAACCACACTACTCTAACACAAAGAGATTCTTATATTGTATAAGGTAGTGATAATAATAATCCAATTATACCATTGCCTGTTACTTTTTCGCTGTTACATTTTGTCCGTTACTTTTTATTCTGTTTCTTCCCTACAACAAGGACCCCCCGGAGGCTGCCATGTATTTCCATAGATCTTTCATGAATAGGTAACATTGTTTTGCAATTTCACATTACGTGTGAAACACAAAGCTAGGGGAACCCCCTCATCTCAGATCAGATTGCAGACGTTTTGCAGAACATTGTGTTGCTAGGAACATTTTGTAGACCTCCCGGGTTGCATGAAGCCTACCTTTACTTCTACAGTGTTAGGACCGCTCATAGACACACAAAACAGGTGTTTCTGGCAAGTTTTTACTGCAGTGTGATATTCTACACAGTTACATGTTTTGTCACTGACACTTAGTCACTCTTGCTTCACTGGCCACCCCACTGGGTTAGCAATAAAAGTTACAATTGCCCCACAAGGCATTGAATCAAGATGGCAACAGTCACAGCAGCAGTAGCAGGCGTTGGCAGCATTCAAGTATGTTAATGGCTTTCGAATGGATTATAAAATGATATTGTCAGACCTGTCTCCACCTGCCAAGTCCCAGGTCTCTGATACCTGCCTGGAAATGTTTTGCCAGGTTTGACAAAACGGTGTGGAAATGCAGGTGTTTTATTTTGTAAAGCATCAATTTGTTTTTAGTTGGAGTCGGCTGTGTGGAAAGCTTGATATGAAAGGTGGTTTGTAAATAATGTATGTTTTTGAGTCTTCAGCAGGTGTGAATGATTTGAGGGGTACAGAAAACTCATGTTTCGCAGTGTTAGTCGTTATTTTCATGCATGTTTTTATGAAGTTTATAATACAGTTATAAATTATATATAACCTTTGCAGATTTGACATGTTGGACATCAGCTACATAGTTGAGAGTTTCAAAGCAACTTACCGACACAGATTCCTGTGAAACCAACATATTTAAATGTTTCATGTTTGCAGTGCAACATTTTACCATAATACAGATGGTGAACAAAATTTCCAATCGCAAAGTATATCAAGGTTAGTTTTCTTACTTCCAGATTCAGTCCTATGAATTTGTACTGTTATACTTGCACATTGTGGCCTGCACAATATCATTGCAGCCTAAGGAGATTTATATGTTTGTCTTTGTTTGGCTGCTTTCACAAATGTATTAATTGTGGCTGCTTTCACTCTACATACAACATGTACAACTTGTCTGTGATCTGTTGTCAAGTGTTTGACCACTGCTGACCGAATGGTGTAATTATCAACAGTAATTTAACCAGGTTTTCTCCCATGGATCATTGATTAAATCAATCTTGGACAAGATTGTGCAAACTGACAATTGCGTGCCTGCATGTTTGGGCGGCGTGTTTGTTACGCGCCACCCTTCCTGTCCCGTGTCCATTCCGTCAATTAGCTAATAGTTGAAAGTGCCATAATTACGAGGAATGAAGTTTCACCGTCCTTTGATGTGCGTCTGTTTTACAAGGTGTAATGACACTCACTTTGAAGTGGTGTCACGTGATGCATGCGGTGTTGATACTTGACACATGACTTCTGTGTCGGGTCGCCATCGGTCTGACGCACCGAATGCGCGAATGCACCATCATTGATGCTGTGCAGCTAGGGGGTGGGTTCAGTAGTTCTCAAGTTCAAGAAAATGCCAGGTGTTTGGTACGGGTTCAAACTGCCACCCACCCCCTCAATATGTGGAGTTGTACTTCAGATAATGTACACATTGCCAGTCAAATGACCATTTATTTCTTATATTGAAGAATAAATGTGATACTCTTTTTATACTGAACTGAGTAGGTGGAAAGGAGATTGGACTTGCTAGGGTGACTGTTCCAGACATGCACAGCAAAATTGCCATACTGGATCGATAATGACAATGTGAATAATACAGTCAATGATACAGTGGGCAGCTTAATCTGACTTTACTGACATTGCATGGCTACCACCACACTGCACTGTCCTGATTTCTTAGTCTCTCTCTCTCTCTCTCTCTCTCTCTCTCTCTCTCTCTCTCTCTCTCTCTCTCTCTCTCTCTCTCTCTCTCTCTCTCCTCTCTCTCTCTCTCCCTCTCTCTCTCTCCCTCTCTCTCTCTCCCTCTCTCTCCCTCCCTCTCTCTCCCTCCCTCTCTCTCCCTCCCTCTCTCTCCCTCCCTCTCTCTCCCTCCCTCTCTCTCCCTCCCTCTCTCTCCCTCCCTCTCTCTCCCTCCCTCTCTCTCCCTCCCTCTCTCTCCCTCCCTCTCTCTCCCTCCCTCTCTCTCCCTCCCTCTCTCTCCCTCCCTCTCTCTCCCTCCCTCTCTCTCCCTCCCTCTCTCTCTCTCCCTCCCTCTCTCTCCCTCCCTCTCTCTCCCTCCCTCTCTCTCCCTCTCCCTCTCTCCCTCTCCCTCTCTCCCTCTCTCCCTCTCCCTCTCTCCCTCTCCCTCTCTCCCTCTCCCTCTCTCCCTCTCCCTCTCTCCCTCCCTCCCTCCCTCCCTCCCTCCCTCCCTCCCTCCCTCCCTCCCTCTCTCCCTCCCTCCCTCTCTCCCTCCCTCCCTCCCTCCCTCCCTCTCTCCCTCTCTCCCTCTCTCCCTCCCTCCCTCCCTCCCTCCCTCCCTCTCTCTCTCTCTCTCTCTCTCTCTCTCTCTCTCTCTCACGTATCTGATTAACAGATGGTCGTAGGGGTGCCATGTCCACTGTCAGTTTGCGTCAGCCTTGTCTGTCTTCTGTGGTGTTTATTTGGGTTGGTAGAGGTAGACTGCTCCAGTCCATAACTATGGTATTGTCAGTGTGCATTAATACCAGTTTCACTCGTTAGTTGGCTCCACTCGAGTGATTTTTTATTGCAAAGCATGTTGAAGCCCAAAGCAGTGTGCACCAATATGTAATACTATACATTTTGTTGGGACTTGGCAATCTTATGGGATCACCCCTTAGTGCCTCGATTACTTGGTCTGGATGATCGGAAGGCAGTCGTGATGACGGTCACATGACAGTCGCGATGATAGTTGCGGCGACACTGCTGCTTTGATGATACATTGTTCACCGCAGTAGTCAATTCTTACCCTCGTGTGCGTCAGCTTTATATCGTTTGATGGATGTTGCCCAAATTACAGGGTTCCAGGTATTTAAGTGTATATCAAAGGATACAGTGACAGTGACATGGGGGATGAATGCGCAGGTAGACAGTGACTTATGGCACACTGCCTGTACATGGCCTAGACACCTGTCACACTGTCCCCCCTCTCTTGGTTGAATGAGTCATTCGCCAGGCAAACCCCAGACGCACAGTTGCTCGGTGCCAGTGTCTACATGCCGGGAAGTCCATCCAGTGCACGGAATTCTGTTTGATGCACTGAATGGAATGTTTTGAAATATAGCATGCAAGAATAAAGGATAGTTATTGCTGTTTTTTTTTCGTGTTATGCCGTGTTCACACAGAAAATCTTCCAAGCTATGTAGTTGTCGTACATGTGAAATTAAGTCGCTTAGTTACACCACTTATGCTCTGAGTGAATGCAGCGAATGTTTGTTGAGAAGTACCGGCTTCAGTGGGGTATTGCATAAGTTTCTTGATATGTTTGTAGCAAAATTTGTGCTTGCTACTTTGTCGGTAATTGGAAAGAAAGTAAGAGGAAAAAGTAACGGAAAGAAGGTTACACTTTTCTATCAATTTTGTGTCCGTGGCCGACATTGCATACATGTAACCTTGACGACCAATTTTATCCCTACAACCTACTTCATCATAACACATCACAATTCACATGACTTGTCAGATGAAGGTGTTGGTGTCTCATGATGGTGGAGATCCGTTGGGGGAGGGAGTTGTCCAGTTCCTGGTTGTTTATGTAAACACATCAGGACAGCTACAGGATTTTGCACAATATTGTAGGTCAAGGGTGTGACAGTACAAATACTCTCCACTACAAGCTCGCATGTCATAGGTGCACTACATAACAATGACAGTTAGACAGTTGGCACCTGAATCACACAGCAGATTTTCTTCACCACACAGCCAGGTGACAATCCTACTTCTCATTCATGGGATGGGTGCTATTGTAATATATTAGATCAAAATACCTGTAGAAAGTTCCATTATCCTGCCCGACCTGGAATAGCATTAAACCACCTTCACATGAGGGTCACTTGTTCTGTAGAATGTCTCATTATCCTGGAAAAGTATTAAAAGTTAAAAAAAGAACTGGGATACCTGGCCTGTAGGGGTGGTTACCACTGAGGTCACACAGATATGTCCCTATCCATCTTGACATTCATGAATATTCAGTCACCCTGTCATGTCAGCTATTTCAAAAGTTGTAGGTTCAGAGCTGTGCCACACACTAAATAGGGGTAAACTGAAGGAGTGATTGACTTTGTACGTCTGGTAATCGGAAAGAAAATAATGGGAAAAAAGTACATTTATTAATCTGAATGTTATCATTTTATCAATGTATGCATACTGCATGTATATGTAGTATTTATGTACTTTTCGATAATGCTATATTTTTAGCACAAAAGTAATATTTTATTCTATTAAACAATGCTAATCGAAATAATCTACATTTTTCCTTTTTTTACTTGTTCCTGTTACTTTCTTGTGTTACTCCCTTTCCACTTGTCCCTGTCATCTTCGAGTTCCCACATCTGTAGTGGTCTGTAGCCTGTTAGTACATTTGGGTAAAAAAACCTGGTGGAAAGCAGGACCACCAACTTTAGTACCGCGCCTTTAGGACCACATGTTTACGACCATAAACTTTATGGTGGTCCCACCCATTAGTTGGTAGTATATTTACAGTAATTGAGCAACAAACTAACTTGTATTAAACATGTTTCTGTAGCTTTATTGCCATGAACATTTTTGGCTGCTACTACTACAAATCAAGGGTGTTTTCTTAAACTCTCTATTACTGTAACTTTAGTGATGTAGGGACAATGTATCAGTGACTTACACCAAATGAGCAACAGTAGTGTCCAAGTGACAGTCACCACAGACTCACTCCAACTCTCAGTCAGACTGTCTGTAGTGCACCACTGCGATCGCTGGAGCGTGACCGTGACGACTGAAGCGTGACCATGACAGAGGCACAGCTGATGTTACTAACAGACCACACAGTCTGTCAAGCTAACTGCTGGCTCACTATTTGCTCAGCTCTGAACACCAGATAAGGATATAATCGCCCAAGCACTCACAAAGGCTTACCTTTGAAGTTCAAAGAAAAGTGAAGTTAATTGAATTTGCTGCACAAGTTTTGCATGCAGAGGGGCATCTGTGTGTTGACTGCGGCCACGAAACTGACTTTTGCGGTAGCTCTGTTCGTCGTTTCAGTTGTTTTGACTTAGAAATGTAAGTAAAGAAGTCGTCCATTTGGAACGTTCTTGCATGGGCAAGTATTGTGGAGTACAGCTACGTTCTATCCCACATGGTGGATGATTGACCAGTGAAATGATAAGTTAAGAATACAATAAGTGTGTGATATATAAATAAATATAAATTGATAGTGGTGGACAGTTCATTGTGGTTACCGTGATGACCGTATGTTTTGGGACACTTAAAAATAATTAAATTATCAGCTGTCCCAAAACATACTGTGCACAAAATAAATCTCAGATTCACTGTCCCAATATTTAGGGGCACGAACAAGTCCTGGCGTCCTTGTCTATTACCCTGCTATTAACCATTTTTGAGTGTCTCAATGGTCCTACATTCCGTCTGTCCGAATATATAGAGACAACAATAATTCTATTTATTAAGGTGTCCCAAAACATACGGTACAGAAAAATAATTGTTTTTCTAGATTTTTAAGGTGTCCCAAAATATACGTTGTCCCAAAACATACGGTGTCTCAATACATCCAGTCGTTGTGGTACCGGTAGTTGTGATATAACAGTGTTGCTGATTTTATTTATACTACACTTCAACTTGAAGCACCTGGATGAATTCTGTGTGTTTCAATAGCACAACTAAACCCCTCTGTATTTCAGAGATTAAGCTTTTGTAGAGCAACTCGCAATAGTCACGGTTTATCTGCCATTGTCATAGTAAATAGACTCAGGAAGGTGAGGATTGTGCAATGTGTAAACTTGTTTGGAGCACTCTTGCATCAGGTATGTTAGTAAAGTTAATGTTTTCTGTACTATTGCATTATATATTTCATTATGTGGAAATTAATACTGGATAGATGCTGACATCAGATTGGCTAATCTGCAGAAGACACCATTTTAAAATCACTCTACAGACTGGGTCAAAATTGAGAGGTATACGTTTTTGGTGTTTTCTCTGAAAAACTAGGTGTTTTAACACATCTTGCACATGCCATAATGTTAAATGATATATAATGTGCTGTGAAAGATTAAAGAAGATTGTTGAAAATGTTATCCGCTGAACTCAGGAAATGCTATGCTAATCACCAATGGCAAAAATAACTGTAGTCTGACTTCAGTTATTTGATGACGTCTATATCTGCCGAGATCAGAAATATAATGCTGTGCCACTCACAAACAGAATGTAACCGCAGCAAGAGTGATGGTGGGGATTATATGTGTTTGATAGGATGAAAAATGAAGGGAAATGGTCTTGCATGCCCCGTTGCAAAATCCTCTATTACCATCCAGCTTTGTTGGGCAACAGTCGGCA
Organism: Escarpia spicata; assembly: GCA_963995525.1. NCBI lineage: Eukaryota > Metazoa > Annelida > Polychaeta > Sabellida > Siboglinidae > Escarpia > Escarpia spicata. The sequence goes on from OZ023212.1 coordinate 17,575,735, forward strand.
GATCAAAGCCAAGCGAAAGTGTCTTGTTTTTGCTGGAATGCTCCGACAAAAAATCTGAGATAAATTTGGCTGGCTGTTGATCACAAACGCGTTTTTACGGCACGCGGTAATATAACCTGCACATCAAAGAAGCACTTAGAATACATCAAGATGGAGAGGTAAAAAAGATGAAGCCAGATCAGTATCTCAGGCGTTATTTACTCACGACATGTGTGTGTAAGCATGCATGCATGCGTTAGCACTATTGGTTCATGTGCAGTCGTGGGAACAGACGGTCGTTTACGGTCATGATAGTTTTCAAGTATGAGGTAGTTGATTTGGTGGTAACGAATTTTTTTGGCAGCCTTTTTAGTTGTTGCCACTGTGGAGTGTCTAAAAACTGTTGGGAATTAGCACACATTTTTGGAATGGTTTGCATGATTTTGTACGTGTAAATATCAATCATGTCAACGAATTGTTGAGTCAATACAAAAAGTGGTCAAATACAAATAATGAGATTATAACATCTGAGTCCTTGCCCCTGGTTTGGGAACCCATGTTGTAAGACACCTGTGTAAAGGCTACCTTTATCCTTTCATAGCATTCAATTTGCAACTTGTTACATAACAAAGAAATTAACAAAACAGCAATATCAACAACCAAATCCTCCACACTTCAATGAGAACTGATGCATATGTGAATTATGAAACACTGATATTGTAACTGGCATAGTGGTATTACAATCTGAAGAAGTCGTGAAGTTTATATAAGAAGAGACGTAATATTAGCACAAATTCAAAGAATATAAATTGTTCCCTTGTCAGATGTCTGTATTTAAAACTTTGTATTATGCCTCATTATTGGCTTAGTTTATAATAATTCTTGCAGGCTTATTCATTCGAACAGCTTGTTGACTTCTCTGGGATGCATTCAGCCACTATGCTATAACTGCATGAAGACTATCAACCAGTAGCCCAGTACTCATTTATATTGTAGATGAATGAACTGAGGCAATGTGGAATGAACAAAACAGACTTTGGAATGACAGCAATATGATTTGAACCATGGTTCTCTAGATGAAGTTAGATGTTCAAACCACGGGTAGTCCTACTGAGCTCCGCACACTTACAGGATAAGTTGAGTGATGCACGCATTAGACACTGACAAGTCTTGTTTGAATTAATTCACTCCATACATCTGTAGGTATAACAGGTTGACAGATACACCATGTGTCTGTCAGATACAGAAAATTAATTCTACTTCCTGTGGAAAAAATGGTTGCCGGACACTTTACAGTTTCATTCATGTTTTTTGTCTGGCCATGTTTTTTTGCCGAGTGTTGAAGTCTTGATGCAAATACCTCCTGGTGGGAGGGTAACTAATATTGACAAGCGCCATATGTTACTTTGATGAAGAGAAGCAGCATATGTTACAGAGCAATCACACTGAACCACAGCACAGATGCTAAGCGTTCTGTTGTATCTGGTTGGATATGGCAGGTGTGTTGGGAGGATTTTTTTGCACATGAGTGATTCTGCGTATACTTGGCTCTCGTGGCTAAGTGACTGCAACATTTCATAATCTACATTTTGATGTTTTAAATTACCTGATAATTATTCTCTTAAGTGCAGCATCTCACATGGATGCTTCACTGCAGAACCGCCAGTGTGAGGATATGGGTTGCGTGAGATTTCTGGAAGGACATTTTTTGTGCTAAATCGAAGTCACAATTTTAACACACGTCCGTTCACACTTTGTACAGCTGCAGTTAATTGTCAAAATAACTAATCAAACAGGTTGTGAAAATATTTTGTGCTAAATTTAAACCACAATTTTACACATGTCCATTCATACTTTGTACATAGATTTTAAAAATAACTACTCAAATGGGTTGTGAAAATATTATTTAGGAGTGACTTTATGGATGTAAATAATCTAAGAAATGAAGTAGCAGTTTTGTCTCTGAAATACTATGGAGAAATATAGCGCATACTAAATAAATAGTTATTAATTTATGTTAGATCCTATTAAAAATATATAGTAAAATGTAATCACAATTTCTTAGAAATGAAGTAGCACTTTTGTCTGTGAAATGCTACAGAGAAATATAGCGCATACTAAATAAATAGTTACTAATTTATGTTAGATCCTATTAAAAATATATAATAAAATGTAATCACAATTTCCAGTAATGCGGTATATTGATGGGAGATAGATCTCTCATTTGTTTAATCTTTATTTTGTTATGCTGTGTACAATTAGAGATGTTGGTCAACTTATGTATTTTAAAGATTTTGGTTGATAAAAATATGTTTTCATGGTCAAGATATTAGAATAAATATAGTCCATACCATGTAACATGACTTTCTAATAAAAAATATCAGACTGTATAGCAAAAACACACTTAGATTTGCAGTAATGTTTAATTAAGAACTTTACAACTGGGTAAGATGAATTGTGAGAGAGCTTCGTTGTCACCATCATTGCAGGGGATTCACAGGAGGAAAGTATTTGACTGCAACACATGTAGTGTCACCCAAAGGGAGACTGGAAGGTTTCTGGGTACAGATCCCTGGCCCGGGAAGACCCTAGCCCCCAAAAGGTGTTAGGTGACACATTTGGAGTAGTAGAACAGTTGTCATTCTCCTCACGTCTCGTCTCCCATATTACATGCTGTATGGTTTACCAAACTGAACTAATAAGTTTGGCCTATGGTTCTTGATTAAACGTGTATTCGCACCTTCCTGAAGAGTGCAAACAGCTGGGGCTATAATCGACTGTTTTCCGTGGAAAGTAATGAAACATTTTTCCGCAAAAACTCCCAAGTTCTTGGTCATGGGAATGCATATAATGTGGTTTTGTTGTTGGAGCGGTTAGTTTGTTGAGGTTCAGGGAATGTGGTATTGACAGCAGTCTACTTTGTGTTCTCAGTTGGTTCCGACTCGACTCGTGGTATTGCTACAGGGCCTGTTGAGGTTGGTTGGGTAGTCTTGTCAATGTCATTGACACTGTTTATTTGGCTACAGGGCCCGCTGTGCAGCCATGGTCCAACAATCTTGTTCACAAGCTTGTTGTTGAGACTGTGTTTTGCTACTGGGCATTATGACCAGCTGTGAATAGGCGTGTTCAGAATCTTGTTATTGACACTGTTTATATTGCTGCTGGGCATTATGACCAACTGAGATCACACATGTTCACAATCTTGTTATTGTGACTTCTGCTGCTATTGGATGTAATGACTAACCATCCAATGGAATACTAATACTTTTGGTTATGCTTATTTGTCAGTAGGCAGTTTCACACCATTTATAGTTGTGGTTATGATATCTATTTTGTGGCAGGGTTAATAGATGTTTAACTTTCGTATAAAGGTTAAGTTCAATCCAAAATTTTGATTTAACAAAAAGTCAAATTCCAAATCAATTGAAGTAAATATTTCTCACCCCGTGTATAAATGCATTACACAAGTACAGTATATATACAAAACTGGCATTATGTACATGGACAACACAAAAGAGAATTAATTGTGAGAGACTAAATAATAAATTAAAAATCAAGATAATCAAATAAGAACAATAATAATTTAATTGGTATAAATATTGAATTAAAAAACCTTTATTGTCCATAGAATGGTTTATATAATATGGAAATTTTCAAATGGGCTCACACTGTTAGGACATATACATATATAAACATTATATAGACATTAGATATGTTTGGAAGTACAGTACATTAAGTTTCAACCTCCCCATGCATATACACACATACACATTAGACATTGTTGCACATTAGACATTGACATGGTATACAACCGCAAATTCAGTCCTTAGAATTCAGTATGTTTATGGCTGAAGGGACAACATATTTTTTGTAACAGTGTTTGTGTGCATTGAGCAGAGTTTCAAAAGAAGAACTGAGTGGGTGAGTGGTATCATATGTGCAATTATTTTATTGTACTATACCTTTTGTGCATTATTTTTCCAAAGGGTGCAGGTAGTTTTACATATTACATTGCCATTACTCAATAAATATGTTACAAATATATTTTGGTCATTCATATTGGTAGAAACTGGACATAACTTATTATAAGTATAACATATAAAATAATGCGTGTAACAGTATTAATTCTTGTCTTTCTTTAACAATACAAAGGACATTCCTTTAACATATCACTGAATACAAGTGTAGAGGCTTTCTGAAACTACTACTACTACACTCTATCTGTTCCCAGTTCTTCGTTCAAACGGCTCAACCATGACTTCTGGAAAAAACAGCTACGACTATATTTGTACAAGGGCTTCTGTTACAGCCACCCTGCCTGTTATGGTGCTACTAGAGGCAGTGACTACCCCTGCCCTACTGTTAAACCGCCCCGCCACCCCATTGTAACCAGACAGAACAACTTGACGATCACAAAACAATCTTACACCCAGTAAATTCATTGTACTATTTTAACTTTGAACGCAGACAGTTCTTGTTCACACGTTGGAGTGCCTTTCTGTGTCTCGCCTGTCCTTTATGACAACTTATCTGTGCGTGATGCATGAAAGTATGATTGAATTTTTTCTGTGAGTCTGTTTGATGATCCGTACACCGATAGAAGGCAGGATTGTATAACAAAGGGGTGATGTTATCTTGGGGTAGCACTTGCCAAGGGTAGGGCCGCTTACATTAGATAGGGTAGATAGGAGATAACCCACCCAATGTGTAATCTGTTTGAGATTTATAACCCTTACTGGGTGCTTGCACACAGAATTCAGCAAACGCAGTTGTGTAGGTAGATTTATTTGTTACGTGCAAAGAACTCGGGTAACTTATTGAAATGTTACGAACAAAGAAAGTTATGTTGATAATCAGCTGAGTAACTATTTAAAATTGTATGTCTTAAATACTGTACATAGTTTAGAATTATGAAATCCAGTGTAACGAGGGAAGCCTATAATTCGGTAGATTCAAAGGGACATAACAGATTGTGTTGAATATGTGAATCCCCAAATATTGAAGTTGCATTTGAATTTAGGTGGGTATGATGGGCTTGTGTGTGTTTTAAGTTTAGGGTTTTCCAGGACCCCTATGATATGTGTGCCGCCAACCTGTTGTGATTCATATTTGTTTGAGTTCTTTGACTCTTGTATGTTTCGTCTGCTCTGGCTATGACTTGTTTGGCAACATATTCTAGTGACATATTGTCACACATTCAAATAAATCACTATTATTATCATCAATTTATCATAATCATAGTGTGGCTCTGGGATCTATGTTTTAGTTTGACTGGGATTGCCCTGCTGCTTTGTTATTTTCTTGTTATATATGTAATATATACTAGTATTATTTCTGAGTGTTTGTATTCTTAGAATAACTGTCTGATAAACATCTCATGTATCATATTTGAATTTAACCCTGTATGTTTAACATGCACGCACACACGCACGCATGCACAGATGCACACCCACACGCATGCACGCACGCACACACGCACGCACACATACATACGCACACACGCACGCATGCACGCACACGCACGCACGCACACACACACACACCCTCTCCCCTATCTCACCCCATGTCTCTGTCTACAGCTGTGTGTTGGGGTGTTTGAGTGCGGCCCTCATGAGGACCACCTCAATGGCAAGCGATGCTGCACCCTGTGCCCCCCGGGCCTGGGGGTAATCACCCCCTGTAGCCCCGACAACAACACTGTGTGCCAGGCCTGCATCGGCGGCAAGACGTTCTCCCCCGACTACAGCCACATCGACATCTGTCGGCCGTGTCACCAGTGTCAGACGCACTCACACATGACACATGCCTGCAATGCGACTCACAACACAGCATGTCAGTGCGACTGGAACTACTTTTATGACATAGTGATGCAGACGTGTCACCCCTGTAGCACGTGTCCGGCGGGGTTCGGGGTACGACGTGTGTGTAACAGCACACAGGACACTCAGTGCACACAGTGTCCACCAGGGACCTACTCTGACCTCACGACCTCTCGTGGCGGTTGTGTCGTCTGTCGTGTCTGTGCCACTCACCAGGTGTCGCTACAGGCTTGCAGTTATCGACAGAACACGGTGTGCGTTGGTGAGTACTTGATCGATGCGATTGCACAATATAAATTTGACAATTGTAAAATTTCTATTTAAAAACTGAACTCAAAATTAATTAATTTCCATATAAAAGCTACATACAAACAACAACTCACTTGATTGCATGTTACTTAAACAGCGTTAGTGACCTTTCTGTTAGTATAAATTGTGTGTTGCATTTTGTTTCTTTTTTTGTTATAAATGCAAACACCTGTAGAATATTAAACTTTCGCACGTTGCAAATAAATGTATGCAAAACATCACAACATGATTTTGGTGATCAGCCAAAACTTCTTTTTATTGTAATTTTACTTTCTCGGTAATGAAATTTGAATACATTCTAATGTTTTTGTGTTCATTTGTTACACACACTCTCAATTTCATAATCAATCTTTGAAATCATATACTAACCATGGCTAGCATTGTATGAAATTGCATTGATCTGAAACATAGGTGTGATAGTGAATAAAAAGGTATGTAACGTCTCCATTTCATACACGCCGCCAGCTATGGTCAGTGATATCATTGTATCTGTTTATGATATCAATGTATATGAAAAAATTGACTACCCCCCGGGGTAGTCAACTTTCAAAGGACCTTGACTGTCAATTATAGTGACACGTTACCGTACGTTTGAGAGGGATACGGAACTTAAAATTTTATTCATGAATTTATGAGACGAGATATTTCAGATGGAATGCACGCATGCACACATGCACCTACACTAAGCATCACGCATGAGCACACGCAAGCACACACGTCATCTGTTTATTAATACGCTAGCATTGCCATTGTCAGTACATCTCTTTCCAGGCACTGAGGTCCACCCGCCTCTTTCTGTGTTGGTTCACATCCTTGGATCATTGACCTCGGATCTATCAAATAGCAATGCATTTAACCCATTAGACCTCAAGTCGGCCAAACCCGCCCGAACGCGAAGACTCGCAATTCAGTTCAGCAAAACCCACCCCAAAAAGCCGCATTGTGTGGTGGCGCCATCTAGTGGATAGTTTTGAAAACATTAGTACAGATATCACATTTTCATGTTATGGTTCAAGTAAGTGGAGAAATAGGGACTTTTCAAAAAGCGGCTGATGTCTAAAGGGTTAAAAACACATCATACTACTTATATAGAGTTATTTACTTTTGTCAGTGGACAGATTGTATGGTGAAACATTCCCTAGAGTTGGCCGCTTTTATCAATTTGAGATCAAATTCCCCAGAGGGCGCCACTAGTACACATTTAATATCAAGATATTGCAATAATGATTACAGTTGGCCTCAAAAGTAGTTTGTTGCTCCGTGGGAAGTTGTAAGCTGGTATATCACCTGTGTTCTATGTTGTAGACATACCTCCAGCGAGGTCGACACAAACCAGTGCGTTGTCAACGGTGTGGTCTGATGACGTGTCGTACTCACAAACCAGCGTCATCCCGTTTTACTGTGCCATCCTCGCCGCTGTAGTAGTCGGTCTAGTCATCTACGTCATCATCAAACATCGCAGGAACCATAAACAGAAGCAGACCGGAGTCGTGCTCACATACGTTGCCGTAGCAACGGGGGCCGACTGCGTTACTCACAAGCAAAGCTCCGACAGCGGAGTAGGGCTGGAGCAAGACACTAAGCCTGGTTAGTATTGTTTGTGTCAGTCTGGAGCAAGACACTAAGCGTGGTTAGTATTTTTTGTGTGGAGCGGGAGCAGCACAATAGGCCTGGTTAGTATTGTTTGTGTGGGGCTGGAGCAGGACACTAGGCCTGGTTATTACTGTTTGTGTAAGGTTGGAGAAAGACATGTTATCGTGGGGAAAGTAAATGCTACAGTAGCACCACCTATATGGAACATGTAAATGCAAATTGATGCTAATACAGTAATAGCCATTTTGATTAGTAAAAATCACAGTTCCACAAAGTTTTGGGGAGGGGGGGTTTGAACCAATGTTAAATGCATAACTTTTATAAAATTTTACTTTTAAAACTTGAGACCTCTCCTTAGTGACTCGAGAGTTCCCACACCCCACCCAGTGGGTCGCTGCAGTCACCCTAAATGGAGGAAATGTACTGGGGGAACCTAGAATGTCACATGTTGATGAGATGTTGTTGTTGCAGTGACGGGCAGCACACGTCTACGTGACGTCCCGGCGGTCCGACGTAGAGCACTTGAAACACTCCTACACAACTCAGCTGATGACAGCTGGAAACGTCTCGCCAAACGATTAGGTAAGTCTCGCAGATAAAATTGGATTTTGTTACGAGAGGGCATTAATTGTTGCAATCATAATCACTCATTTCACAAAATTATGTCGGCAGTGTAAACATAATTACACTTTGTTATTATTATTATAACCAATGACGATGAAAGGAGTATTTCATGATTATGTTGTAACATGATTGTAAAGTTGAGCCCCCATCCTCTGCCCCCTGGTGTACTGACGTCAGTTCCGACTTATTCTAATTTCAACGTTAATAGTGTAATCCTCTCACAAACCTCTATATTATAATACACTAACTGGGAGGCACTGTAAGTGTACCTCCTCTCAGTTGCCGAGGTTCACTGTAAGTGTATCTCCTCCCAGGTGCCGAGGTTCACTGTAAGTGTATCTCCTCCCAGGTGCCGAGGTTCACTGTAAGTGTATCTCCTCCCAGGTGCCGAGGTTCACTGTAAGTGTATCTCCTCCCAGGTGCCGAGGTTCACTGTAAGTGTATCTCCTCCCAGGTGCCGAGGTTCACTGTAAGTGTATCCTCCCAGGTGCCGAGGTTCGCTTTAAGTGTATCTCCTCCCAGGTGCCAAGGTTTACTCGCCTCTTTCTTTGTTCATTCGCATCTTTGAACTGTTGGCCTCTAATCTACCAACTGACAATGCATTTTTAAAAGACAAGACAGTTATTTATTTTTTGCGGTCAGCCACTCACTAGGGGGAGACACAATGGGTAACTCCATGGAAAGATGCAAGTTAGTATAGTAATGTTATTTTAACCCTTTAGAGCTCAGCCGTTTTTTTAGTCCCACCTTCCCCACGTATTTGACCTGAAACATGAAAATGTGACGTTTGAATGTTCAAACATTATTTTTAATGTATTTACAAAACTATCCACTAGATGGCACCACCACACTAGTTATTTTGGGCTGGCTTTGGCTGACGCGAGGTGTCAGTCTATGGGCGGGTTTGGACAACTTCAGGTCTAAAGGGTTAAAAAAGCGTTACTTTTCTCTGAAATAAAAGAACTTGCTGATTAATTGTTATTGATTTGTTGACAGGATTCAGTGCGACGCGGACAGCGAGCTTCGAGAGACGAGCCCTGGCCGAAGGTCACGTTCCCTCCAGATACATGCTTCTCGAGTGGAGCAAGTGTCGCAGTGCCACTGTCGCCGCCCTGGTGGCAGCGCTCACAAACATTGGCCGCACAGATCTAGTCACATTCATATACACAGAGTCTATTTATACGGCATCAAGCAAGCACAGAGTGCCACTGCCACATCCTGTGTAATGACACAGGGGTCACTCGCTCACTTATAGAGTCCAACACCAGAGGGCAGGGTGCACATATTTATGTGACAGTGCGATCGAATGCTAAGCATTGACCGCTGTGACTTCGCTTGACGGAACTATCAGAGATAGACTATTCAAAGACGGATATTGCGGATGTGATTACTCGGAGTGAGCAGCCGTGCAAGTATTGCTGATATTTGGCCGCCTTGCCACAAGTGTTCATCGTGATGATGGTCATTCCATTGTCATCATACGTGCCATTTTGTACACCTATATGTCGTAAGCAAAATTACAAATAGTTCAGTTGTATTTGAACACATCCGAATATGATATCATGACTGCTTTGCATGACGAAACATTGTGTGCTGGTCATGTTTAACCACCATGACTGTTTTTCGGCACTGTATATTTTTGGACTTTGAAAAGAATTATTTTATTTTTGGACACCTACTATTTTTCTTTTTTTGTACTGTACGTTTTTGGACATCTGAGAATTTAATTATTTTTAGGTGTCCAACTACATAATTATTACAGTATTCTAAAAGACAGCCTCATTATGGATGCCTGTGAAGAACGCATGTGTTAAGTGGAGCCCTCTGTTGGAAACATTTTCTACATCGAACCTCATCCGTAAAAATGTAAGAATGGTTTGATGGCAACGTCTGAAGCCAGGAATGAAAGAAAAAACATGGTATAATAATGAACGCCAGCACAGGATTCATTGCAGGACAGCTCCCCTGTACAGCAGTAATTTTGAATAATAAATGTTGTCTTTCTAAGGTGGAAGTAAGAACAGTTGCACATAGACCAGAATTGCTACCCTGGGCTGTACGTCTTATGAAGGGGAGTCGCAAGGTTATGTAGTGATTCCGGGTCGCTTGGTGTGTTTGTATATTCAGCCTGTTGTGCAGCTATCTTGGTTCTGTCGAAATAATCTGTACATATAATAATTATGTGAAATTGTGAATTAAAGATTAAATCTATTATGAAAAAATGGTTGTGATTGTGTTGGTTTAGTGTTGGTGTTGAAAGTAGTCAGGTATCCAGGGCCATTCTTTTCACGGCAGTATTGTTTGACAGAAATCAGGAACAATAGCCTAATTTCAGGGAAGGTTGAGACATTTTATAGTGCAGAACATGGCAGTGAGTAACTGTTCTCTAAGGTTGTACTTTAAAACAGATAACAAATGTGTTGGTTAGCTGAGGAATCTGTCAAAAATGTCATTCCCACCCTACATCCTTAATGATACATCATTCTCGTGATGACTTGCACATCCCTGTTTGTTTGTGATATAATACTTAAAGCTCAAGTTGATTTTTCACTCGTCTCAGTTCAAATTCGTTTTGTAGAAAAATAATTTGCCAACTCATTTCTGCTACCTTTTAATGTCACATTGGAATCCCCGGACAAATGATTAACTTATTTAATATTTACCAAAACATTAATTCAGGTGATCTCAAAATTATACCAATTTCAGTGTTGTCAGTGTTCCCTGCTGTCTCAAAAACCACACGGCTAGAAAATTACCAGATGCAACGACAAAAATGTATTCTTTTGACAATTAAAAAACATTAGTAAGCAGTATTTTATTACACCGACTGAAAATTATGTAAACTATTCACACACTAAAAATTTGATATTAAAGAACCGGATTTATGCTAGGCTAAACCAACTGAGGAATCGGTTTTAATGATTCTGCTTTGTTGTGCTACAGAGCACAGATTTCTGAGGATTTAGGAGTTGTAAATTTTATATCATCTGCCATCTACAGCTCTTCTCACTTTGCACGTTTCTTTACAATAGTATTGATTATCCTTTTTGTCAGAATGCTCTCATAATGACACATTGACAGCTGTAACTGTTTGCGAATTTACTGAATGGTGGAGTGCATAGCATAGCGGATAGAGCATCGGACTCTGAATCGAGATATTCCAGGATCGAATCCTACTACTGCCATTTTGAATCTTTGATGTTTTTTTCACTCTACGTTGCTTCAGTTCACACAACTATATGAACGAGTACCTGGCTATACACAGTGGTGGATACTTGTGTATTATATTATATCAGTCTTCGCGAAGTAATTGCAGCAAGGTCGAATGCTTCCTGGAGATATCAAGATGGTGTCCGATTGAATGACCTGTTCAATCAAACAGGTAGTAAAATGTAAAGTGCTTTGAGCTGTCAAAGGGACCAGATACTGTCCTATATAAGAACTTGCCCTTTAGTAAGAAATGGGAAGATTGAAATTCATACGCAGCAATCAAATTATTAAAAAAACATTGTGGTTCATTAAAACACATTTGGATCATCATCATCCAACTTCAAAGGTATTTGCGGATAATGACGCCTGTTTCCACAATAAATGCTAATTGCAGCTGTTTACTAGTGAGCACGGCAGTATTCCTTCAATACAGCTATTCTAGCTGTTTGTTTCGAATATCCCGACTTCCTTCGGAAGCATTCCACCATGGTGCAATTACTGCAAAGACTATCTGTTCATGCATTGTCACGGTACTCATTTATACTGCTGAATGGTGCGAGGCAACGTGGAGGAAACAAAATGCCCAAGTTTTGAAATGCAGCATGAGGATTTCAAACTGGCTTCGCTCAATTGTACTTCTCAATCCCTGGACTTGATGCATTTTTTCTCAATTTCAATAAGTTGCAAAACTTAGCTAGGATTTTACACACACACATATATATATATATACATACAGTATATATTAAGAAAATCCCGGGAAGATGTCACTAGAGGTATTTCCCACTCTACACATAGTTTCCATACATATGGAATCCGAGCTTTATCAAGCACACAACATTAACAAGAGCTTGAACACATGACTATTAAAACTAGTTTATTTCATTCGTACGGTTTCTCCACTTCTGTATACTTTACAACATTAGTTCACAGACACAACACAGTAAAACAGGACCTCCATACACTCCCCGCGTATGGGGCCGCTCTGTCAAAAAACATTTGTGCAAAACACGAGTATCAATCTTATAAAATTTAATGTATCATGTCGAGAGAATCGCGTGTAAAAAGGCAAATTGCGATCGGTGAGCGACAACGAGCTCGTCAAAATGCAGCATCAAGACATCCCTAGTAGTCAATAAAACGAAATGACCAGTTTTGGTAAAATACTGACTCCGTCGACAAATGTCAGTCACCACCTGGTGGACACAGACTGCAACGCTAACCCGGAATGAACTAAAACTAGCCAGGTGTTTCCGTCACGACTGCCAACAAGTTGATCTCAGTGTTCAGATGGCCCTCCCGTGTATGCATTCGTTGTACATGCTTGTACACTTGTGTACACTTCGCATGTACACTCGCCAGACTTCTGTGCCTCCTGTTTTGACGACACACGCTGCATGTGCACCACACGACTCATGGTGAATTTGTTGATTTCTTGTAAATCGTCCCAAATCTCGCCATGTACTTCTTGACGTAGTCCTGTGCCTTCGCCTTGACATTCTCGTTCACCTCGAGGTCCTCCACGTGGCGACAGTGTTTCATCTCCTTGTCCAGCACCGCGTGGGTGATCTACAACGCAGCAGTGTGTGGAAGCATGGTTATTATTATGACTTTTAAAATGTAAATTTTCACAGTTGATTGCAATGCAAGTTAAGTAAAATGTCTCCAAATGATCAGACAGTTTACGTAGCACACAACAATCGCAGAAAACAGATGTCATGTTGTGAATAATCGTCCATCTAATCTCCACAACGAACCCTAACATCGGTTAAAACTCTTAATCAATGGGGACAAAAATAAAGACAGTAATCCTTGAAAGTTTGAAACATTAATATACCCACATACATACAAACAATAGCGCAAATACAGTCACATGACATCATGACGGTTCACTAATAACCACACATAAAGAGCCGTTCCAGCGAGGGTGTGACTTCGCTTTATAGTAATTAGAACACTCTACAGGTGATTACAGAGGTCGACATGCCTTGGGAATAGAGCCTACCTTTCTACATATGATGGGATTACAGAGGTCGACATGCCTTGGGAATAGAGCCTACCTTTCTACATATGTTGGGATTACAGAGGTCGACATGCCTTGGGAATAGAGCCTACCTTTCTACATATGATGGGATTAGAGGTCGACATGCCTTGTGAATAGAGCCTACCTTTCTACATATGATGGGATTAGAGGTCGACATGCCTTGGGAATAGAGCCTACCTTTCTACATATGATGGGAATACAAAGGTCGACATGCCTTGGGAATAGAGCCTACCTTTCTACATATGATGGGATTACAGAGGTCGACATGCTTTGGGAATAGAGCCTACCTTTCTACACATGTTGCGATTACCAGATACAACATTAGTAGAGAACCTACCTTTCTGGCGAGGTGTTTGAAGTCGTCTGTGTTACTGATGCGACCTGATTTGCAGTCCGGTCGCCGGAACGGATTCAGACACTTCACAATGTGTTTTGATATCTGCAGCAGGCAAGGGAGCAGAAACCATCAGTAGCAGATACTACACCTTTATTGTGGGATTTCTTGCAACTACAAAATGGCATTCCACTTGCAAGACGTGCTAAAAATACATCTGCAGTATGCACATTCACTTTTGGTATACAATTTTAGTAATAGGAATATCTTAACAAGATACCACATTATTTCAGGTGGCGCCATTTACCGCTTTGAGTTAACACAAAATAGCAACTGATATATAAATTGTACAAAAAGTTTATAGACGGAAAAAAGATGCCTACCTCAAATTTAAATGTGAAGAACAAGAAGTTAGAAATATCAACAACTGGGTGAAAATAACAATCCAGGTAGTTGGAGACACTGACCTTTTTGCGGAAGTTGTCTTTGATCATCTTTGCGACCTCTGTTGATGTGTCGGCTGCTGCCGTTGTTGCCTTCTTCGTCATCTGCAAACATCAGTCACTGGCTGAGTCACTGGGCTCCACTCGTGATACCAGAATTGTTGATTAACAAAACATTGAATTGTGATTATTATTATTAATAAAAAGGAGCTCCCATGTTAGCGGCATGCTGTCTTAATGGGAGTCTCATTGAGGTTTACTTTTATGATAATTATTCCATTCTGTACATTTATGGTCAGAAAACAATCTGTCTGTCAGAAACCTTAACAGCATTTCGAAAACAACTTCATTTTGCCATCACTACCTGCTTGATATTCATTTCTCTCTTTACAAACACAATAGTCCCCCTCTTAAGCGGCCACCCCTTCTGCAAAGGTACTTATAGAGGAGTGGCCACTCTACAGGACATCATACACAAAATATATCATTTTATATGAGTGTATGGACATGCAATCCCTGTTGGACACATACATGTCTCTTAACATAACTAAAATCTGATATGGCCATGCTCAGCCCATCTGGACTACATGCATGACAAGAACCATAGGAAATCATCTACCTAAAGAGCATTTTTCTACCAAGTAGCCAATGCCGAGTGATAAAATGGCCTGAAAACCCGGCTACTGATCGCGATAGAGGGGTGGACACTATAGGGGGTTGCTTTAATGATAAAACAAATAATGCAACATAAATCTGGCCAATGTAGGCAGGTGGCCACTGGAGGGGGGGGGGGGGGCGACTCAGGAGAGAGGGACTATGATATAAGCTACCAATGAGCTGTGTTTACCTTGGGTTCATCGTGTGTTGGTGTTCCTAGGTCCATGTCGTCGTCGTGATCTCCTGGCTCCCAACTTGGGGCGTCCCACTGGGTCTGTCTGTGAGGGAGACAACAAACACAACTGTTTAAAGGGACACTGTCAGTTCTCTTACCAGGAATCAGCCATGGATGTATTATTAACCCTCTCAAGGCCAGATTAATGCAACTATGTGCCTGTTATTGAAACCTATTAAATCAAGAGAATGTGCTGTGAGTGAATCACGTGATTTACTCGGGTTGCATGAATGCAAATAAATAAATAATTTTTGATCCGATTCAAATAACATTTTCACTATATCTGAAGAACTAATTCCTGGTGTAACTAGCCAAATATGTGACATATGTCAATTTATTACCTAAATATGAATCGCTAGTTTGACAAAAATAAAATACTTAAATATTTTCAACAATTCATAAAAAATTTCATTAATAATTTGCGATTACATGCTGCGTATGAAATGTTAATAAATTACTATGCTACAGAATGGAAAACTAATTAAATGTCTATGGTAAATAAAACTGAAATAATTTCAGTTTTTGTGAGTGCATGTATTTTATACAAAATGGCATTCTTTGTGATCACAGCCGTCATCCTGTCTGAACTATTAAGTCGGTGTTATATTTAAAATGCGTAACCATAGTGCAAAACATTCCCATTTGATGGCAGCGTTCGTTATAAACTCGATTCGAAAATCCCATCAAAGTCCGAATTACTGGACTTCGACATAATGACAATGTCGAGAATTACATCAAAGCTAAAAAACACCACCCGCTTCGTCGCACGGCGCATTAATACTTCTTAACAACAAAATAGACCGCTCAAAAGTTAGCATTTAATTGTAGAAATCGCCTGCGGACGCGTGTTTTGGAATAATTCCTGGATGCTTCCATGTTTATGCCCGCAGCAAATGTTAAACTTTAATCTCATTGGCTGAAAATCACCATTAAAATATTCACTGAGTGGCGTAAAAGAGGGACCGGAAATTGTGTGTCTCTGCGTTCGACTACAAAACCCGCGTGGTGGTTGGTGCTATTTAGCCACACCATAATTTCTAACTTTTGACGCTTCCCAGTGAAACTTCGATATTATTATATGCTAACTGCCAAAATAAATTGCCGTTATTGGATGACACCGTTTCGCGGTACCAGTTTAAATGTGCCCCTGTATTCGGGCGTATTCAGGCGTTCTGGCCATGAGTGGGAGTCGGGTTGATTCGGGCGTTCTGACCACGAGAGGGTTAACAGGCACTGAATTTGTTGTCTAGAATGTGAAAACATTATGACTGCACTGTACATCAAAGAGTAATACAGTTATTAAAGTTAAGTTTCATAACAAACATTTTACATACCTCTAAATCACTTTTATTCATGGATAAAGCATGCCTATAGCAAATATTGAATCCCATTATTCAAACTTTGCTGATCATTTTCTCAAAACCCAAACATGATGACTACAACAATAGGCCCACTAGATAAGTAAACAGACAATGTTTGTATTCTTTACATCAACTAGCAGAAATGCCCATCTTACTGGTACATTTCCCAGGGTATTCGTAAAGCACATCAATTTCAAGTTTTTCGCAAGTTACGTACAACGTCCTCAACTGACCAGTGGGTCTCGGAACAATTAGAAAAAATACACGTAACGTTATGAACAATTGATTCAGGTCTAATATCTGGTATGAACCCTAAAACCAGTAATAACCAATGGCGAATTTCTAAACAATTAAGCTGTTGCTTCTTCCGAAGAGTTGAAGATCTATCCCTGAAAGTTTGTTGCCCGAAGTGCAAGCTGTCTAGATGAAAACATTAGCATAACCCCCCCACCCCACACACACACACATGCTAGCTCGATCATAGTTAAATGTTGCAGACGAAGTAAAGATGTGTCTACCTGGTCACTGTGTGATAGTAGTACATCTTCCCATCCCCGTCTCTTGCCGTCTTCCAGTTCGGGGGTAAACGTGAGCTGCGGGGTTTTGGTGGGGGTGATGGAGGGGGTGGAGGCGGTTCCCGGGGGTCTCGTGGCCTCATGTCAGCCACTGGCTGCATCTGTTACGAGAAGACAATAGAACTGTATACATTTGTATCCTAGCAAATCTAATTTTCCTGTTATTATAGACTAGTTAATGCAAGTATTTGGTTGTTAAACAGAGTAATCTGATAAACAGATATCAGTTGAAATGAAATATGACCACTGAATGTTTCCTATAGAATGAACTCCGCATTATTTAAAAATCATCTGAAACTATAGCCACCTCTTATAAAAAAACTGATGCAGTTCACAATGCCATTTATGTATAACATGCTCAACTGATTGGCAAACTACTTGCGTGGCTAGGAACAATCGCATAAACCATGTGTAATGTATACTCATGTTGTTAACAATCAATTTATATCTGTTTACCAGCCAGTTGGAACCCTAAAACTGTTACAAAACCCTTAACCATCAAGGAATTTCGAAAAAGTACATGCGTTATTTTTTTTCCGATGTGTCCCAGATTAATCCCTGAAGGTTTGGTGCCCGAGGTGCAACCAACCTAGGAGGAAAATGTTAACATACCCCCCACACATACACTAGTTAGACGAACAGAGCTTTGAGAAGTAAATAGATTTAGTGGTGTTCAGAAGAGATTTGAATCTCAGAACCTATCACATGACACACCCTCACCTGTATGATTTGCTGCTCCTGTAGGACTGGCTGTTGTTGAACTATGACCTGACCCTGGGGGGTTGTGTAGTACACCTGCTGCATGGCCTGGGGCTGCACAGCCTGCATCATGGGCTGGGTCTGTTGGGCAGGTTGCAACATGGGCTGGGCCTGTTGGGCGGGTTGCAATATAGGCTGGGCTGGTTGGGCAGGCTGCATCATGGGCTGGGCCTGTTGGGCGGACTGTACGTAGCTGATGGGCTGAGCACCCGCCACCGAAACTGTCTGCGGCTGGATGTACGACTGCTGCGCCGGTGCCACCTACATACAGTCGCCGGAGTTACCATGGCTGCTGTCAACGTCATTGCTTATGGGTGGGAAATAAGCCTTTCCCTATAATTCAGGTTTCCTGGTTTATAAAGAAATGTCACTTTTTTGTAATCTGGAAAAATCTAAACTTTTGTGGTAAAATCGATCTAATTGTTTCACACAATGCTGTTACAGGCACATGGCGGTTCAATGGTCTCAAGTTATTCTTCAAAGCAACGAATATCCAGAGACGGTCGATTACTTCACATATTTTGGTTTTAACAACCAAGTTCTCATTACAGCGTCATAACCAGGTGACATTCAAATATTATCCATCAACTGATGAATATACACAGACACCTTAGGCATAGTATAGTCTGTAGTCTTTAGGCGATTTAGATTTTTTTGCCCGCATTATCACCAACGGTAGTTATCAAAAACCACCCTTGACCACTTTGAAGTACTCATCAATGGTAAGTTAGGTAGGGACGTTTGTCACCGAACGAAATTCTGATGACATAAAAAAGTTAACAGGACTGATAACAAAGAGCACTTGAAACAACACAAACTAAACCTAGTTTATAATGTGAACTCCTCAGTCACATCAATCTGACATCATCCCCACCCTCCCCCCCGCAGTATTAACGCACATCCTAACCACATACCTGATAGACAACCTGGGGTTGTGCCGTGTCAACAAACTGTGCCTGTGTCGTCACGACAGGTTGCATGGGCTGGGCTATGATGGCCTGGGTGGCGGGGTCTGTCATGACGGGCTGGGCTGGGCTCATCATGGCTGTGGGGCCGGGCGTCGGCTGTACAGGCTGGGGTGCGGGGATGAGGGTGCCGTCGGGCTGCATGATGAACTGTGACGCTGGTGGGGTGGTCACTGGTGGCTGCTGCTGGACTGTCCCTGCAACCATGACATATGGTCACTTCAAGTCAGGCTCCTATTTGCATGTGGAGTATTTGAATGCACATTCAAATAAAGTGAAATGTTTGTTCTTAGAGTAGTATGGGCCCCAGAGGGGCAGTGTGCATGATTCAAAGATGGGGTGGACAAGCTCTGGCACTGCACCAACCCATATCCCAGCTATGGGCAAATAGCAATCACTGTGTTGTGGTTTGAGGCTCTTTGGCCAAAGTGCCAGCACTCAAGATCGGTAGACGCTGGGAACTGCCCCGCTCTTCTGATCACCCTCTGCAGAGTATGAGACTTCCATCGGTCTTGGCCTGTCCTTGCTGATGGATCCAATCTCGTATCACCATGAGAGTACTATAATACATTTGC
Source organism: Escarpia spicata (assembly GCA_963995525.1). Taxonomy (NCBI): domain Eukaryota; kingdom Metazoa; phylum Annelida; class Polychaeta; order Sabellida; family Siboglinidae; genus Escarpia; species Escarpia spicata. The sequence goes on from OZ023212.1 coordinate 17,595,214, forward strand.
ACGCAGCTCAACTCAAAAAGCTCAGTGAAGCTCAGACATGGTAATTGTACCTTTCTTCTTTGGTATGTTTCACTGTGAAATGTGAGAAAAGATAAAACATACAGTGGAACCTCACTAATAAAGTCAACTATGGCACTTGGCAAAAGCGACTGTTTTAACCTTTTCGAGTATACCAAAGTTACGTTATATATTATTATATACCTAAGTTATTTTATTTTAATCTAGATCATATCTTTATTTTGCTATTGCTGTTTTCAAGTTTCTCTTGTTCTGCCAGTGCAGTAGGGATTCCCATTACACATTATTGTTACAACCCACATGGAGGCATTCTGTTTGACACTGGGACAATGGCATGCAGTGAGCCGAGGCTAGTCCAATACACAGGCTTACAGCATAATCTCTGACATCCAGGCCACTCTACTCAGCCACTCCAGTGATCAGAGATGAGACAAAGTTAACCTTCCAGTTATAAAGAGAGATCAGTGAAGGAGGCTTACGGCAGTCAGGAAATAGTAGGAAAATTTAGCATTTTGGGGGCCCTGAGGTGTCCTTAGAATGATTCAAATACAAATTTCTTGTGTATAGTGGCACTATCACATGAAATGTCTATACAAAAAGAGAAAAAATAGACAAAATGTGAAAATTGACCAGTTTCGGGAGCCTTGGGGCCCTTAGAATGATCCAATCAAATACAGATTTCTTGTGCATAGTGGCAGTACCCTAAGATAAGTGTATGCAAAATTAGAGAAAAAGTTACTGAACTGTTTCTGAGATATGGCAGGTAACAGCACACAGAGCACAATGGACGCGGAATGATGGCATAAGTCCGTTGGACCTTTGGCCCAAAGGATTAAAAATGGATGTTCGTTAATGGCGATGGTAGATTTATATAATACTTACAAGTGTTTCAGTGTACAAACCACCTTTTGGATGGCACCATTATATTTCCTGACCCTAGGAAGAAGGGGTTAGACACCTAATTTTAAACGCTGTCATAAATAGTTTCCGAAGATATCGACAAAATTACCAATTTGTCTCAATGGCTGCTGCTATTTTGCATATTAATTGGAAAGTGGTTGGCTGGACTACCATCTGAATGTCTTCTTGGATATTGTATATCCTAAAAATGCAGGTAGATACTTCATCTGTTTTGCTATCAAGCATATTTACTGTGATATGTGCAAATATCAAAATTTTCCAAACGGCGACACCTAATTTGCATATTGTTGATGTAGTGGAGTGTTGTATCGTTTTGGAAACATTCTGAGCTGTACCAAGTACCTTCAAAACATGGGTTTAAACATCTAATTTGCTGTGCTGGTGTCAGTAGTTACGGAGATATTGACGAAAACAGAATATTTGTTAATGGCAACACTAGTTTGTATATTTTGAAAAACGCTCAAGAGTTCCAGGGTGGTATCACTCGGATTCCTTATAAAGACACCCCAGATATATAGAAACTGCAAAAAATACTTGTCTTGACCCTACTGCAAAGTTTTCTGGCCTACTGCCGGACTATATATATATATATATATATGGATACAACAAAGAAGCAACAGCAATGCCAATAACATACCTGACGGCGCAGCCATTGGTACACCAGGCCCAGCCGGCATCGGTATGACAGCGGTACCATCCTGGTATGGTGCTACCACTGGCATGCCGGTACTGTCCTGGTACATAACGTCTTGGTTGCCGGGCTGCGTGGGGACAGGGTAGTCGACCTGGCCCTGGAACTCGAGGAAGCCCTGCTGCTGCTGCTGCTGCTGGTAGTACTGGTAGGCAGCTGCCGGGTCCTGGAGCTGCTGCTGCAGCTGCTGTTTCTGCATCTCGTCCTTTGCCTTGATCTGGGCCTCAAACAACTCTCGACGCTCCTTCTTAGAGATCTTGGGCGGCGTTGGCAGCAACACTTTCCTACTGGCACCAATGGGGGAAGTGAGCATCGACGAATACTTGTCATAAATCAGATTTATTTGTACAACTCATCTTATCTGTGAGCAGCAAAGTCGGGGATGTTTACAAATAATAACAATATATTACGGAAGTGGATAGGCACACAATATGTTGTACTAAAATGTAAAACTGTAAAAGTTTGAAAATTATATAAATATGGCAAAAAGATGACTATCCCTCATGATTATAGATCGAATGGTTCTTCCTTTAAACATTGGAGATCATTTGTGACGAGTCTTGACGAAATGAGTCGGATGTACAGATTTGTCGAACGTCAGGAAATGCCAAAATGTGTTGCAACCGCAACATTTACGATTGTGCGTTTTTCAATAAACTTGGTCCTTAATATGTCTGTTATCGACTGACGTCGCTATTTTTGTTAAATGTGCGTTCATTTGCTGTTTATAGAGTAGTTTTGTGATACCTGTGTAAAATGTCATGCATGAATTCGCTAAAACAAAGCCGAAAACGCAACATTTGTAACGCAGTTTTTCGCGGAAATTGTGGGCTGTCCCTCAACATTTTGATACCGCCAGAGAGCGCTGGATGTCATCTTTCTAAATATAGTGAGGCCGCCGTGACCTGGTTTGAATTTAGCCAATAGGAGGGCTTGATGTGCGAGCTATAATGTAAACATTCGAAGCCTTGTTGCTAGCCGCGTGACTAATGCTACTGCTGTCATTGGCTGCGCAGCTGCGGCGCATGCACATTGCGGCTTTCTTTGCCAGTCCCTTTAAAAATGGCACTCGAGTTAGCGAGGTTGATTAATTGCAATGTGGCGGATTCCGATAGAGAAAAGATCGATAGTTTGTTGGAGGAGTACAGTGTGGCAAAGGTGACGAACCAGACTCCGATTCAGAAGTTTGTAATAGCAGGTCATCCGACGAGGATGACCATTTTGATGACCGAAGGAATGACTTCGACGATGCCATGGAAGTGGCTGCGGAGTCTGAGGACATAGTTTTTGACTCAGTGGACGAAGAACTGGCCAAAGTTTCAGGTATGCATGCTATCGAAGTGTATATTATATACACTATGAAATTATTATTTGAATACCGTCTCACTGTCTGTGGTTCGTTATATTTATATGAACAGTGGCACAGGCCATTGTCATGATTGTATCTGGGTAAATGCATGTGCACGTTATCAGGCCATCAGGGTGAGATCATGACAGATTACTAATTCATTAGATCGTTACTATAACCAAGCCTAATAGACTATGCTAATATGAGTTTCATTAAACTGGTGTTAGTCAGGGCTTGACATAAAGAGTAAATTAAAGTTGTGACTTTCTGTGATATGGAGGAATGATGTCAGACATACTGATACACCACTGCACTGATAGTAGGATAGGTTTATTAATTCCTTATTATTATTAATGTAGCCTAAATTTCCATTTGTGTCTACAATAATGTTTTTGGCATAACTCTTAAAAAAACAGATACTTTACGCATTTCAAAGGGACATGATATTGCATGTCATGGCAATGTTTTTTTAATGTGCATCATAACAAGGCACTGGACTATTATGATTGGCCTTTTTATAAATGCATATGAAATTATATTTGCCGTTTGTGGACGTGCCTACCATAACTGGTCGCATTTTACAGGAACACCTGCGAGTTGTTGACATGGCCAGGACATTCTACAAAGGGATGGTGACAGCTGCCAAGCAGACCTGCAGCGAGATGAAACTGGTGGAGTTCAGCAGGAGTGCTCCCTGCAGCCGGCAGATCTCGATGCACTAGTTTCGACTTTGCGCAGCAAGTTCACCTGCCGAGTGACCCTCTCCAGCCAGGCCCCATGTACTTCCTGGTTCCTAGAAAGTGTGGCATATTTGGGGTCTGCTGGGAGGGGCTCCCGAAACAGGTGAACTTCCTGATTGATGAGGCCCATCTCATTTCGAAGGGGTCGAACACTGTTGTGTCCTACATACACTACTTTTTTGAGTGTTTATGGACTGGGTGAGACCACTGCTGACCTTCACTGTACAAAACAAGAACTGTTTTGTCCTGTGGTATTGTGCATGGAGGGTCGCCATTGGTCTCCACCAGCCCATCACACTCAACTTTCTAGTTGTGGTACACACAAAGTTTGCCCCTTACGCTTGCTTTGGGCTTCTCAAGCGGGCATTCAAACGCCACGCAATATCGTCGCTGACTGAGCTCGAGTCTGTGGTGAATGGGAGCGCCTGTCTGAATTCCACCCAGTTGGTTGGCAAAGAAGACGGCACATCCCTCGTCCCTGTGGCAGACTGGCAAGCACACCTCCATCCCCACTTCAAGGCACTGCTAGGCATCAAGAAGTACTTTCACTTCAGGTACATTCAATGCTATCTATTTATCCCAGTAGTATTCACAATATCGTTTAATAACATAAAACTAAAGGAAATAAATGCTATGAATGCTAAATAAGGCTTTATATAAAGGGTTATCATCATAGGTGAGTTGGTGTGTTCATAAAAAATGTTTGTTTATCGTTACTTTATTTACACGATTACAATAATTGTGTTACTTGACCCTTATAATGTATGCACGGCTGATACATTGATATTTTGCATCCATCTTTTTTGTGTTTGTCTAATATAAAACCAAGGAAAACATATTTGCCTGTTATGACAACACTCGCAGGTGTTCCTGTGAAATGCAACCATTATGCCTGTATGCAGTGAAAGATGATAAACAATTATTTAAACTGTGTTAAACACTATTCACAGGTTTGATGCAGCCAGCCCAGGCATGGTCTTTGTAAAGACAACATGCGGCAGCCCCGAAGAGCGCTTCGAGTTCCTGGTTTGCAGTGATGCTTTGCTGCCTTCTGCACCACCAGTCGCCATCAAGCCACCCGGCCTCAGTCACGACCACCAACACTACCTCCTCACAAACATTCGTCCATTTGTGAAGGACCTGTATAAGGACGTGCTGTGTCCAAGCCCCTCTGAGAGGGAGGATGCCCCCATGGCGGGGCCCTCCACAGCTCCCGATGCTGTCGCATCCACACCACGCAGAGGAGGTATTCGTGGCCTAGGTCGCCGTCCTCGCCAGCCTTCGCCATCGCCTTCTCCGACCGAGGCATCTGAGAACTCGTGGTAGTGCTCGCAGGGGACGTGGTAGTCCTGGCAGGGGACATGGCAATGCTGGCAGGGGTCGTGGTGGTGCCAGTGTGGGAAAATGAGAATAAACTCACTGACTGGTTTTGTGAGTCATATAAACTTGCAGCAGTTTTCTTTTGCAATTTTATTTTGTTTTTGTTTGTAGCAATGAGCTTCACTTATTAGAACAATGTCAGTTTATAAATAAATGCATTTACCCGACAAACCAGACTGCTTTTGTGTGTGCTGTAAAATTCCTAAAAAAACATACCACTCCACTAGTATACATAGAAAAGTCTTTTGCTCATAACTGTTTTAATATCCAATACATTTTGTTCATATTTTCAGATACTTAACAGGATATCACTATCTAAGATGGTGCAGAATTTCAAAGAAATCCGTTAAGGGTAACTAAGGTACTTTTCAGTAAACGTACCAAAACTTCAAACGGCTTTTTCTCAGTTTGAACATTTCTACCCCATATGTGTTCATTGTGACATAACTTCAGCTAGGATTACGCTACGCCCACAATATATGTACCATGTTAAAGCTGATTATATGCTCTTTCCAACGGTATATATAACTCAATATTTTTAAATTTGTACATGTGACTCATTTCGTTAGGACTCGACACATTTGTGCAACAACTACACAGATACTTTGTGTAACAACTATATAGATCCTTTGTGCAACAACTACACAGATACTTTGTGTAACAACTATATAGATCCTTTGTGCAACAACTACGTAGTATAACAAAGACTCTGCCAGTAAACAATATGTTCAACCTGATCAAATCACTACTGCACGAGCCTAGACACATCTGTCACTTTAAACCATCCGCAAAACTAAACACAAATAAGCACTAAAGAAAGTAAAAGGTATATTCTCATATAGTGCAGTATCCACTCCTTAGGACTGCTCAAAGTGCTTTACACTTTACTCTCTGGCAGACCTATTCAATCGATCATCATCTTGACTTCCCTGGGAAGCTGAGAGAGCTGCTGTGACTCACCTCGCCTTGAGACTCTTCAGTTCTTCTCTCTCATGCTCCCTCTCAGCCCTCCGCTCATCCTCCGACTGACGACTCTTCTTCGATGACCGGCTCCGTTCCGGGGAGTCGTCATAGTAACGCTTACGATCTGCGCAAAATTTTTCGTCAGTTAGGCCTTTTAGAATCATCTTTCTGCCTCATTTTATTCAACTGTGAAATGACTCTTTAAATGTCAAACTAGAAGTGTTATGACCTGACAAGGAAAATACACAATTTATTTGTGAGCCTATATAAATGCAAGAACACAGGAAACCATAAATCTTTGCCGTTCAACCCAAAGCTGTTGAAATACGGGCAATGCGTTTTTCTCATATTGGTCTGAATAAGGTATTTGTTACATATTTGTAACAAAAAATTACAAACAATATTCAAATGTCTTCCTTAAAATATCCATATTAGAAAACAATTGCAGAGAAAGTCTGTCTTACCTATAGTAAGATTTGAGAGTATCTAAAAGAAGACACAAATATTATTCTGAAAAGCTTTAGCCATACAGGAAAACAGAACTGATGGCATGATAGACAGTAGGTACATATATTTTTGTGTGAAATGAGTCTGCAATGTGACAGGAGAAAAAAATCTAATCAAGGAAAGACTTTTAAAGAAGACATCAGAGAAAGACCACAGACATGACCTGCCAGGATCTTGACAAACATTTTATATGTTTCTCAGAGAGATGACACAGGTATCTCATTGATGACTTCCAACTGCAAGAACAAACACATTTGCACAAGACGCCAAAGAGAGACAACACACATACCTCTGTCACGGTCTCTGTCTCTATCTCTGTCACGCTCCCGGTCGCGACTCCTATCTCTATCTCGACTGCGGTCGTGGTGGTGACTGCGGTGGTGTCCCCTATCCCGCCGACTCGAGTGGTCGCTGTCGCTACGGTAACGCTGCTCCAGTTCCTGCTCCATCTTCTTGCGTTCCTCCACTTCCTGCTTCTTCGGGATCTTAAACTCCTCCTGTGGAACACAGACATGATATGGTAGTGTCTACCATTACATGAGGCTAAAACTGGATACGATGGAGACATTTTATCAATATTTGTTATCAATATTCAGGGGAACAAAAGCCTCAGTATCAAGCAAGTAATATTAGTACAACAAATTCTATCATGCCTTGACCCTTGGAAACCTGTGGTCATCAAATGAAAGGGTTAAACCACCTTGAAATTGATATGCTGCCCTTGTTCAAAGGTTTGTCTAAACTTTAGGAATGGAAATGGATCAGAAATGTAAAATAACTGCAATTATCCTTATGCAAAGCCCACAGATCATGGCAGCGATGGACCAAAACCATTACATTAAACTGTCATCGACATCGCCTAGACTGTAGTAACTGTAAATGATACACTAAACTCCTCAATAAATACACTAACTTAGTCTTAGTACAGTCAGTTGGCCTAACATTACAAGTACAACACTCACTACATTTTTGCATTACACATTTCTTTTGGGTTGGCGGTGGCGTCGTTTCGCTGTCAGCCATCATTTCATGCCGCGTGACTTCGTTTTGTTTGATCGCGGAAATGCGATTTTGTCATAACGCTGTTTCCTATTGGTTACATTACAACCAGACTCAGCGAATGAAAAACCAAGTCACAACATGCTGCATACATATGCTGCCACCTGTTGAATATAGTGCAACCTAAATTTCAGTGATTACCCAACATGGTCACAGTCCGTAATGTTTTAATTCCTCACCGTAATACCGTAATTTGAGGTGACTTTCCGGAATGATTCCGGACAATCCGGAATGGTAGGCAGGTCTGCATTTATTAGAATTATATTGGATCATTTCATGTGACAAAACATTATAAATACTTATTACACCAAACCTTCTGTCTGAAAGAAACGGCATTACAGATCTAACCGTTCCCCTGAAATAACTTACGTAAAAAATAGAAACAATCCTACCTTCAGCTCTACCCATCCCGTCAACAACTCGGAGGCAAGCTCTGTCACGCAGCTGTTTGACACCTTCGACGCATCACCCTGTCCCAACTCCGATGCGTCCTGCGACGATTCCGACATCGTGTCGGCGCCGGTGGTGACACAAACTGCCGCCATGGCCTCGTTCCCAACCACCTCCTGCTCGCTAGCTGACTCTGCGTTCCCTTCCTCTGGACTCCCTTCTCCCGTCTTGCAGATTACCACACCTGACAACGTATGTATTTGCAAAGTACGTTATTGAGAAAATCTTCATGGACAGCACGCTTTTTAAGAACGCATATCAAGATTATTTCTAAAATATTTTCATTCTAACGTCGGTAAATGGTTTACTTTATACTGCTTTTCAACTATTTATTTAATTTAATTACTTGGTTGGTTTTAAAGCAGCAAATAGTTTAATTTTAGATAGTTAAATCTAGTGAATATTTAGCCGATACTTTGTTATACAAGTTATTTATTTACAAATGTATATTGAAAGTTCACATCAGGTTCTCGTTATATTATATTTTTTTTTTATATAAAATAATTATTATATTATATTACAGTTTTTTATACCCGTAGATATGTCGCTATATAAATAAACTGTATCATTATTATATATCGAACAAATTCAATAAATTAATTAAATACCTATGTTACCAATCCAAAATACAGTACTCCTATGACAGTTAATCTGTGCTTTGCCATCATTTTAGACTACCTTCCCTTCAACATCGTAGGCAAGTTGCAGATCTTATCTTTTTTACACAAATGTCTGCACTCTCAACTAGACTCATCCTATCAGGTAGGAACTATCCAATTTCACTGTCCTTCACCGATCTCTACGAAATGACACTGCTTTTAGAGTTTCCAATAGAAGGATCAACATTAGGAAATACTCTGTTTTGAATAGGTGCATGACTACCCTCAACACATTGTATTTAAGTGAATCAACTTGCGATATATCTTCAATTGAAATATTTTATGTATAATGGATCTTTGCCTGGTATATTTTACGTTGATATTGTGTGGTTTTTATGTCCTCATTGGTGTTATTGTTTTTATTATTATTTACCCTTATTGTTACAGTTATCAGACCTGTTACTGGGTCCACTGGACCTGTTGAAATCTGCACAAATACAGTACCTTCTGCGATTTTCTCCGGGATCTTGTTGAATTCGCACACCTCGCTGTCTGAGCTGCTTGCTTCCTCCGACTGCAGCCGGAGCAGCTGGAAACGTTTCTTGTGCGGGATCCCCTCGAAGGTGACGGCTCCAGGAAGGGAGGGAAGCGTGGCGCAGGGAGTCGCCTCCATACTACTACTGCTCACTATGGTCGTGCTATCCTTCGTTGTAGCCTCGATGTCCTTCTCGCTTCCCGCGGGGGTCGGCGCCGAGCTGTCGCTTGACTCACTCGTCTCCGTCTTGCTGCTGGTGGCGGTGCCACCAGCGATCTGCGCCCCCCACTTCTGCACCACCGCGAGGATCTTGCTGTCCTTCAGCATCGTCTTGTTGTTGATTGGCAGCAGCTTGAGGGTCTGCAGGATCTGCAACCAGACACTCTCACTTGAATCATGATAGAAGTAGCTTTCAATAAAATACATATTTACCTCTCAAGAAACTGGGTATACGATCTGAATATTTCAACCACATCTCGTAGTTTTCTTCAGCAGAAATATTCAGATCACATAGCAAGTTTGAGTGGTAATTACGTAAACTATTAATAACTAAGAAACCAGATCACCAATCCATTCAAGGAACTTTCAATAAACCTTTCAGTAATACTGTGACAGTATTTTAGGTTTCGTTAATCCTCTTAGCAGGAATACAGGTGATGCAACAGTCGATGTTGTTGTTATTGCTATTTTTACTTTACAATGACCATATTGTATATATTATGATCAATACAAGATTTGGTCACTTTCCTATAATAATTGCACACACACATAAAACTCTAACCTGTCATTTTAACAACATACCAATGGATAGTCTGCCATAAAAAAACAAATCAATAACAGACAATTAGTGGTACATCTAGGAACGAAAATGTTTTAGCCAATTTGGCTAAAGGCATGTATTTTTAGGTAGTCATTCTGTTATTTTTAAGGCACAAGTATTCATTTAGTGACTACCAAGTATCAATTTAGTTGTCTCTGTGCAATTTCAGCACAAGACAACATCTGAAATGATCATATAAATTAATGGAGATTATCACTGTCAAGTTACCTGAGTCTTGAAGTCAATGGCAGTCTCGGCTGCGTCTACCATCCAACTCCAGATGAGAGAGAGGCCGTGGTAGTCGAGGAACAGACGGAGACAGTTCATTTCCTTTGTGTCCTGTCACACACATATAAGTATATTCTAAAATATTCGACATCATGAAAACTAATATTTACTTTGACTACAGTAAGTGCCATTGTCAACAAACACATTGATTTTTGATTTTATTTATTCAATATCAAAATGTAGTCTTGTACATACATAAACTATAAATACAGTGTAAATTAAATACATAAAAGTGATACAAGTGAGAGAAAATACAGCACCAACAAATATGTTTTACTCAAAGCTAGTTAACATATAATGTTTTTAACCAATAATTCTCAAACAATAGGCCTCGAATTTGGCAGCAGCCATTTGCTCTAATGCTTTGGCAAATGCCCATCATGCCTCAGAAATTAAACATTGGTTCATGGCTAAATTGCACATACCTTACAATGGTATCCCCAAAATCAATAAAACCACGGGTAGAAAATTATACTTACCTGATGTACAGAATCAATTTTAATATTGATTTCTTCCAGCTTAGTATGCCCCACAGACTTCCCTACCTGCAGTATGCGCAGCAGTATCAGTCTCTGCTCCGTGCTGTCAGCGCGCACCATTAATCGGGCCAACTCAAGGACGTGAGCCCGCCGTCTCAACCCGCCCAGCTGGGTCATCTTCTCTATCTCCTCCTCCAACTACAAAAGAGTGTTACTTCATAAAACATCTGATTTGCAAGAGTTAGAAGAATGTCTATAAAACTGAAAATAAAGACATACAAGAGTGCAGTGAGCCAAGTCTTGGAGTACGGTACACAGGGCTAGAGACATGGGCTCTATGCAAGAATGAAGAAAGAAAAATTGAGAGAACGGTGATAAGAATGCCGAGATGGATTGTGGGGACATCTTTAATACAGGGATGAGAACAGGTGAAGAATAAAATCACTGGAAATAACGGAGTGAGCACAGCGACCCAATTCATAGCTGGGGGTTTGCCAAGAATTTTTTTCAGAAAATTATTTTCAGGGCTATATCGAGGATAAAATGTGACATTGAAACAAGACTTGACTATTTGAAATTGAATCTCATTATTTATATTTGTGAAATAATTGTGCAATTCAGCAGAATGACTCCGCAGGACGGCCAGAAACCAGCAAATGTCAAGGTCACTGAGCATAACGCAAGCGCAACGTCAGGCTTTAATCTGATGCTGCGATGGTGGTATAGCAGACTGGGTCACCGGCTCCTGTCTTCGCACATAGACCAGCTGCCATAATGCTAGGCCGCTAGACGGACTGTGTGATCAAGGCTGGTGGTATAGTACAGGTCAGTCATATGAGCCCGTATGCTTCCGCTTATTGTAAACAGTGCACTGCGGCGAACTTGCCGATGGCCGCGATCTCCGGATCTCCAGGAGCCGGTCTAGACCTTCCTACATGTTAGTCCCCATACATACAGAATGTTCTCCTCCGATTTATACGATTCACAGAAATGACCTTTGGGACCCAGAATCCACGGTAAACCACGGATCTGCAGGAAATTCTCATTCCTGTTAACATGGAGATGATGAAATGGAGATCTAAACAAGATATGGGTGTGGTGGGTATAACAGATGAATTAAAAAAGATCACCGATTTGGGCATGTACATACAGAACAAACTTACAAGGGGACGGCAAAGGGTACGAATGAGGGACGTGGTGAGGAGAGACTTGGTGGTGACAGAGGTTGTGGAGGGGGACGCAATGGATAGGACATTATGACAGATAAGATTCTGAGTGACCATTCCCAATGGAAATTACTTGGTCAAAAGATGACGACATGTGGTCTGATGAGGTGGTGGCAGTGATCATATATTAACACAGAAACACCAGAGCAACAGCAAAACACAAATCGACCGTGACCACGCATGGTTTCGGCTGCTGACTTCGATACTTTGAGATATGACATAATATTATACGTCCTCGAGTTACTTACAATGAGGTCGTCAAACTCCTTCATTCTCTTCTCCTTCTTCAGCTTGGGTGTAGAGGACGATGGCTTGCTGCTGCGACTGATCTCTGACGACCGTAGTGTCTTTGTCTTAGTCCCACCGATGAACCCGCGGCAGTTGGCAGATCCACAGCAACACTTCTGGGCCTCCTTGCTGTAAAGACAGACCACATGAACTCTTGGTTCAACCACATACCATATGAATGCTTGCTGCAAACACAGACCACATTAACTCTTGAGGATAACACAGATCACCTGAACTCTTGCCACAAACACAGATCACCTGAACTCTTGCTACAAGCACTGACCACGTGAGCTCTTGCTGCAAATACAGACGATGTGAACTCTTGCTGCAAACACAGACCACATGAACTTTTGTTGTAACCACAGATCACCTGAACTCTTGATGCAAACACAGATCACGTGAACTCTTGCTGCACACAGATCACATGAACTCCTGCTGCAAACACATCACATGAACTCTTGCTGCAAACAGACCACATAAATTCTTGCGGCAAACACAGATCACATGATCTCTTCCTGCAAACACAGACCATATGACCTCTTGATGCAAGTACACAGACCACGTGAACTCTTACGATAACCACACAAACTTGTTAAAACCATGGAAACAACCATGAAAAACAGCACTTACCCATATCGCTCGAAGCGGTAGTCAAAGGTAAGTTCCTCCCCTGCTGATATGGGTCGTATCGGAAAGAACCCAACCCGCAACTGTCCATTGACCGTCCACTGAAAGACCATGATTACAATGTCACCCAACATACGTTATTAAACTTGCAGATTATCTCTGTTATGAACAGCAGGTGTGTATTCTGTTACAATACAAAAAATAAAATTTCTGAAACTAGACTTACTCCTTACGCAGTATACAATGTACTAAACAAAAACCACCCTCAGATTTAAATAACACAATATACTATGAATCAAACCAATTTAATTAACGTACAGCTCCTCAGAATGAATTATGTTTTCTATGGCATTGGGAAAATCATTTCTAACTTTCTGTTGACCCATTTTGTGTAGATAAAATGTCTAACCTTCTGTGTCTCACAGTTGGGATCGCAACTGTGGTTGATGAAGCGAGATGTGTTGCCCTTCTTGGCGGCGTCCAGGATCTCGTTGCCGTTGAGGGCCATGAAGTAGAAGTGGTCCACTTTGCTGTATCGCTTCGTCCGGGCCCTGAACTCTGCATACTCAAGCACTTCTCCCACGTACTCAATGATGAACTGGCCCCTGTCAAACATTAGGGCATTATGGTAGTATAGAAAAATGTTCTGAACTGATTCCTTGAACATATTTTCTGTAGTAGATAATTATAATGCATGGTCTTACACTGTATATGGCACCAGTGTCTGCCCAGACAAGGTGTACATGGTGTTTGCTCCATTAACAGAGAAGGGTTTTGGCAGCAACTAATTCATTTGCTGTATGGAATTTTTGTTGAGACAACTGGGTCTGTGAGTTGACTACATGTTTTCCATTTCCCTGTGTGAGATCTTTTACTTACTCAGGAAAGACACCAGGTTTGAAATGGTGGCAGTTTGACTCCCAGCCCTTTCGACTGACACAACAGTATTCTCTTGCCAAGCTACCACACCATGCGTTATGTTGGTTGTTTCAAACATATTTTTATACAACATTTTTCATAGTTGATATAAACGTAATACTCGTCCACATCAACACTTCCAAAAATCTTTTTCTTTTAACAATAAATAAATCAGAGAAATACTGTTCAATGACGGTCATAAAATGTGATGCTAGCCATGACAAAAGTGATGTTCCCAAATAGCAAATGTCTCATCTTGTTAATGCGAACTGTGACAAGAGAAGTGTCAGCTTGTGCTTACGGTTCTAAGTCCTCCATGGCGTTGAGTCCCCAGCCTTTTGGACCTGTCTTGCAAATCTGTGTCTTCATGTACCGGTGCTGTAGCAGTAAAAGTAACAACAGTAAAGGTTAAGTTCTTATACACTGCAGTATCCATCACTGTCTATAGCCAGGTACTAATTTATACACCTGTTAACGTATAAATAAAATGTTGAAAACAGGGTATGTTATCATGATACAAACATGTAATAAACCTGTTAACACCAACATGAATACGAGTAGATTCATGTAGTAATTGTAGCTGGCAAACAGAGAATTATACACGGAAACACCAAATATTTACCAGACAATCAGACCGAGGCTAGCCCAATGTGCAGGTGACTGTTCTAGAATTAACGACGTGGTGAGAGATCTGGGTCAGTTTCTCTAATGTTCATTTGTACAAACTCACAAGATTGATTTTGCTTCTTAACCCTCTCGTGGTCAGAACGCCCGAATCAACCCGAGTATGCCTCACGGCCAGAACGCCCGAATCAACCCGAATACAGGGGCACATTTAAACTGGTACCGCAAAACAGTGTCATCCAATAACGGCAATTTATTTTGGCAGTTAGCATATAATAATATTGAAGTTTCACTGGGAAGCATCAAAAGTGAGATATGATGGCGATTTCAGTGACTAAATAGCGCCAACCACCAAGCGGTTTTGTAGTCGAACGCAGCGACACACAATTTCTGGTCCCTCTTTTACGCCACGCAGTGAATATTTTAATGGTGATTTTCAGCCAATGAGATTAAAGTTTAACATTTGCTGCGGGCATAAACATGGAAGCACCCAGGAATTATTCAAAAAACGCGTCCGCAGGCGATTTCTACGATTAAATGCTAACTTTTGAGCGGTCTATTTTGTTGTAAAAAAATATTAATGCGCCGCGCAACGAAGCGGGTGGTGTTTTTTAGCTTTGTTGTAATTCTCGACATTGTCATTATGTCGAACTCCAGTAATTCGGACTTTGATGGGATTTTCCAATCGAGTTTATAACGAACGCTGCCATCGAAGGGGAATGTTTTGTACTATGATTACGCATTTTAAATATAACACAAACTTAATAGTTCAGACGGGATGACGGCTATGATCACAAAGAACGCCATTTTGTATAAAATCTTGAAAATACATGCACTCTGAAAAACTTAAATTATTTCAGTTTTATTTACCATAGACATTTAATTAGTTTTCCATTCTGTAGCATAGTAATTTATGAACATTTCATACGCAGCATGTAACCGCTAATTATTAATGAAAAATATGTTTTAAGTATTTTATTTTTGTCAAACTTTAGCAATTCATATTTGGGTAATAAATTGACATATATGTCACATACTTGACTAGTTACACCAGGAATGAGTTCTTCAAATGTAGTGAAAATTTTATTTGAGTCGGATCAAAAATTATTTATTTATTTGCATTCATGCAACCCGAGTATATCACATGATTCACTCACAGCACATTCTCTCGATTTAATAGGATTCAATAACAGGCACATATTTGTATTAATCTGGCCTTGAGAGGGTTAATATCAATTTCACTCCTTAATCTTGCATACCAAAACTCTCACCAGCAGGATGCACCACCGGGAAGCTTTCGTTAGTGAGCCACGATACGGCTTTTTGTTCATTTTAAAAAGTCCCATTAAATGTAAGAATGGATTCTGTTTAATGATGTATTTTCTTACGAGCTTAAAAAAAAAAAAAGAGTGAAAAAAAAAGAGTGAAACGAGGCATGGTTACTTGGCAACTAAAGCATGGACAGAGAAGACCAGGAAGGTCATGTCTAACTTATTTTAACTACCCACGTCTGGATTTTGGAAAACAGTTTTTGAACAGTTATGCATGACAGATGCTAACGGAGATGTATCGTGAACAACTTCCACTAGATGAAATTATGAATCTACACTTCCCCCAAAATGACATGTCGTGCCACAGCAATAATTCAGTGGATGAGTTTGAAAATAATTATAGGCGAAAGTGAAACTGTTACGGTGAATCTACATATGAAAGGAAATGACAGGAGACAGTGAATCCATTGTAGCGAAACCAGTATGATGAATACATATTATGTAAAAAGGAAACCTTTCAAAAACTGCTGCAAAGACCTGACAATTTCCACACATCTTGTTGTTTTATAAAACAAACCTTAACAATACAACACATACCGAGTCTTTATGATTTACAGTCATCCCATTTGTCTTTCCACTTGGATTATCATTACGTACCTTCTGGAATCTTTTGTTGGTGCATGCATCACCACAAGGACATCGTGATCCACTGAAAACACCGCACACCAATTTCAGATTATTATTTCTCTGTATCATACTATTACCTTTACAAAATGTTAATTACACCAAAAAGGTATTTCTTATATGGCGTCTACATCCTCCGCAATCTGAGCTCAGAGATGCAACAAACAAGAATTGTTAGTCATTACACATTCTACAGGGACATCATCAATAGAGAAGGTGCATAGCTGATGTATAGACAGGGCACAAAAAGTAATAGTAAATAGTTTAAATATTACCGATGAATTATCAAGTTTCCTTTACTTTTATGAGGAACATTTCAACTTTTATTATTCATATGACAAGCAAACGGATAAAATGATTTGTAAACTAATAAACATGTGCTTGTGAATGTTGGAGCTGAGGGAGGAGGCTGGTGTGAAAGACAGTTTTAAGAAGCTGGTGAGGAGACGACTGAAATGGGCTGGACACGTGGAGAGAATGGTAATAGTACGGTTGGCAAAGAAAGCAAATGCTCAGACAGTGGAAGGTAAATGGAGACAAAGGCAATGTAGACTGCATTGTGAGGATGGTGTAAAGAGATTTGGAAGGATTGGGCGAGGAGTGGAGAATGAGAGTGAAAGATAGAGGGAGTGAGACAGCAGTGCAAGGACAGTGAGGGGAAAAGAGAAATCGAGGACCAATGCTGAGGCCAGCTTTACCCCAGCCATACAGCGAAAGAAGAGAACAATAACAACAGTGTAGTTACCATTCAATCATGAGCAGTCTGTTGAGACATTCGTCTCCGCACGGCTGCATGCCTCCCTTTAGTTCGTCTGGCTGTGGCATCACGCAGTCACATACCATCCGCCGCGCCTGCTTGCGAGCCTTCGACCTGTCACGGCTGAAAACACAACATGGGTGTCACAATGTGGGTCGGCTTAATTAGGTAATAAGGATAGGTTTATTTGCCACAATACCAAAACACGAATTACACACATTCAAGAACTGCTACAAGTGATACTGGAAAAGATGTTCACTCTTGTAGTTGCCATATTGATATTAAGGGATTGTGGCTATTGTAGTCGTTAGCACATCCGCCTGGCATGCCAGCAGCACTATCAGTTCGAAACCCGGACCGGGCAGGCATGATAGTTGGTGTAATAACCTGCCTCTCAACATTGAGGACTGTGTATCCCTTGTGACTCGGAGATCACATTAATGTCGGTCCCATCCCAATTTGGGACATAAAACAACCACTGAGGACGACACGAACCGTGGCAGTAACCAGTGTCAGCATATAAAGATTGGTGTGGCGATAATGTTCTGAAAAAGGCTGACTAGTTGGATGAAACCTCATAAGACCATTACATTGTAACCACAATAATACAGACTAGTCAGTTAACAGAACGTTGCCGAGTGCTGGAAACAACTAGAACTAGATTTAAGTAAGGTAAATACAGACAAATATATTAAATTACTTAAAGTTAACAGAGAACACATGGTGAATAGGCACTGCAACTTCATGCAGTGGACATTAAAAAAAATTTCCCATTCCATTTTGATGAAATCATACCACAAACTAGACAATTACGGTTGACCAACTCTGGTCAAAATTAAATGAAAAAGAGCATAGTGGGTGTGCTCTATACAGATATCCACATTTTTGCAAATTACACAAGCTAATGATCGAAATAAATTATTTGAATGATTGTAAAATTACTAGCCTATTCATACATAACAGACACGAACATCAACAAACTTGGTTCTCAAAGGATGGGGACTTTAACAATGGTGTAACATAATTATGATTATTGGATGTAGACTCTTACCTTTGCGACACATACAGATTGTCGACGATCTCATCATACAGCGGTGGTTGTGTCGGCTGAGGCGGCGGCGGTGGTGGCGGCGGTGCATCTTGATCAGTCATTGACTCCGCACTGGCCATCTCGGCTAGTCGACTCTGTATGTCCGACCTTGCAGGCCTGTCTTCTATAGCATAAAATCCTTCCCTCTCGGGCGAAGATTCTTCCGGTATCACAGACAGTGGTCGATCTTCCTGTATGGCACACAGTGTCGACGACACTACTTCGGCTGTAACAACAACAGATAGCGCTGTTGTCGTAACGTCTGACTGCAACATCAGGGGGTCAGAGGTCACATCACTACCGACTTGTGCCTCAGCCTCCATTTCGCTCAGGCACCGCCATCGCGACTTCAACTTCCCTGGTCCAGACGATGAATACTGCTCGCGTCGGTTCATGTCAACACCCTGCACAGGACTTGACATTACCGACGGCGTAGTCGTTGACACAAAATCTGTCGTTGTTGGAATGACGCTAGCGACGCTGCTAGTATCCAACGTTGTGTTCTCTAACGACTCCTTCTGTACCTTCGACTCCTTTTCCCACCGACTGCTGCGTCCGCCGCGTTTGCGCTTTCCCGCTCGCTTCTCCGATTCTCTCGCTGGTTTCTCCTTCTTCGTTTCCGCTGGCTCAGACAGGCGATCCTCTGAGGTGGCCTTCTCCTCGTTGGTCATGTGATCTTCACCAGAGGCCGCATCCTCCTTCGGGTCGTCCTTCGTGTGTCCCTTCTTCTCCTCGAGACGTTGTAGTCGACTGCTGCGTCGTCGCGGCTGATTCTCCTCAGAGTTCTCACTCGGTGTCGACTTCGCTGAAGATCGGCGGCCGCGATATCGCTGTGACGGTGTTGCTTTCTGCGACGCCGGCGATGAGGCGTCAGTGTCAATTTGAGACTCAGTAACAGCTGGTACCTGAGCACCGGCTTCCTGTTCACTGGTCATGTGATCACTGACCGTGTGACCACTGTCCATGTGATCGCAGTTGTCAGGTTGGTGTTCAATACTGTCGGTGACTGTCTGCTGTGGTGGGTCCACCACAGTTGACTCGGCTGGCGGTTTGACAGCGCCCCCGACGCCTTCCGTCTGCAACACTGCTGCCATCACATCCTCCGCCGGGGGAAGGGGTTCACCCCACCGAGACACCCGTGGCTTTGCATCCTTGCCGACAGCGATACACACAGACGACAGCACCTGGTCCGCTGCCTGTCTTACTGGACTACACATGCTCACCTCATTCACTGGTGTGGCTGTTGTTTTCTCATCAGGTTCCACATCACCCCAGCACAACGACTGTTTGGTGTCCATAGGAACGATGTCAGGATGGGGAGAACTTGCTGTGACAGTTGGCTGCGAATGAGTCGCCTCAGTTCTCCCGGCTTGTTCATCAGTGTCGTCGTCGACGTCAAATGGGTCATATAGCTTGCCCCCGTCCACTGGTTCACCTTCCGATTTTTCTACTTCTCTAGCTGGCGTTGCCATGGCAATCACATGTGTGACTTGCGGTAGTAATGGCACGGTGCTGCCACCACCCTGAGGCGACAGTACTAACGGTATGGTGCTGCCACCAACCAGTGGCGGCTGTACTAATGGCACAGTGCTGTCACCCAGTGGTGACAGTGCTAGAGTCTGCTCGGCGGTGACAACTGGCGGCTGCGTCACCGCCATGCCACCCCACCGTGACACTCGGTGGCGGGGCTTCGTCGGTTTCATGCCAACTTCGATGCTGGTCATCTTGGAATGTTGACAGGTGCTGTCACCCGGTGTTGGAAGGCTTGCGACAGGCACTTTGGTTTCTGGGGTGGTCGGAGGCACTGGTAGAATCGCCGGTGGTGGAGTCATGGATGAGGAGACCAGGCCGAGGAACGACAAGGGAAGAATTGGGGGAGCAGTGGGAAGAGGTAGGGACAAGGCAGGTGTGGAGGCTGACACAGAGGCCAATGGGAGAAGAGGAGATGCCTGAATAGAGACAGAGCCCGGAGCTGCAACTGGAGTCACCATAGGCACTGCTGGCGGAGCAACAGACATGGCTGGAGTGATGGCAGGTGGTGGAGGAATGGGATAGACTGGAGCAACGGAGGGCATCGCAGGAGGCATGACTGGAGACGCAGTGGGCAGAGGAACAGCAGACGGAGGGAAAGTAATCGGGGCTGGGAATGGAGGAACAGCAATTGGTGGTATAGAAGTGGGAGGGAGAGTGACAGGTGGAACAGCAGTGGGGGGACTAGCAACTGGCAGAACAGTGACCGAAGGCGACAATAAAGTCTGAGGTGGTGGTGCCACAAGGGGTGAGAACTGATTGGTTGATGTCCCAGAGGAAGACTGGATGTCAACACCCATGTGACAATCACTGATGACTGTCACCTTTGGTTTATCTGGTGACACCGACTCACTGTCCACAACGCTGCATGCTGGCACCGACGATTCACTACTTGACACGTCAGTGGCACTGTGTCCTGACGACGCCATACTCACGACACTCGTCTGACTGTCTGTGTCACCGACACTCTTCACGTCAGCCAGCTGCACTGCGTCTGTCTCTGAGAAGCTGGTGAACGAGTCGACAAATGTTGCCTTGTACCCATCCATCATGTCCTTCTCTGTGATGAAGGGTATAGCCTTGTCTGCCTTTTTATTTACCGTTGCTACCATCTCGGTCGTTTTAGTTGTGGTCTTGTCTTTGGTGGTCTTGGCTCTCGTGGTCTCTGGTTCCACAGACATGGTCTTCTCCTTGGCAGCCTTCAAGCTGAGACTAAGTAGAGCCGCCTGGAGCCGCCCCTGCACAGAGTCAGGCTCCGGGGGAGGTTGGTCCAGCGCCTCCTGCAGTACTTGCTTCCTCTTGTCCTTAGCTGGCTGCTTCTCACTGTCATCATCCTCAAATGCTGTCAACACGTGCGGCGTTTTCAGTGCCTTAGTCTTCATCATAGAGAAGGCAATTTTTGTGCTTTTCGGCGTTGCCAACTTCACTGGTTCTGTCTCCTGTGGTTTTATGTCATCATCGGTGACACCAGTTGTGTCGGCTGGTGCGGTAGTGTCGTCATCGGCATCTTCCATCTCAACACTCTCAATGTCCGAGTCGTTGTCAACGTCGACAGTCAGACTGCTGTCGGTTGCCATCACCGACGTCACAGTGGTGTTTGGTGATGCAAGAGAGGTAGTACTGACGCTAGTCATTGGTGGCAGCGGGATACTGTCCAA
Source organism: Escarpia spicata (assembly GCA_963995525.1). Taxonomy (NCBI): domain Eukaryota; kingdom Metazoa; phylum Annelida; class Polychaeta; order Sabellida; family Siboglinidae; genus Escarpia; species Escarpia spicata. The sequence continues at coordinate 17,616,685 of OZ023212.1, forward strand.
CTCAGTGGGCAGGTTGCAAACGCTGACGCTTTTCTTTGGCGGCACGTTGCTAGGTTTTGATTTTTTTGGTGTTGTGTCATGTTTTGGTGACTCATGGCTCCGGTGGCGGTCACGTATATCGTTATCAGGATGTCGTGACCGATAGCGTGACTTATGGTCATCGTAACTGTTTGATCGTGACCGTGACCGTCGGCGACGACCCCTGAGGTCGCGATAGCGATCTCTGTTGATGCTTGGTGAGCGACGTCTTCGCTGTCGAGGTTCGTAACGACGCTCCCTGCTGCGATAATCCAGCGATGACCGCCGGTCACGACGTCTGCTGTCATTGTCACGATGACGTGAGTCGCGGTCACGACTGTCACGTCGCCGTTCCTGACTCTGGTGATTGTGTTGGTTTCTGCTCCAACTGTGTTTACCGTCACGACTCGTCTCACTTGAGGTGCGACGACGTCTACGCCGGTCAGATTTACCACTGTCCTCTACCTGTTCCGATGTGCGACTTCCCTCATCCACCAAAGAGCTATCACGACTGCTGCGGTCGACGTCTTTTGACTTCTCGCTGCGAGCCTCAGTGACGCGTTCATTTGGACCATCACCAACCTCGCTGCTGCAATAACTGCGAGTACTCATGCTCTTTGGTGACATAACCACCGCAATGTTGACACGGTGACTGTCACTGGTATTGTGACTGGAACTGTCCACAGTATGGCTATCACTGGCCTTGTTGTCATTGCCAGTGACAATGTGATCATGACTAATTTTATGATCATCCCTGAAGTCATATGACATGTCATTGATAATGGAAGCTGTGTCATCGGTACCAATTTTGTGATCATCCTGATTGAGATCATCACTTGTGTTGTGATCATCCTTAATGCGATCATCCTTTGTCTTGTGACCATCACTACTGTCAACGTGATCTTCAATACGCTTGTGATCAGAATTAGTGTCAATGTGATCAACACTAGTTCTGTGATCAGAGGTGGCGACATGATCATCACTACTGGCTACTATATGATCATCACTAATTTTGTGATCAACATTGGTAACAATGTGATCATCATTAGCTTTGTGATCAGCACTGGCTACAATGTGGTCATCACTAGTTCTGTGATCAGCAGTTTCAGTAACAATATGATCATCACTAGTTTTGTGATCATCACTGGCGACTATGTAAACATCACCAGTTTTGTGATCATCACTAGCAACCATATGATCATCACTAGCAACCGTGTGATCACCACTAGCAACCGTGTGATCACCACTAGCAACCGTGTGATCACCACTAGCAACCGTGTGATCACCACTAGCAACCGTGTGATCACCACTAGCAACCGTGTGATCACCACTAGCAACCATATGATCATCACTAGCAACCATGTGATCATCACTAGTTTTGTGATCAGTGCTTATTCTGTGACCTACACTGCTGTCATCATGATGGTCACGAGCCTTGCGATCTCCATCATCACTGGCATGACATTTGTTAGCTTTCCCGTCACTGACAGCAACGTCACCCTCCGTGCTGCTTGCATTTCTTGCCTGACTTTTAATATTGCACGTCACCTTCTGCTTCTTCCCAGAGTTCAACTGTTCACAAGCGTCTACGACACAACTACGCTGCTGTGCATTGTTTTTCAGTTCCTCTTTCTTGTTCTTCTGTGGCATTTTCTGACGACTGCTGCTGCTCGAGGTACTCTCGGATGAATCGCTGTCGGACGAATCGCTGCCACTAGAGGAGCTGCTGCTGCTATCGCTGCTGCTGCTGCCACTCGAGTCACTGCTGCTACTGCTGCTGCTGCCTGATGACTCTGGCTTAGAGTGGCGCTTCTTCTTTACTTCTACTGGACGTGTCGGTTTTTCACTTTGACGTAGCCGTCGATTGCTCACCTTTTTATCATTTTGGTATGTCTTCTTGCCAGTGTTATGCTCCTGTTTACTGTCAGCACGGTGGACTTTCTTGTCAGTTTGATGCACCCTTTTGTCACCCCGCTCAGCTGTGTCTTGTTCGTGTCCCCTCTCATGCTTACGCTCCTTACCGTTGTCCCTCCTCCTGTCTCTAGCATTGTGTTGATGTGCATTGTCGCTCCTATTCCGTGTCTTGCCGTTGTCACTTTCATGCCGTTCCTGAGTGTGGGTATTGTCTGCTGAACATCCCCTCTTCTGTAACCTTCTACTGTGCCTCAGCATTGAACTATCATTTGTGTCCTTCACTGTCCTGTCACCTCTACTACTGTCATCATGTCGTGACGCATCACCGTGTCCTTCCTCTGTCACAGTTCTCTTGCATTTCACATCCTGAACTGGCGCAATGTCATTGGCTTTATCGCCATCGTATTTACACACTCGATGCTCTACCACATTTTTACCATCGTCAATTTCTTGTGATTTTGACAGGGCTGGTTTCTCCTGAGCATCTTCCTGTTGCCATCTGGAACCACTGCACTTACTACTCACTGCGTCACCCGTGTCTTTCTCTGTGACTTCTTTCAGTTGCCACCTTGTGCCACTGCGAGTACTGCTCACAGCATCATCCACGTCTTTCGGCTCTGGTTGTGCCTGTGGTGGTACTGGCTGAGGAGGTGGCGGCGGCGGCGGCTCGTCCACCTCGCTCGAGTTCGACTCGTCCTCGTCGCTGTACTGCACTAGAGTTAGCGACGGCCTCGTTTTGATCTGAAACGTGACCTTTCCCGCGTCGTTGCCAATCTTCTTACTGTTACCGCGGGTGATCACCGATGTTCGCAGACCCTGCCTGCGGGTACTGACCCGCTGGTGGGCGGTACTAACCACCGGCTCGTGCTTCTTTGCAGCTGCCTGATGCTTCTGCTTCATGCTGACAGCTGACGGCGGCCTGGCATCTCATCTGTTGATTCACTACAAACAAACAAACAGTGCAACTTGATGTTATCGCATCTGGACACACCCACAATATTTTATCATGTAAAAGTGTCAAATGCTTTCAGTCAACCCACTATCAGTTCAAAATGAACACCTCCAAAGAGCACTGGCAATTATTTGCATCAAAACCTCGCCACAACAAAAAACACCCATTGGAACTATGTAGCAGGTGACACAAACACACAGTACAGACAAATGTAATTAAAACTTACTGGGTTGTTGATAACAAAATAACTGATAATACCTACCTATCCACATAGCTGGATTCAATTACAATTAAACCTGTTTAATCACTAAAGTTTAATTACTGACCGTATCCATTCAATCCGTTCTCAATTACGATCAAAAGAATCTTTCTGGGTAATTACTTAGTAGCTTTACCTAATCTGTTCAGCACACATTCTTTTTATTATGTTCACAAAAGGACTTATTTGTTTATCCTGTATGCACATCACTATCAGTCACAGAATAGAACTTGGATGGCCTCAGGATACTCTATAATTAACTACCGGGTAGATGCATTCTTACTGTTACCGCGTTACTGTTACTTCCTGCCTGAGCTTAGTTACAGTTGAACTTATGGAATGCATCCAAGTTACTCAAGCTTGACTGAACCAGGTTTTATTATGTACATGTATAGTTCTGTTATGAAGAACTTGGCAAAGGTTTGTAAACTGACAGCACAGTATCTAAAAATAAATGACAGTATCTATCATATAAAAGGTCACATTTACGACACATCTATAACAGGAACAAACTTGAATACCGAAACAACCTTTGCCTACTGGCAGTAAACCTACTAGTCCTTGACCAGTTTATCATATGGAAGAAGAATTAAGGTCTTTTTCACCACTAATATGAAAAACTTACTTGATCTATTAGTCATGAGATCATCCATGATTATGTACGTCAGAGTGTCTAGTACCAAAATTAAGATGTTTAGGTCTGTAAATCAGTACTACTGTTTGTGGGATTCCAATACAATGTGCAGTCCAAAAAATGGTTTCCATTACATAAAAACCGCTGTTGTGGATGGTCGTCATGGTTACACTCTGTGAGAGTCACCACTCAGATAAATAATTAACAAAGTAGTTATTTTCATATCTGATATCATGACTTATGGTTATGACTAGTGCAGTCAGCCAGTCACTGTCACGCTTGGTGTGACTGTGAACATTGTGTGTGAGGTTACTTTCAAGTGCATTCTTTGTACAATGACTGTCGCTCTATTCGGGAAAGAGATAGCAACATTATTAGAACTTGAGAGCGTGGCAATTAACAAAATAACGCCAGGAATGAATAACTGATAAGATGTACGGGAAACTACACGGCACAGCCATGCCATATGGTGGACGACCAGACTGTTTAACACAAACCAGACACTCCATGAATTTGACATTCTGGTTTCTGGGTCAACGCAGCATTAGTGTGGATTCATAAACAAATCTGGTCAATGCTCCGGTATTACAGGGGTACTAAGCCATATAAATATATAACAATGCTGACATTCATCTGGATATGATTTGTGGATTGCACCAGGATGTCCACCAGAATGTCACACTTCCTGCATTCTATGACAGTCCCGCATTTTGACCAGATGACTTCTAACAGAAAGCAAATGCCTCACATTACTTATGTTATTAAACGTAGTATTCAAAAACTTTGAGGTCTGGACATCGCTGCCATATGTGATGGAAACTGGTGTTAAAAAGCGCAATGTGGAATCGCAGTTGACAGCAACATACATTTCAATTAGCAAGTTATAAGCTTGGGTTACCGATGTTACTGTAATGTTTTTATATTTTAACATACTGCGTACATAAAATATTTTACTACATATCTAAAATGTTATAGTTTGTGCATTCCACATGTATGTGTAAGTTGTCTACATTTCACACATGTCTTGTCCATGCAAATTCGCTTACTGTTAGTACGCTTTCTTTCTCCCGAACAATTCACCTATACGCAGGGCCTCACCCAGAGACCAATCCACCCATCATTTGGACGGGTAGAATTCAAAAATTGCGTTTTTGGACGGGTTTAAATTGATTGTGGACGGGCCCGTCGGGATGGCCCTTCCATACCCATCCATGTCGTTTTTTGCGACGTCACTGAAACTGCCGCGAGGCCAGTTACAAAATCTACGGAGATTGGTTTAAAAAATCAACCACCCAGATCGCCTGGCCAGCTGCCTGACACACGCCAGAAACTAATTAAAGCCTCAACTTGCTAGGGTAATTGTCACCTAACCGCCAGCGGCGGTTGCTTGAAGTTGCGTAGACCAAATAATCCTACATGAGGTCATCGTCAGGGCGGGAAGATACAATAAGCACTTGCCGATTACGACGAGACTCCACTGGATGGTTTAGTGAACTGATTGGGTGATGTTACACGGGCACCAATTGAGGGTATTACTGTAATTATTAGTGCCTGGGAAGAAGCCGCTCTTTCCGTTCCCAAACTATTTCCGGGACCTAATTGTCAAAGTCAACGGCGACCACTAACAATTTAAGACAACACAATAACTAACTAGCATTACCACAGTGGCCGGTGGATCTGGTCAGATCTGGTGCTAAACTCTGACATGCCACCGGCCAAGCAGCCCTTACATCGTTCAGTCCGCGTTAGATAATACATACTTAATATCATTGGAACGACAACATAACACTCTTTACAATGCTGTAACGTTTTTAGAAGTATTCCTTTATTTAACGAACTTATCGTTTGCGATTTAGTGAAAATGCGCGCCAAAAATGTCATGCCGACGGCACGTCGCGAACGTACGGTTTTCGCAAACACAGGTCGCGCCAAATCGAAAACCCGTACTTGTAAACATATTTGAATCGTCGTGATTTTTAGTCAACCAAAGAGAAGATTGTTGGTCTTCCCTGCTGACGTTACACGAAATCGATGCCGTCAGATAAACGAAAATTACGATGTCGAAGTGTAAACACGTTGGTATATACCTATGTTATCGCCCGATATGCAACTTCGTGCATCAATGTTGCCATTTGTCAGTTTTCCACTATTCAATTTGTGCATGTTGTGTGATAATTGAACATGATTTACAAGTGCGGAAAGTAGGTTTTGTTCGACGATGTCGCATCATTTTAACAGGATTGCGATAAACGTGCGTGCGGCAACTGTGCTAGATTTAAGTTACATTTGCGTTACTTTTAGCGCGTTGGCGTGGCGACTCCCGCTCGTCGTGCTTTGTTTGGTCGTCCGCTGCGTGGTCTAGTCATGGAGCTAGGCTGGCCAATAAAATAAATTAATATTTTGAATGATTTATAGTTTAATAATTGAAACATTCACAGCAACACGAATGTACAATGTTTTAGTTAATAACTGTAACTTATTATAGATCAAAACATTTCCACTGACATTGTATGGCGACTTATTTTTAAAATATTTGTAAATCTAATATTTTGATTTAGAAATTAAACAAAATCGAACTGTAGTATTTCTAATATTATGATATGATACTTGTACAACAAAAACATGCAATGCATTAAAATTCCAAATATTACCTTTCATAGTCCATTATATCTTGTATACAATTTGTATACACACATTTTCATTGCATATAAAATTGGAATTTCACTTTAAATATTTTTGCTAATTACCTGTAGTTATAATTTTTGAGTAATTTGTTTTGGGTAATTTTGCAAATTGTGGCAATCAAATAATTAAATTTATATGTGCTATATTGTAAGTGGCATTAAAATGTGAATTACATACTTTGAACAAAATATTACATTAGGAATTCTCATTCAATAGCAGGTATATATAAAATTGTATAAGTATATATATATATACACTCGTAGTTGCTGCTGTGTTTTAAGAAGTATATCTTTAATTCTTATGTAAACAAATATACATATTTGTTGTCACGTTTATATTGTTATTACTAACATTTCTGATCACACGAGATATGCATTCAGCCATGTGCTCTGCCTTGCCTTCATAAAGGGTAATATGTATTTTTAGTTTATTTTTATGATTGGAATTTACCATGCAGGTATATATATATATATATATTAGATATATATATATATTAGATATATATATATATTAGATATATATATATATTAGATATATATATATATTAGATATATATATATATATTAGATATATATATATATATTAGATATATATATATATATTAGATATATATATATATTAGATATATATATTAGATATATATATATTTTATTATATATATATATACAGTGTATATATATATATTATATATATAAAGGCCTGTATGTATGTATATAATACATATAGATATATATATACCTGCATGGTAAATTTAGGTAATCATATCTACTTTGTCCAGTCACAAAAATAAACTAAAAGTACATATTACCATTACATGAGATGTGTAATCAGCCACGTGCCTTGCTTCGTCTAACATCTGATAGCATGCTGATTGTGCGTCTGATTGGGCGTTCGATCGTGTACTCGACCGCACTTCATAGCATGTCGGAAAAAAATAGGACTGGCAAAAATTTGATCCTGGGTGAGGCCCTGCCTATACGTCAACATTAATAATGTCACAAATATCAGATTCTAGTACATTTTATGTAAGATCCATGGTTGCGATTATGTTAAATTGTTGGTTATCATAGTGAAAACTTGCATTTTTTCATGTGGTTTTCTCCCTTAGCTTAGTAGCTGACCCTAGGGTGGGTGTTGACTTCTGTCATCATCAGCAGTGACATACACTATACAGTAACACTGTTGGTGGATCTGATATAAAGGTGCCATTACACAGACAGAGATACAGCTCTGGTGTTCAGGTGAGGTTGAATTCTGCAAAATCACCATTCACGTAAATTTTAAGTAAAATAATCGTGCAGAGAGAACATTTTTGATCACATGTCCACCACATTTAGTTGATGTTAAGCAAACTGGGGCAGAGACTTTGATGACCTACAATCATGTTGTCATTAGCACCTTGCCTTTGTTGGTTTGAGTGAAGCTAACCACAGTTTAAGCCAAACTAAAACTATCAAAATCTTTCCAACTTTTCCTTGTGAATATCACGCGTGCATTAGGAGGTTTTCTCCTGAATCTACAACCCGTGTGGCATGTAATAGCAATGCTGTGTATTGTGTCTGAGGACTGGCGTGTATCAATCACCCACTAGCGGCTCAGCCTCACAGGCCGCCCAGCCTGTTTACTGTACACTGCTGAATCCAGGGGAAGTTTCTGCACCAAGTGTACAGGGTTTACTGCCATGTCTACAACTGCAATATGTTTAACTTTACAGCCCATTGCAGGGTAAGAGAGTACATCTTTCATTACAAGTGTAGGCCCTGTATGTAGTCTGTACTACATGTATGTCAATGGATGCATACCTACATACCTGTATACATACATATATATATATATAATATATTACATTATATTACATTACATAACCATATGTACACAAATCTGTTAATTCTTATATACAAACATGCACACACTATACGCACACAGCCACTGTTGTGTATTTGAAACACACAAATACGCATTCAAACACCTTCCACACTCCAGCAGTAGGACACTCCAATAAAAGGGAAACATCTGCATTTTAAACAACCACGAAAGATTCCATAACCCAAGGAGGACATGACGACCCTACTGTCTGTGGAGGCAGCTGGGCAAAGCGTGTATCAGGTCATGTGCATCAGTGGCATGTTAATGTGATGACAGCATTGACCCAGTCAGCTGCAGCATGGTTCCTGCATTCAACATGGCTGCTGGGCCCAGCCGACTGGCTCCATTAATCTAGGTCAGCCTGCACAAGCGTTGCCACAAAGCATGTTGCAGTCAGGTTGACCACTGGCTAGAGCAGGCAACAACAACATTGTTGGGTGCTTGAATATTATTATAAGTGAACACGTGTTGAGGTACTGATTCTGGTTTAATAACATTTTTGATCTTGTAAAAATATAACGTTATGTTACACATTTACCTGGTCGACTACTAGATTGCATGTTGGCCTCCAATATGACTAAGATTAAATATCACAAATAGTAATTATTTCGCAGCTGATTAATTTGGTTGAAAAACAGTGTTTCATGATCAGTTTGCAATTTATTTCCATGACAGGTTGGCAATGTTTTGTGATCTAGACGTGATGTGTTTCTGACCAAGACTTGATGTTTCACTGAAAAGATATCATGATAATGATGTTTTGTGTTTTGCAACTGTTATTCGGTTTTCCTCTAGAGCTGTCAGTCTGACTCAAAGTATCTACCCCTCCACTCCTTCACAATATTAGTCCTTGTAAAGGAGTTTGTGTTACTCCGTCTTTATGAGGCCAGATATCCAGTGTTAAACTGGCCAAATTCAAGCGTCAATCATTGTGTATGTAGTATGTATGCTGCCATCTTAAATCGGCTCTTGGCAGGACCAAGCGGTCATGTTCGCTTCAGTCTGTTTGGAAACACTTGTGTGCACGGTGCATCTAAGTGCTGTGACATTAGTGTGGTTACAGATTATAAATCAAATGGAGATGCTCGCTTGATTCAGATTGGTCAAAATACTGGAATTAAATCACCAGCACAGTTCTACTCCACCACATCTGAGTGCTGTGTGATATTTCTTGAAAAAGTGCAGACTCACACTCTGGTATGAGCAGAGTAGGTATCTGCCGATTTCCCATGAAAATCAATACTTTATCAGGATATGGTGTTTTGTGATCAGGATTAGATGTTTCCACGACAAAGATGGATTTTTTTCATGATCAATACATGATTTTCGTTACGATCTTGGTGTATGATCTTTAAGACAAAACTGTGATGTTTTTAAAACCAAAACAATCACGAACCACTAGTAACTTAAACAATCAACAACTGAAATTATTTATTTATAATGCTGTGAATAATTTATGCGATGTATTTCAGATTCAATTCTTTCTTGATTGTTATCACAGAAACTGGCCCCATGACTGATGCAAGCATGCAGATGTCGCAATGTTGACTTACCAAGTTAGTCTCACAGGTTTTCTGTACTTGGGGAGGTAGAAACATGATGGAAAGCTTGCATTGTGACACCCACCACCTGTAATGTAAAACATCAATGTTTGATAAGGGAGAATGAGAGGCAGGTGGCCAAAACCATGCGAACAATCAGGGAGTCACATTAAAAATGTATGTGTTAAAAATATGCCAGGTGGTTCGCACTAGTAATACATTTAAGAGCATATTGTTAATACACGCAGATTGAACACCACTGGCAAAATTATCCATGGATCCTAAAGATAGCCTTACATACACGCACACACACACATACACACACACACACACACAGGATGGTTTCCTAAGTATCCGTATGTGGCATTTATATTGACGTAAATGTAATCAGTTATCCAAAATGCATGTTACATAAAACGTCTTCAATTGTCAAATGATCTTTGCATAGACCTCGGAGTCAGAACAATTGCAGGAAACACGTGTAACATTGTGAACAATCAAATTATGCCCGTCTAACATCTGGCACAAACCCTAACACCATTAATAACCCTTAATCATCCATGGAGAATTTTTAAAATAAATAAACTAAGAGGGAACCGTCAACACACCCAATGTTACCCACACATATGCTAGTTCGACGTGTAATTATTTGCAGGAAAAATGATCATAGGAGACTTTGAACACATTGTTTTTAGAGTGCTATAGCCTCTGTGTTCAAGTGTGTTGTGCTAATTTAGAGGTCTAATATTCGACAGTCCATATATAAGTTGTATCTTTACCTTCTGTAACACCCACATTCACCTCTTTTCCATTCTTTGATGTTGACATTATTTAAAACGAGGCCTATTTTTAAAAAAAATTAGAAACTAGAACCACAGCAGGATGAGGTGTTCACTGTGCTTGCGCGCACTGGGCTTGTGTAGTACTCGTTTTACCTGCTTCTGGCAAATGGATACTTTGGGTCTGTGACACCAGATCTGATCGAATTCCAAAATATCAAAATAAGTTGATGTGAAATCAGAATTACTGATTGGAATATGTAATTCAATTCCACAGCTACAGATTATTTTTATGGCGCAAAAACCACCATCACAGTACGATTAAAGTGACATAATGATGTTAATACCTTGTTAACTTTATTACTAACTGGTTTGTAAGAATGTGTTTTAGTTTTGGTGTAACCATTGGACAAACTATTAAATCATATTTGGCCTGGTCTGATTCTGCAAAAGTGGACCGGCTGTTTGACATTATTTATAGGTTATTCACAATAGAAAGGAAGTCTTAAGATGAAGTGGTTATGTAGATTGAAGAAGTCTTAAGGTAAGGTGATTATGTAGAATGAGCGCCGCCCCAAAACTAGTCATTCACAAGTGAGTAGTTTCACCCTGTGAAAAGACTGGTTGGAAACACACAATAGTAGCATAATTCTAAAGGAGTGTTATCATTTTTTTAAACACGCTTACAATTAAGCCTATTAAGTTTAACATACTGGTGATCTACACGTCTAAGGTCAACACAGTGGGTCAGTAGGGTAGATATTACACACTCACTGGTATGTGATTACACAATGTGACCGTCATAAACCCATAATTATGCAAGTTCTGAATGGATCTTCAGGTTGCCTGAAAAGGAAGGGTGGAGTTCATGTTTGGCCGATAGCCTGGGGGTAGTTTACTATGTTTATCAGTTACTGTAAGCCTGTGACTGTAGAATCAATGTTCAAACTCTCTCAACAATGCAATGTGTATAGTTTCCAATATATTTTTCTTGCAAGATGTTTTATTACTACCAGAGTATCTGAGATGATGCCAGTTTTCAGAGTTGGTTAAAATTAACCTTTAAAATTAGATGTCAGTAGCACGTCTTGTAACATTATATTTAACATTATAAGCATTTAGTTATTTTCTGATAATTTACTTTAAATGGTGTCACTGGAAGACAACTTTTAGCCAAGTGATATTCATACAAAGTAACACATTGACATTTCTAAAACATGTTGCATATTAACTGTATGTGTATGTTACATAAAGGTTAGTGTTACTGTTTAGCATAGCTCCAAGTATTTCAGTGAGTCTTCACCTTTTTATACAATTGCTATGCATTCAACTTATGAATAAATTAAAATGTTACTAATTTAATTAATGTTTATGTCGTCATTAGTAAACAGCATCGACTCTACATGTTGTCTTATCAATTGACAGTGTCAATATGTGTACATTTGTCCATTGTCCCTTATTGATCATATAACAACAGAGTAAACCAGTTCTCCATTGGTCATATAACCACACAATTACCAGTCCCTACTGATCATGTATATCCACAAAATGAATAATGTGACAAAACTCTAGTTGAGAAAAAAAAAAGTGAAAGGGCTGTTGTATCACACATTACAGGAAACCTATGTTGCCAATTATCCTTTCCATGAACAAACAGCCATGATTTAAAAAAATAATAATATGGGTCAAACTGTTGTCTTTAGAAGGTTAACAAACTCAACAAGTTTGCTTTTTACTGCTTGCCAGTGACGTTTAGTTCTTTTTATGCGGACAATTACTTATTACGTGATATACAGTAGTGATCACAACGGTATCTTCTACGTAGCTATGCACTGTGCAGCTGTCAGACCTTAGCCGACAATAAGCAACTAAATACATTTCTGATATTGCCATTTATTAAGTGTGTGACCACAATGTTGCTGTTTGTCTGGGAAAGAGTGTATCTCTTTGCTGAGGATTCACGGCTGAACTATTATCACTGGGTCTGGTTGATAGTTTCTGTGTGGTAATACCATGATGGCTGCCGACATATTTCTGTATGGTTATTAGAAAATTATTTCAGCTATTTTGGGAGTGAATTTCAAGGTGACTAGACACAAATGGATGCATTATAATGAATTACAGTTCTAATACACTTGCTGGCCAATTCAACTTGCATATTATATTATACACTTAGTATTCACAACTGCATATGCATAACTGCTTATAATCCAAAGTTTAAGACAATAGTTTATTTTCCAAAGCAGTGATCAAACACGGATTCATTGTAATGTATGTTATCAATAGAAAACTAAATAATTTGTCTTCCTACCTCATAATTATTTATAAATCAAACTCGAAGTCATATAATGGGAACCTCTCATTGACAATACATTGTACTGTTCAATGTTGGCATCTGCTGTGCAACAAACAGTGGCACCCCACCACAGTAAATGGGCAAATGTTCAATGTTTTATTTTGCCCTATTTCTCAAGATTTCATCTGAATATTTTGGAATAAAGCCCAATAGTATTCCTGAAATTGGTTACTATACTATTGAGTTTATAGACACTTAGAATGATTTTGCGGACTTTTTAGGCCCTGCAAAAATGTCATTGTTCTGCTCTGATGACATTTTGCGAAGCATGCACATAACATAAATCTTACATTTTCTCAAATTCGTCTGTCTTATTATCATCTTAAGCACCTAGGAGACATATTTGACGGCTTTGTGCATTCTGAATAAGTTTTTTGTACATACAGAATACAGTCTGAATTGTTGAAATGGCATGCCAATAAAAGATCATTAGATCAAAACCAATTCCATCTCAAAAATACCAAGTCCGTTTAAGAATAGCATGTCAAAGTAACAATAAGTGGGCAGAGCAAACACAGACAAACTAAAAAATAACATATTTTAGAGCAGCATTATGTAATTTTATAAAACATTCAAAGGTTGAGTGTATTTAAAAGAATCTAAAGTTTTTAAAGCTAAAAATGTATATGATGTATTTGAAACGTAGTGGAAATTTGTTCACAAATTCTACTAATTTAAATTACTTTTAAAAACCCAACACAAATTCTGGCACTAGCTTTTAAATTCCAATTACTGACACGATGACTGATCACTGCTGGTGCCAGTTAGGTAGGACCGCCACTAATTTATGGCCTAGATATTTCCTGGTGTTACCTATAAGTTTCATCTAAGCAACAGGCATATTCGAGGTTGCTAAGTTTAGCAACAAACCAAAGTAGGTTTGGCATACATGCATTAAGGCAAAAAGCAGTAAAGAAACAGGTGTGTGTGTGCGGTTGTTGTTTAAACTTGTTTGTGGAAGGGAAGAGAAATTAAGTAATGGCAAATTTTTTCTAACAATTCTGCCATTACCTCATTTCTCTTCCCTTCCAACAAACAAGTTTAAACAACTAAGCACATTTTTCCAAACAAATGTGCTACCTTGATGGCGCATCATTTAAGCAATATGAGCAAAAGCTGTTATTATTTGGATACGATATATCCGAGCTCCACACAACATGGAGTGGAATGGGTTGATGAGGCATCCAAGTTGAAATATATGATGCAAATGCATGACATTGTGGTTGCTGCACCAACTGTTTGGAATATTCACCCTATCTTACTTCAGGATTTACTGTCAGCGATAAAGTATCAGTATGTCACAATATTTGATGGCATGTAATAGTAATTGACCCATTACTTTTATATTATTATTGAAAATTTAAACCAAATTTCAACTACATAACAATTCCATTTGATTAGGTTGTAGATTCCACTAGTTTCTCCAGGTTTTATCGTTGCTCCCCCTTGTCAACTTCAGCATGGCCCTGAAGAAGTATTACCCTAGAGTTTTATGAGCGTTTACTCAGCAAGAGACACTGGTACAGTACTACAGTGTGACTGCCGCATTGACTATAGGGATTAAACTGGGATTTCACTGCTTTGAGGCCAGTTCTGCCAAGTTGTCAACTACCCTTTTCAAGTAAGTCTATGGGTTTAGTGACTGCCTCCATGGTGCACACAATTCAGCCTAAAATACAGTGGGTGTGAAAAACATCCTGATATATTTGTACTTGAGCCAATAATTAATTGTCCACCAAGCAGCAGTAGAGAAATGTGGTTTAATTAGACTGTAATATAATCCACCAAGTTATGTGGCATTGACTGTTGCGTTTGTCTTTCATTCCAGAATGGTATTTAAATATAAAATGGAACATATACGTTCTATCCTCAGTCAATGTAGTTACTATATTGTACAAAATATATATATATATTTTGTTGTAAATATTTGTTTTTTCTACTTTATAATACTTCCCTAATGATTATTATGATGAATGTACCTGACATTCTCAAATATTAGTTCAAATACTTTGTATCAAAAAATGGCAAGTTAAATTGTTTTATTCACCTGTCTTGTTTAACTTCTTCAGACTGTGAGTCAAACAATTGTACTTATTGTATTTATGCATACAGTGCATTATACCATAAAATGTTTCAATGAAAAAATGCAATAGTAGTTGCTTCAAATGTAATAGTAATAGGAAGAATTCAGCATGTAATAGTAATAGGAAGGAAACAAAGTAATAGTAATATATTACATTGCAATGTAATTGACCCCAGGCCTGGTCAGTTCCATCACTGACCTGTAAGGAGATTGCCAATTTACACTACTGTGTATGTGCAACATAAAATTGTGGGGAAGTTTGCATTAAAAATGTATAGCAAACATTGTTTGTTTGCACTGTGACTGGACTGCCTATTTATGTAAAGTATTTATGTGTTGCCTGTAAGCCGCTGTACCATAACAAACTCACTCTGACTGCAGGAATCACTGTAGTTCTTGTCGCTGTTTACTTTTAAATTGAATTTTGTGCTATGCAGATGAGCGTAATTTTACCCAGGGTACTTTGCGCAGAGCGAAAAAAGAACGGATCTCTGAAATCCAAACTCTAGGAACAGGTCAATGTAATCAAGACATAATTAAATTTAAGGCAATTTAAAGTCTAATTTAATTTAAAATTCTAAACGTAGCCTACTTTTTGTCATTACGCATAAGCCGTTTACAGCAACGCAGGCCCGCTACATCACCTCTTTCTAGCGGCTAACAACTATAACCACTGTCATCAATGCCTGTGTACTGTGGGTCTATATAACGCCTGGCGGCCTTAACGTCAACCCGTGAGCTGCTTTCATTTCGGAATTCAGGCAGTCCGATGTGATATCGCCTGTAAGACTACGTACAACCGATTTTCTTATGGCCTTCAAAACTTGTTCAAGCGATCGATGAGCATGACATGATAAGGATTATATTAAGCATAACATATCTTACCCAAAAAACGTATTCCTTCACCTTACTAAGTTAACATTTAATTTAATTTAAACAAAACAACGTTCGTACTCTACATCCATAGTAGATCTAACCGTACATCCGGGGGTCCATGACGCCAAGCATGTTGGGAATTTTATGCAATCTTATCCAATAACTTATCAAAGTAGAATTTACATATATTAATTTACTTTGCATGTATTGCATTATAAATAAATAATAAATGGTTAACTAATATGTGTATTGTGATAAAACAAAAACGTTAATAACATTTCATGACGCCACAGTGACGTCATTTCAGAGTTCGGCGAAGCATTTTAGGTTCTTGGTAGCGGAATCGGTATCATTTGTCGTATTTACGTGAATATTTTAATTCTTCTTTGATTGTAAAGAACTTAGTTGTTCTGTATGACCGATACTACAATCCAAAACCTTCAGTCTCGCGGTAAGTAAAAGGAATATGGTGGTTTTACCAGTAATATTATTGATGAACATGTTCCAGCAATTACACCGCGGAGGAAACCAAACAAAATGGCGTCATATCGTCCGAAGTAAACTGCGCCTTATTTGTACGAAACTTTACAGACCCAACCGAATATAATAAAACGCAAGAGAAAAGAAAATTTGGTGATGTTATCTTGTTTGCCCAAACCAAGGAAGCAGCCACAGTTCAATGGCCGCCACGGCCCACGTGTCTGCAATTGAAACCCCTCTAATTTCGAGGGTGAAGGGAGAGTCAGGGTGAAGCCAATTTTGATGGAAATTCCGTATTATGCCACAACAGTACAACAAACAAAACGTATATGTTTTGTTTAATTAAGTAGACATATGTTTGTTAATCTATTGTCCATTCAACAAATTATCCATACGTTCAGTTGTGACTGGCGGCACAACTTGTCTTTGTTTTATCATTGCATTTACAACTACAAAAAGATGGCATTAGCAGTTTAGTCATCATGGTTAAACCTTGTAAGATATTTAGAAGCATTATTTATATTAATTATTTAAGTCATTTTATTTGACATTGGCTCTTATGGAATTAGTAAACTACACAAATCTTATTAGTCAAGTGGTACACAAGTCTGAATGACTACCCACCTTTGGTTTTCAAGATTTGGTATGAATATCAAGAAAATATCCCCGATTTTCACTTCAAACCCCAAAACTGTACACACCCCTTCTTCTGAAATCCAATCCAGTTGCCCAATCAAGGCATCATATGAACCCATTGTTCAGCTCAGAAACGTTAGGAATACAATACACCGCTACTAGTAAGTTGCATCAGTATATGAATTGAGCACTGGCAGTTTTCATGATTATATGATTTAAATATAATGACGTCCGCATCTCCGTAAACAATAAAATCAGTAGGTGCTATTGATTTGGTTTATCAATATGGAAATGCCGCAGGCAGCAAATTCTTCATTCTGTTGGTAAATTTGACTACATTCACATCCAACCAGGGTTGCGTTCAAGTACTTTTGATCAAGTACTACTACAATAGTTCAAGAAAAAGTTCTTTGAAACAAACTTATCAAGTACTGGCATGATAGGAATTTTGAAATATTTCAGTCGTAATGATCAACTATTATTCAGGTGACAATTATTAACTGTTTTAAATATATAATATTAATTGTAAATATATAATCAGATTGCGTCACAAATCAGTAGAGAATTATTATATTTTAAATACTCAAGTTATATATTTTAAATGCACTATGTACAATTATGCAGACACTGAGACAGCTATGTACACATTATAAAATGTGTGTTTTTACATAATTTGGTGTATGCTTAGTACAACACTGAAGAAAGACTTATGATTTATGCTACGTTGCAACATTCATCAGATATTGTTGCTTTTGTGCAGATCCTTTCGCTGACGACAATGAAGGTGGTGGTAGCCAAGACGGCCACATACATATAAGAATTCAGCAACGGAACGGCCGGAAGACATTGACTACTGTGCAGGGCATTCGCACTGATTATGACCTGAAGAAAATTGTGAAGGCGTGCAAAAAGGTATGCATTATGTCGATATTGCTTTTGTGTGTGACTTGTGCAGTTCTATCAATTTGTCTGAACTGTGACCTGCCGATTAGGACCAGTCACCTGTTTGCTTCACCCTCTAGACATATCCGAGCTATCCAGCCACTTGTCTATACTGACTAGTCCTTTGTTTGTTTAGTGATAAAAACTTACCAGGCTGGCAAGCCACTGCCAACAATTCAGGATTCTGTCAGTCTGCCAATGTTTTATCCTCTGTATTAGTGAACCTGCACTGGACGGATGTTTTCACAACAACTTCAGTGTACAAATTAATTACCTTCAGTTTTATAATTTCATGTGTTTTAAGATATATATCAGAGAACAGGTTTAAATACAGTACGTATTGTGTGCACAATATTTGGGAATGGGCTCTCTTTGCATTGCCCCACTTCACAGACTGACCTTCAGAGTCATATCAGTGCGTACAGAAACTACAGATCTTGTTACAGATTTGGACTATCAAAACTTCACACAACCAACCGCTCTGGTTAAAATGTCATTGTTTTTTGTAAATATGTAATTGATAGTGCATCCATACCGGGTTGTCTAATTTTCACTTAGTAATACCATGAGCAAACTGTATATAACAGTTCTGTGTACATATATTCCCATTTTATTCGAATGAAATTGAGTCCTGTGTTGGATGAATGGATAGGGTATATTCATTCCAAAAAATTTACGCATTTTTCAAATCACTAGAGTACAATCGTAGGTGTGACAGTGACCCATGTTTGAGGAGATTCTCGGCTAGTTGTGGGCTTGTGGCTTGAATGTTTTGGTGCTGTGATGGAGTATTCTGATGATTCCTGCCTATGAATATGTGATCCAACGGGGCCTGGGTGGCACATGTTCCCAAGACCTTTGGAATTTGGCGTGTCCCCAGACCTTTTTGAATAGGCTCTCACTACCGTGCCCTGGCATAGATCTTTGGAATGTGCCCCAGTTTAGGTTACAATGAGCTGACGTTACAGTTACACAGAGGCAAACAATTTTCAACAGTATTCCCCCCATCTTCCGATGTCTAGGAGAAGCTAAAGAAGAGCTGAAGATACGATGGCCAAACAAATTTTTTTCAACAGCACCCCGCACCCACCCACCCCCAGTCTTCCAATGTTGTGAATGATCCGGCAGCGGAGTTGTGCTGAAGGTCCAGCTCAGACCACTGAATATTAATTTGCGTCAGTCACCAATGGAAGTTTTTTTTGCCCCCCTAGACTACCCTGGCTATGATGTCACTGATGTGTTTGCAGGAGTTTGCTTGTAATGGCACTGTGATGTGCTTGCAGCAAGCTGTGTGTAATGGTACCGTGATGTGCTTACAGGAGAGCTTGTAATGGTAGTGTGGAGTGCTTACAGGAGTTTGTATGTAATGGTACTGTGGTGTGCTAGCAGGGGTTTGCATGTAATGGTACTCTGATGTACTTGCAGGAGTGCTTGTAATGGTAGTGTGGTGTGCTTACAGGAGTTTGCATGTAATGGTACTGGGATGTGCATGCAGGAGTTTGCTTGTAATGGTACTGTGCTGTGCTGGCAGTAGTTTGTGTAATGGTACCGTGATGTGCTTGCAGGAGGTTGTGTGTAATTGTACCGTGATGTGCTTACAGGAGTGCTTGTAATGGTAGTGTGGTGTGCTTACAGGAGTTTGCATGCAATAGTACTGGGATATGCATGCATGCATGAGTTTGTGTGTAATGGTACTGGGATGTGTTTGCAGGAGTGCTTGTAATGGTACAGGGATGTGCATGCAGGAGTTTGTGTGTAATGGTACCGTGATGTGCTTACAGGAGAGCTTGTAATGGTAGTGTGGAGTGCTTACAGGAGTTTGTATGTAATGGTATTGTGGTGTGCTAGCAAGTGTTTGCATGTAATGGTACTCTGATGTACTTGCAGGAGTGCTTGTAATGGTAGTGTGGTGTGCTTACATGAGTTTGCGTGTAATAGTACTGGGATGTGCATGTGGGAGTTTGTGTGTAATGATACTGTGCTTGCAGTAGTTTGTGTAATGGTACTGTGATGTGCTTGCAGGAGTTTGTGTGTAATTGTACCGTGATGTGCTTACAGGAGTGCTTATAATGATAGTGTGGTGTGCTTACAGGAGTTTGCGTGCAATAGTACTGGGATATGCATGCATGAGTTTGCGTGCAATAGTACTGTGATATGCATGCATGAGTTTGTGTGTAATGGTACTGGGATGTGTATGCATGAGTTTGTGTGTAATGGTACAGGGATGTGCATGCAGGAGTTTGCGTGCAATAGTACTGGGATATGCATGCATGAGTTTGTGTGTAATGGTACAGGGATGTGCATGCAGGAGTTTGCGTGTAATGGTACTGGGATGTGTATGCAGGGGTTTGCGTATAATTGTACTAGGATGTACCTGCAGGAGTTTGCATGTAATGGTACTGGGATGTGCTTGCAGGAGTTTGCCTGTAATGGTACTGGGATGTGCTTGTAATGGTACTGAGATGTGCATGCAAGAGTTTGCGTGTAATGGTACTGGGATGTGCTTGCAGGAGTTTGCATGTAATGATACTGTGATGTGCTTGCAGGAGTTTGCGTGTAATGGTACTGTGGTGGAACATCCCGAGTATGGCGAAGTGATCCAGCTTCAGGGTGACCAGCGCCAACACATTAGTCAGTTCCTTAAGAAGGTTGGCCTCGCTCGAGAGGACCAACTCAAGGTATGTGACGTCACACTCCATCTCAAATATCTTCTTCATGAATTTGTTTGTAATAAACCGATGCAGGAGATAATTATATTATACATTATTTCATATTTCCATTTTGTTAGAATTATGCAATAGTCGCATATATTTTAGGGACTCATGTTAATGTCCTCACATTTTTCTATCTGTATTTAAACTTGTTCAGATTTGTACAATAGTATTACAACCAGTTTATTGTTGTCATGCTTTATTGCATGTCCCTTGTGTCCGTATGTTATCATGAATGCAAACAGTCGAGGTACTTGTGAAGAATGCAAATAAAGTATGGCCACACAGTACAGCTGTATTAGCCAGGTTGGCAGCTCCTTATGTCGACCTTTTGATTGTCTAGTAACTGATGATTTGACGTATGAGGCATATCCTGTGCATTATAGGTCTGCTAATTTTCTTCCTATTCAAAATATTTTTTATTTGGAGGCAGACTTGTCAATTAATAACTTGTATGCAAGTTCCCATAATTTAAAGAATGCTCTTGCAGAGAAACTGGCTCATAAGGTTTGCAATAATCAGCTAAACCCTGGCTTCTGCAGTGCAACTTTTGCAGGCATTGAATTCTCAGGCCAAGATGTGCACTTGTTGATGCATTTTGGATGATGACAAGTACGATTGGCAAGATCATGCTGTGCACGTTATTGAGCAGAAAACTTTCATGTAATCAATTGGGATTTGTTAATTAAGCTGATGATGGTTTCTTGTGTTGTAGGTGCATGGTTTCTAAATGACTGGTGGATGATTCACAGACCAAACAAGAAGTCACTGCTTGAGACCTGAGCTGTCAATGGACTGTTTCTCTAATACTCATGGTCATCTAGCACTGCAGATAGCCATGTATCTACATGCCACCGACATATTCACATCATGGAGCGGACATATTTCTTTGGTTTAACTATTACTATTTTTGAGCAGCTTTGTATTTTATGGCTGGACGCAGGTGAAAGTTTTACGCTGTAGCCGTGCGGTAAACGTGCTCGTCTTACACACATACGCAGCAGCTGTGCAAGTGTAAATGGCTTACTGATCACAACGGCTGCTTTCCCATAGTTATATAGCTTGTCGAGTTGTAGTTATTTGGTGTATACAAACTTAAAAACTAGCACATTCAATTTCCGGTTATTTAATGTAGGAGGTGCATGGAAGGGTAAGAAACGCCATGAAGGTTAGATTGAAATTGGTCGAGCCTAGTTGTGTCTAACGACAGTGAACATTTAACATGTAGTTGGTTATTCTATGTAATAATTATGCTTGCTGGCTTTTGAAAGGTCAATGGTGAATTGATGATCAGGTTTTGTTTACTTACCCCGCTTTTGATGATTAAAATCACGTATTTTGTTCCAAGCCATCTGACAGAGATTTGAATGTATTAAATCAATTTTACCCCACTTGTTGACTTGGCATGTTATTTTCTGGCAGACGTTACTTTTTATACAATTTTCATTGGTATGACTGTTTTGACAAGAAAATACACGTGATTAGTAGCTGGAAGTCACATAATGTTTATGATAAGTGTTTGCATATGGTGCTCCAAAATCACACACTTGAGTTGAAAATAGTTTACTCTAACATTGGCCAATTCCATCAGTAAATGGTATAAATAACAAGGTAGGAGACATGAAGGTGTGATGACAAGATTCAATAATGCAAAACTTCATTACTAATCTTGATCACCCATTACTCTCAACACACAATGTTGTCTCGTGCCGAGTGGAAAGCTACCATACTCCTTTTGATAATGATTTGAAGTGAAGAGGATATATGTAGGAGGGGGGGGGGATGAATTTGACAAATTCTGGAAGATTCACTTCCCATCTAGTTAGTAGCTAGCTTTTTCCTATGAACAAGATCACTATCCAACAAGTAAAACTCGCTTTGCGTCATGTTGACAAGAAACATGAAGGTTTGTTGAACGCATGTCCATGTTCAATATTACCGGTGTGCGTTAAATCCGTTTCCCAGCCAGTCGGCACCACTATTCTGTCGGTTTCCTTGTTCAAGGTTCATAGTTATCATGCAGCAATAAAATTAGTTTGCTTATCCTGTATATATATAACTAATTTATTACAACAGCTTTAAACGTCCAGCTAATAGTGATGGATAAAACGAATAGAATACCGAACATTTTAGCCGACCAAGTAGCAAGCATTTTGCTACCAGGGGTCGTTCGAGTATGCCAACTTACGTTTGGCGTTTAATCATCCTTCGTCAAACAAAACCTGTGCTCCAAGAAGGGGATATGGGACAATCAGCGTTGTGTGATCTTTCTCTTCTGTCACTAGCATACAATGCCTACGATTAGGTCTCGCATTTGGTAAAAAAAACGGATATTTTCAGAGCGACTAAATTCCGTAAAAAGTAGTTCCATAGGCTGTGCGACAGTCAGAGGGCGGAATTATTTGCCTATTTCGAATCGTACTATGTGGAGCCACTGTTGTGATCTCATTTTTCGGCATGACACGCTAGATGGAACTACTATTTTTGACTCCAATAGGGGTCTCTGAACTTTGGGCGTTTGCCAAGTAGAATGCTGTGGTAATAGTCGGTCCTGTAGCGTTTACATTATAAATCTATAATAAAGAATGAAATTGCACTACCATAAGTTAGAAAAGCAGCATATAAAATGATACAGATACGACACACAAAATAAAACAAATCTGAAATGGTAGAACCATTTTGATTTATATTTAAATAGCCATATATTGTTTGAGTCTAAATGGTAATATTTAATGTTTTATTGTAGAATCATGCTAAATGATAGCATAATCTAAATATTCTGATATACTGACAGCCAAAATAATAATGTGATTTAATATGCAACATTAAACTTATTTGAATTATCTGTCAGTTTTGTTTTAATTGATTTCGGTAAATATCATGTTCACAATACACATCAAGGGTTAATATTTATAGAGCGCAAATTCCATAAAAAAAACTTTATTTAAGACTAATAATAAATACAAAATAAAATAGGCTAATTATTATTATGTTTACATATATATGCACACACCATACGTATGCACACATACCTAAGTAAATATTGATACACTCAAAATAATATGTATAAAAAGTAAGACTTGCAGTAAAATGTTGATAATATATATATATTAACATCACATAGTGTTGTGACACCTTTGTATTGGAAACTGAACTGAGTGGCCAGGTAGATATTTATCAATAATGGAAAATTTATGTTATTAATCTAATGTGTTTCAAACAGACAGACACAATGTTAGCTGTGTAACTATCCTAATAAAATTAAGATCTGATTGATCAAAGAATGCGAGGGAGGATGGGAGTGGAGAAGGAGGATGTGGAAGCAGTGATTGGAAAAGAAGGGGAACAAACTTAGGATCAATATGTAGGCCATCTTTACCTCCGACTACAAGGAGAAGGAGCGCAACAAAAAACGTGTGGATAAATGGAAATGGTAGAAACGTTTCTCAGTAGGAAGTATGATCATGACTATGCAAACAGCAAAGTTTGTAGATTTTTGCAAAATTAAAGGTGTGTGTGGCAGCTACGACAGAGTAGCAAGATAAAGGGAACAAGATAGATATGTGTGGCATTTAAGAAAGAGTCACAAGATATAGTGAACTTGACAGATGTGTGTCAAAATAAAGAGAATTTGACCACCTAGTGAGTGTCTGGCATACTAATAAACAACAGCAAAACTAATGTTATAAGATATCACTTGTTTCATATATTGCTTTAATACACTATTGAAACATACTCGTATTTACAGTAGGCCCTAAGATCAATCAACCTGTCACAGCCAGGAGTGAAATAGGAGTACGCATCTCCAACAAAGTATTGAGACAAGTTGTTAATCTTGAAAGTATTGCAACAAAAGAGCCCATTAAAAGATGCTTGCAGTGACAACGGAAATAACATTCTTACATAATTAAAATATACATTATTTGTTGTGTAATTAATGTAATCCATTTAATAATCTGTATTTAAATATGTACACTGGTGTATTTCAATATGTACATTGGTCAATTAATTCGGACCCCGCACATGAATCATGTTTAACCAGTGATTTATCAGTGCAGGATTAATTACACAAAACCATTGTATAGCAGACACCACTAAGAATAACGTCCAATGCAACATACATACAGGTAGGACTACAACAATGTATTCATTATATACTGTAGTTCATTATACACTGTAGTAGAGGCATCCAGTAAGTTCAGATATCCGCTGTAGCAGGTTTTAATGTCGGTTTTAGTGTGCATAAAAATACTGGCACCATAATCTTACTATTGCACTGTTTACAGAAATACAAGACAAACATCACGTTGCATGAACTACACACGTCCATGTAGAAACACATGCCCAGTTATGAGAGCTACACTTGTCGCAGACATAATTTAAAAGCTAATAAAAACATTATTAAAAACACAATTTGTTTCCCAAAACATTCAACACTTCACAGTTCTTTTGTTATAGATTTGACATAACAATAATGGAATAATAATGACCTTATTTTTTGCAAATTTAAACCGATGTCATTGAAAGGCTATCATGAAAATATCTGGTAGTTTCTGAATTTGTTCAACAATGCAGCCAGCAATAAATTAAATCACTTGTTTAGGATACAGCCATCAAACTTTTTAGGATACTGCCATCAAACCTTGGTTTTCACCCATCACATCAATAATGAAACCATTCCAGTGAAACGTTTAAGAGTTGACTGAATTTCATGTTTGCTTTGAAGGCATAAAATTCATTGAAGTGAAACCAAAGTGGCAGTGAGAAGTTATCTGACTTATGTACTATGCCCAGAAGCCTAATAAACTGCATCTGTATCATAATTTCCACATTGAAACTATTGCCGATGTTTGGATTATTTAAAAAAAAATTAATCAGAAGATTTACTAAAACAATTTCTCGGAAAACCAAATTAATGTCCTGACAAATTGATAGCTTTAGAAAATAAAAACGATGTAATAACATTTGGTGAGGTAGACATTTCAACAGTTATAGTAATTAATAATATTTGCTGCCAGATCTGTACATGCTAGCAGTGCAGTATAGTTTCTCAACTGTTTGCACATATCTACCCAGAAGACCCGGGCGATCTTCCTTAAGATATGCACCAGATACTATCACAAAACTGCACACAAGTAAAATCAACCAATCACACTATGATCTGGTTAAAAATATAAATAAAATGCATCCATGCATTAATGTTTTTGTAGGGCGAGTCAGTGCACTGTAAGATATCCCAACATGTGGGTTCCTGATCAGAGAAATCCATGTCACGCACTTAGTGACACAAACATCCGACATGTCACTATGACTCACACAACTGCCAGCACTTGGAAATTGGAATGCATATTTGATGACACAAAACAGACCACAACAGGTTGCCGTAAGCTGCCGTTGGAGTAACAAGTATGTTAGAGATTGTCCATATTTGTGAAACGTCTGATCACGTGACACTGATGTTATTGTGTCGACTGTCTTGTACGGTGCATAGGACGCCATTTGTGTGTACTGCCGTTAACGTCGGCTTGTCGTGTGACGCTTCTAATGTTGTGCTTTTGTGGAGTGTCACCGCAGCTTTGATGTGTGGTGCTTCTGACGTTGGTGTGGTTTTGTGGTGTGTGACTGCTGTCTTGGTGCAGGGTGTTTCTAGCGTTGTCGTCTTGTGGGGCGTTATGACTGGCATGTTGAGTTGTATACCTTGTGTTGTTTTCTTCGTCAGTTCTGGTTTGGACAACATCTGAAATCGACAAGAACACGTTATTAATAATTGAGGAAATAGGAAGGCGACATAGCTGTGAACATCAGTTAACTGGGCAAATATTAGTCTTGAAAAATTGCTCAAACAGTAACAGTTGAATGAATGTCTTAGTGAGTTATATCAGAATGTTATTTTAGGGTGTGCTTATATCTGGTATCAGTAATGCATGATCCTGCCTGCATACTAAAACAAAACATATGCCCCCCCAGAACTGTAATTCAGATGTCGCTTAATTATCTTTCAACAATCATTTTGTTTTCACAAGTTATCCTGGATATAGCCAGAAATTTTGAATAGTTCCATCTTATTGCAGTTTGAAAATTTTGGACTTGAATCTTGGCGGATTCAACACAATATCTTTTATTCTATATATTTATCTTGAAAATTACTTTCCTGTGCAATGCCATTGTTATTTGCTAATAAAACGCAACAGGAAACATTATATCACACACGATGAGATGTACCTGTATGAGGTTGTCGAGGCCAGTGAGGTAGCCGTCCTCGTGGTTGCCGACAGCCCACGGTGCCCGGTGTGTGATGGGCGTTGACTTGTCAAGGAGTCTTGTCTTTGCGAAGTCAATCATCCACACATTCGCTTCATTGCTTTGGTCGAACAGCAGCAGCAGTGAACTGCCAATCACCTGGGACAACACAAACAACATAAGATGAGCTTGTGGAATAGTACTCTCGATCTCAATATAATTCACAGATACAGCATGTTAAAGTTTGCCTAGGTCACAATAACAATTATGAGCATGTTCTCTATCAATTTTTTTTTGGCAGACAATGTTTATGTAATTAATATATAAAATGTATGTGCAATTAAAATACTTTAAAAACAAGTTTTGATTTATACATTACATTAAAGCACTCCATGGATTCATAATGAGGCACGTAAAACTATGAATTTTATCAGAATCACCAACATTTGGTGTAACTCACCTCCATGTGGTTCTTGAAGAATTCAGACTTCTCAAACTTCCTGCGAATTTCCTGACACCGCTTCACAAATTTTGCCTGCACGCTGGCATTTCCATCAAGGAACTTTGCGAGGATATCAGTGACCTGGAGACAAAAACAAAATATTTATTAATACAAGAAACACTTTCAATGGACATTTTACAAAGCATTCTTTTTTCTCATGTAACTATTTAGGACATTGTGAAACATCAATACAAGTTGTAACATCAATGCAAATCTGTAACAACAGAATACATTTGTAACAACATTACAAGTTCTTAACCCAGAACATGACATTTGGCACCACAAAGTGGGCAAATATGTCTTGCTAAAACTCTTCTGTGCAACCAAAAGAGCTCCGGTATGTGCCAGTGGGAAATGGGAATAAAACACTCACTTGTTCTTTCGTCTTCACCTTCTGGAGGTCAGTGACAGGCGGCTTACCCGGGACCTGGGAAACACACAAAAACCCGTTGTAGCAAGAGTTATAGAGACTGCAAGAGAACTTATTATGTCTTATAATACGAGCCCAATCGTTGTATCCACTGACATGACCTGAGTTTGCTAGAATGTGGGTTTTATTACCTAATCATGAATTTCAAACACATTCAGCAAATACTTCTGAAGCAGTACTTATAGAAATATACTTGCTGCATTATGTCTGAACAATGACAAACACATTCAGATTAGATGGAAAACGGACAAAATTACATACAAAAAATCCCTTGGCTTATGCGTCATATAACATACTTATTGAATTGACTTTGTTATGTTATTGTTATGTAAAACAATTTGAGTTTTTTATAATCTAGCCTTGATATGGAGATTCAATAGCTGCCCCAGTTGTCCGTTTGTTTATTTATCTGATAACTTACCCGCACTGCCTGTACTCGGAAGCCCAGTGTTGAAGTGGTGCTGCCTTTCTCTCGAAACTACAAACACAATGACAGAATCACGTTATTGACACAGCAAGTAGGATATGAAATTTAGCTTAAAATGTACATTAACTTAATATTTCCATAAATTACATCTACATGCAAAATGTGTTATTGAAATTTCAAATCTATTAGTAAGAAATTGAACTAGTACCAAATGTTTGTAGAAGTGTTGGTGGTAATAGTTGTAACCATGATGGTTATACTAATAAAAGGAGTAGTATACTAGTGGTATACTTATAGTAGTCATAATCATAGCAATCGTAGTAAAAATGGCATTGCCAGTGACAGGTACATGTAGTAATAATAGTCGTAATAATAATAATTAACAAATAAGTGTAAGTGGTTTTTATAGTTAAGTTAGTTGTTGCACCAGCAGCAACAAAAACAACAATAACAGTGTCAGTCATGTGGCTCCCCCTACCTGCATATATCGTAACTTTGTGATGGCTTTCTCCTCATTGTCCTCAGAGGTCGGTTCTGATGGGTCGATCTTGATCATCTTTTCGTACAGATCTTTGCGCAGTGTCGTGTTTGACACTTCTGATTCCAGAAACGTCCTGAAATAAAAGACCGGTGTAATTTTTTTTAAACATCAGCCACATGTATGAACATTGCATTTAAACCTGTTTAGATTTAACAAGTTTGCAATCCAGTACAAACCCCAGATGACAAGTGCACAAAAATGCCTACAGTCTAACAATTAGAACGAAGATAAGTTTCACTGGGAAAACAGGTTAAATATAACAAAACCGGGGTCATAAATTTCAACATCACATGTATGTTCAACAACAGTGAATGAATCTCACAAGAAGTAAACATTTCTTTAAAAGTAAAAATTCTGGCGGGCAAACTACAGGTATCTTGGAATTAGAACAGACACAGCTATATATAGGACCAAAAGTAGGTCAGACAGTAGCCAAAGTATGTCAATTCAACTAATATTTTGTGCAATCATTCCAATGCCTTCGTCTGAATACACCTCATAAGCACAACAGCTTAAATAACAGACAACATATTGGGTTTACTTCTGATAACTGCATAGCCAATTCATGGAACAAATCCTTAACCAGTTGAGTAACCAGTATCAATGATTGGTCAATATTGCATTATGTCATGTGATGCCACCTGTTAACAAAATGGACTTTCAAAATGCCAATCTTTCTTTACAGCTACAAACAAATGTATGAGACATTACAAGAAGTCTTAAAGGTACCATACCTGGTTCCCATCTTGATATCCATAATGAATGGATCAGAGAAGTGTTGAAGTAAGTCTTCCATTTCAATATAAGCTGAGAAGTGAGTTAAGCAAACATCCAGTTGTTTAGGAAATGAACAAATTTTTTACCAATCACTGTGTTTGTTATAATAAGACATTGTTTATCTCTTGATCACTGTATACAATTACATCTATGTATTATTTATATTTAACATTCAATAGCCTGAATAAAAAAATGTGCATATATAATCTCATTCAAGATTAAACCAACTAAAACAAGGATCACTGCCAACTAAAAAAATGATTGTGATGGTCACAAAACGTGTGCATTTATCCGCAACCACAATGGCCATCCCTGAAATATGATAAGTATGCACAGTCAACGCGAATGGCATCAATCGTAACTTGCACTGACGTCACTGGCAGTCATTATTTACTTGCCGCTACAATAGATCTGTGTGTGCCAAAGCCAACGGTCCACACTGCCTGCAGCTCATTAGTTCACGATACACACATTCCTGCAGACACTGTGGTGTTTTTGTCAAACAAAATCTGTTAAGAACCATCGCTTGTTCTTGACCAACAAACAACTCGTTTCACACTGTCACGTATGTAAACCCGATAACTAATTATATTCGCTCACGTATAAAGTCACGATTTTTTACGTCATGACAGAAACATGTGTCATGTGACCATAGAAAGGATACAGTTTTCGTTGTATTCCACCTCTCTGTAGAACTTCGGAATCACATCCTTCGTGATGTCGTTCAGCAGGAGTTTATATGCCAATGTTTCCGAGTTTTCCTTTCCCAGCCGTTTCTTCCATATTGTGTTGGGCCCAGCAGGCGCAAATGAACCTGAGAAGAAAACAAACATATCGTCATTCCGCTATGTAAAAACACAAATCTCAACTGACTGGAGTGTCAAATTCCGGGTGAGTCTCGACCACGTTAAAATTCCAGAGATGTTCCAAATGCATCACAATTACTCAGTAGTGCATGCACAGTAAAATCACAGTCAGTTTCAGAAAAAAACAGTTATGGAGGAGAACAAAATACATAATTTTGGTTGGCAAATTACTGTAATCCCAAAAGGTGAAGGAAATTCATTTCTCGCTCCCATCTTCAGTCCTGGTTTTCCGGTTTTTTTTCATTAGTAATTGTATATCAGTCTTATGTCTATAATTACATAAAATGATTTTACAATAAAACAATTGGATTTAGTACCTCTAAAACTAGCAATTTTTACTCAATTTAAATATTACAAGAATTACTACAAAATTGTTGTCGACTGTGATTAGCTGGAATCCTCGCACTTTTAGTTTCCCAACACACTGGATGGAGCCAGATAAACTTACCTGGATGGCCTGCCAGCTGCACCCAGCAGTTCTTCCTGTTCTTCAGGAGAGCATCGCAGGCCGGTAGCGTCAAATCCAGTGCATTCTGAAAACAAGAGGCACCTCGTTAACTGAGGGCAGTATTCTTGGGCTCCAGCACAGTAACGATGTCGCGAAACTAATCACAAATATTTTGGTGTTCATCCTTTTCTTCCCCTTTGATCTGTTGCACTGTGGAAGCAACATCACTTTGCATCTTTTACTCTGTAAATGAGTCTTTTCTACAAACATTGTAATCCTCTGCTAATCTCTCCCTCCCTTGATTGTTCACCCTTGCCTTTTGGAAGACTCTCTCAATGCTACCTTTTCGTCGTCCTCTCCTCTTATAAAATTGTTTCGATGTTATCACCACAGATCTTAAAGAAACGCTATATTTAAATTAGGAACAAAAAAGGAACACATTAATTAATGTATCATATCCAAGAATACCATCTCTGTCACTGGTAAAACAAAGTATAAATTATTTTGTAACACTTCTACAATCGCTGCAGAGTACAGATCCCTCTCAGTTTTCATAAGTAACAGAATACTGACTAACTTACATGTTAAATTATAGAAGTTATAATTAATAGTTATAATTAAAAAAAAATTTTTCTCCAAAATGTGGTATCAAGTTTGACAGATGATGCATTAGATAAGCAATGCACTAATCAAAATTTGTATAATATTAAATCAACACAACGATGAATAACTCAACTGCTAATTAAAGTAAAAAAACTTGAGACTTGAGGTCACTTGCTTGCTTAGAAGTGACAGTGTTTCCACTGCATGGCTGGTGGATGTGTGACAGGAGCAACTAGTACTGATGTCTTCAAAGAGATATCAGATTCCCACTAGAAAAAAATACTGCAGTCTACACGGCTATAAACACACGCACGCCGAAACAAAATTTTATGACCACTGAAACTCCCATTAAGCAAGACTGTGAAGATCCTACCATGTAACAACCAATATACTCACACCATCACAGATACATGGGAGGTTCCCGTCAAAATCACCCGCAACCATCACTGGCAGTAATGAATCACAGTCCGTGCTGGTGTAACGTGTATGTTCAGCATTCAGCCAGAGTACATATGTCAATAAGGTCTGACGCTGCTCGAACGTGAGCTATATAAGACCGGTCGCGGCTGACCGACATCAAAAACCGGAGGTTTCCACCTACGGCAGAGAGGGTGAATGTGCCACTGGGCTACCTATATCTGCGCCTGAGTGACACAGGGTCTGGCTCACTGCTCGTTATCTCAAGTACGTGTGACTCGACATCAGCGATAACATTCAAGCGTGCTGCCTGTATTGGTAATATCAATATTGGATTGTGGAACCAACAATTACATGATTGTTGTGTCTTTGGCATTGTGCCTTGTGTACACACGCAAAAACACACACACACACGCAAACACACACACGCAAACACACACACACACACGGCATCTTTACTGCAGTGGCTGTGACCCATCATTATTGCCTCTATCAGCGATAGAGGCTTGTTGCCGTTGGGCTATTTATATTTCCTATATTCGAGTATGAATGACGTAGATCTAAGCTACATGTCCCAAGGGCCTGGCAAACCTGGCAAACTGCCGGCTTGTCGCAAAGAATGACAACAATTCTAATGTGTCGGTAATATCAATATTATTATGGAACAGTTTGGGGACTCGCGTTATTATAGCACTGCACTGTACTTATATAAGGTATGGAGCAATTTGTGAATACCGCAGTCACAAACCCAGGTCCATGGTTGACGGCAGTTGTAAGACATATTCCACACTGGGAATCTCCCATCCCAAACAGTGAAGTCACCATAAGAAAAAGTACAATAACTGGAGTGGGGAATTGGGGATATCCTGTCCCACATGCTATAATCACATTGTGCCAATCTTCTCCAAATCTCCACTAAGTAGGGTGGGGATCTCCCATCCCAAATAACAATAATCATGGTGTCAGAATCTTCACTAACTGGAGTGTGGGTACCCTGTCTCACACAGTATAATCCCCTTATGCAAATCTCCTAAGTTCATCTATGTTAGCACATGTAACACATCTGAAATGAACTCAAATGCATTTGCAACTGCATGTCGAAAACATCTATGTTTGAATGCAACTCCGAAAACGTGTGCATGCAATCCTGGAAAATGGCTTTTGGTATAATTGTAACAACTGTAACATTTGCATTCAAATGTACTGATATCTTAGCAAGCCTGTGTCTGGTGTATGACGTTACATCTATGATAGACAAGTCATCTGAAGAAAAATATTTTTGCTCCAAAAATCATCTTAGGAAAACTTACTTAAAGGTGCTCAATCATTTCGATTGTTGTGCTCCTCACGTGTCAGACTAATTTCACGAAACGTAATCGTATCAGGTATTCATTATTGATACACTGGTTCATTTGTACGTATGCTTTACTTCGTTTTAGTGAAATTAACAGACAAACAATAAAATGATTTTCGGTCAGTCCTAACCGAATATCAAGACACATATCTGAACTTGGATTTGGTCTGAGATAGACCTCTCGTGTAATAGTCACGTGAACGGGAATATGCGGCGACATCGGCCTTTGACCCCTACCTTTCGGTGCCTGGATTCAGTCAACATTACGTATTTACGAGTCGCCATCCATTTTTTGTACAAGTGATAGCTCGATAATTTTATCTGTGACGAAGGGATGCCCACGGATATATGTCACCGACTCGGCTAAAAAGAGGGTGAGAGCGGAAAGACAGAGAGTATCCGCGTGCAAAGGTGTATATTGGAAAGGTTATGGATTTGTGAAACCGAACGAAAGAAACGGCTGGCTTGAAAAGTGATGCAGCATTCGCCAAGTTTCTTCTGGACAGGTTAGTAATATTGAATTTATCAGCAAGCACACACACTTGTGACTGTGTGTTCAATAGATGGAACAGCCAAAACAATAAAGCCGTCATCGTCCGCCATCTTCATTCCATCTTCGATCGACGTTCCATCGCACATGAATATACATTATTGTAGATATTATGACTTTATATTGATGGACATGTTATATTATATCAATAGTTAACTAAGTGCGAAGTGTCAGTCTCTTGCGAAGCACACACCGAATGGTAGATGAACTTAAAAATCCGCTCCATCGACGTTCCGCGACGTTTCATCGACGTTCCATCAATCCGTGTCGTTCCATCGCAAATTAATATACAGTAATGTAGATATTATGCCTTCATATTTAAGGACATGCCGTATTATATCAATATTTAACTATGTATAATGTAATACATAATACAGCTGTAGCACCCACTGGACATTCACACGTTACTCTCAATCACTGACTGACACTGCCACTGGCTGGACATTTGAGACTAATAAAATAATCGAATGCCTAAAATAATTGCCTGGATCTAACTATAAGTACTTGCTTTCTTGGATGTCAGTTGAAACTTGAGTCACTGGCTGCTTGTAGTGTGCACTTTGATCATCAAAGCTAGTTACATTTACTGACAGCAGATCAGTGACAATCACCTCAGGAACCACATAATACCCAGTAAAACACAGCTACCAATTGACCTTTAGATACATATATAATATTATATATATTTACGTGTAGTAGTGCTGTCAAACCATGTTCACCTTCACACATAATCTGACTCATTCCATATTCCAATTCATGACTTTGTTTGACAGCTTCAACACAAAGGCGTGAACTACCTCAACACCACTGCAGCCATCACATATGACAAGATCTGTGGTGGCTCTATCGAGCATCAGCGGTCATAGCAAAGGCAGCTCACTGTCGGGTGTCCAGTCACTTGCTGAGGCTGGATGCAGCTCAGGACAGTAAGTAAACGTAAGTATTATTTGCTGCTGGTATGCAAACGTGATATATACAGCTGTATATATATATATACATAAATCATAGCATAACATTTGGAAGATATGCAAACATGTGTTTGGTTGTTTTGACAATTATGTTTTATTCTGACCAATCTTATTATTTGGTACACCATCTTTGAAAATGTTTCAACAGCACCCCCCCCCCCCCCCCCCCGTCTTCCGATATCACCACTCCAGCCGAGCAGCTGAAGTTATAGCGGCTTGATAGCGACAAAATTTAGACTACACCATTTGGTTCAGTCGCCAGTGGAGGTTTTTGTGCCCCCCAGACCAGACTCCACCACTGTATGTGATAGTTTTGGTTGTCTGCATTAGGATTTTGCAGTAATGGGTGTCCTCGTTAAATTGCATATTGTTAGAAATGCATGTGAATTAAAGTAAAGACAATGTAAATTAAAAACACTTTATTGAAACTATTTGATGAGATCATGACTACAAAATTATGAAAAGCACAATACAACTACAGGTACAATCATTGTACTTGATGTGTATAATGTAATAATTTTTAATATCACATTCACATAAAATGCAAAGCAACAATAGAAACAAAAATTAGGAAGAGGTTAAAAAAATGTCAGGTACATATAACAAAACAAACAGTTACTTTTATCACAATTCTTTGTTACAAAAAAACAACACTACACATGTGATATCAAATGCTAGTTATATGTTTACAACTCACAAAATTAGTGACTAAACAATTATGTGTATTTAACAACAAATTTTTACATTTAATGCCCATAAAATGTAAACCAGTGAGAACAAATTACTTAGGACGATGTTTAGTTGAACAAATTTAATATGTACATATCAAATAAAAATAACTATATTATGATTTTTTGTTAAAAAACATCAATAGGATATAAAATTCAAAACTGTTGTAGTATGTGCAATGCTTGGTATTTTTACAACTCGCAAAAAATAGTGACTAGACTAGACAGGGTCATCGCCATGTGACTGAGAATTACATGTACAATCGCTACATGCTACATTGCTCCAGTTTACTCAGCTGTATGAAGAGTACCGGCTACAGACGGTGGATATTTTTGTATGAATAATCTTTGCATATTAATTTCAGTGTGGCTGAATTCTTCCCACATAAGTCAAGATGGTGTTTTCAATTTAACAGGTCTGCCAGGGAGTAAAGTTTAACGCGCTTTGAGTAATCCCAAGGACTGGATACTACACCATATCAGAACTAAACTTACCCAAGTGTTGTTTAATTATCATGCAAAATGAAAATTAATGTAAATTGTGAAAATATAAAACAGTGATAAAAAATAATAATTTAGAAAAATTATACATGGCATGAAAAATATATAACAGTCCTCGTGATACAAAGATAATTTAAACAAGTAAAATGCTGCTGTCAGTGTATCAACAGATTGTTGTTGAAAAATGTGAAAAGGCTTTCAATACCATTACTTCCTCACAAACTTGTGCCTGGTGTATGTTGCAAGAACTCAGCTGGCTGCCACTGACTATCAGCAACACAAAGGCAATGAAACCCTACCAGTTGTAACAATTCTGGATAATTAATGTATTTTTTCATGGACACTGCTAAAAGTTATAGTTGAATTGAATACAAATACCTTGTATTATTGACTTTTGATAAATGTGTCGTCACATATAAAAATATCATGCATGTCAGAGCCATCCTAATTGTCATTTTGTCTCCGGTATAGGTAGATGCAGACGTACAGCAAGATGTCAGGAAGCTGGTATGCAGTACCATCAAAGACAGCGAAAACATACAGTGATGTCATCGATATCTAAACCGATGCAGTTCACCGAAGAATGCTCGACACTGAACCTGTCTGACAGCATCGAAAGTTGTTGTCACTTCTGCAGACCCTGGCACCCACCGTTCCATCACCAACTACAGAGCTAGTCAGGCGTCATCACATTCTTATGTCGAGCAACCTGCATTCTACATTGGTTTCCAGGCAGTCAAGCTAACTGACTGACCTGGAAGCCAGTGTACACCCCATCGGCACTGGGGAATCTGTCACGGATTCAACACGACACAATTGGGATCACTCAGTGGACATTCATATGATAAACTGTTAATATGCAGCATGTTGCATGACTGTAGAATCTTGTCCGAGATCCTGGACAAATACAACTGCCCAGTATGCCATATTAACTTGGAGAGCTAGTGGTACTAAGCACACTAGTTCAATTTCCTGTAAAAAAAAGCATATATTCAGTAAACAAAAACAGGCATCATAGTAGTGTTGGGAGTAAATAATTATGATGTGTTCATTGTCATAATCAGTATATAATAATGTTTCATGTATGACCTGCATCATTTCACAAGAAAAAAGGCAGCAAGAAATGTTCTACTACAGCTGCATCTATACATGTTGATATCTTAGGAACAGTCAGTGTTTACCAGGGTTGTTCTGGGGAAGGGTGGCTTGATACAGCATGCAGACATTAGTGGAATATGCAATTTCTCAAAACGGTGAACAATTTTAACTATTTTTCTTTACTAGGTGTTCATTGTCATTACATGAATTTAAAATTGTTCAATTTCATTACAGTGACGCCTGATCTTAGTCAATATTATAGACTGATTTGAATTCTGCTCATCAGTAAAGCGCATTTATATTTTTAGTTTTGTTATACAACTTCATGTCAGTATCTGCCATGTAACTACTATACATATTCATGTTTTACATTTTAAGCCTGAGGTTGAATGGTCAAGGTGAATTTTGGAATTGACAGAATGAGGTGTTATTGTGATGCTAACAATATATTTTCCTCATCAAGTATTCAAAGGTTCATAATACGTATGTCTACCTTCTTCAAGAATGACTAATTTATTTTATAAACTTATTTCAGAGTCATCGCCATATGCTAAATACTGTTTAAAGGTGTATTAATATGTCTGTGTTGATACACTTGTGGGTATAATATACAAGTGCAGAAGTCAATCTAGTTTTCCATGCCCAAGATGTTATTATTAAAATGTGTATGAAAACAAATGTGGTATATTTAAATGTGCACATTACAATTTTTTGATAACTTATACGTGGTTGATTGTTATAAATTTGAAATTACCTGGATTGATCAAATGTGGGCCTGCCGCAGACTATGTATCCTCCCTGTGTCTGCCTGGCCCGGGTGACCGCCTCTAGCCCCTCTTCTGCCTCCTCTCATTCTCGGGTTGCAGTGTGGTCTCTAGCAATATCACAATTCAAGTTACATATATTATTATGTATTCATATATTGCTGTGGTGAGAGTATATACATATATTGGTAAATACATAAGAATAGCCGGCATATGTCAGTTGAAAGGTATCACAGGATACCAATTAATGCATTACATACACTAGGACCACAATGGAGACAAGTGCGTGCATTTTCTTGTGTAATCCTTATATATGGTGTACTCTAGGTGTATTGATATTTTATGAATTTACACGTTTACATTTTTATATTGAATAAAATCATCACCATCATGCTTGTCATAAAAATCTAAATTATTTTGCATAAAATACAATGCAAATCAACAATATTCTGCAGTAATAGTATCCAAAATATGAGTCACAAAAAATGTTTTAATAATTACGATCACCAACATACTTCCGTGTTTGACGTTCTGTTGCACAAAATTACGGATGCTCCCTGACTAAGTTACTTGGACGATCAACAGGGGCCTGCTGCCAAAGCAATGTTACTTGTCATTTCGCACCCTCACGTCATCTACTCTCAATATGTATTGTCGGAATAACAGCTTATTAACAACATCCTGCGTAACCAAATACAATACATATCAAATATTATGCTCGTTGTCACTCTCTGGCTGACATATGCCATATGGTGACTGTCTTGGACTTGTCAGGCTCGAGTCGAGTGTAGACATTCGCAAGTTGCAATTCTCGTTGAATTAATACACGGCTACGCGTTCTTGTTGCTAACTGCGATAGTGTAATACGTACCTTCGTACAACTACTTTGGAATTACAATCTTCATCTTGATACGCTAAAGCACGTGTGTGTTGTTATTGTTTTCGAATGCCTGGGATGCCGATCTCGCGTAAAGCACGTGACCGAAGTGGCGCAGTAGGCAGACAGCGCAATTGGCTTTCGCCAGCGATACCCGCTGTAACGACAACTCTTTTTTTTACGATTAAAAAACAAGTACGCATTTTTTAAAATTAAACCGACTGTGCGCACTAGTTAAACTATTCACACATTACACATCTGGACATAAAAGAACCGGATTGGCGATGGGCAAACGAAGTGATTGAGCACCTTTAATTTAGTAACAACTCCATTAAGAAAACCATTATGCTCCCCTCCTCAATGCAAGACTTATGTTAGTAACTTCACCCAGGGCGACTGGACCTCGGCACCTTGGAGGGGATGCACTTACAATGATCCAATGTTAGCATATTACTATAACATATCACTGAGACTGTATTAAATCACAAATGGAAATGGCAGCCATTGTTTAAGTTTAAAAAAACTGAGCCTCACAACTGGCATTTCACAGGTTTACATGAACAGAAGAAGAAGCAGAATGAGAGGGGCGGGACACGTGCAAAGAATGAGTGAAGACAGACTGTGAAAAAGAACACGGAAAGCAGAAGAGGGCGACAACCGACGAAGAGGAAGATCAAGGTGGAGATGGAATGACAGCCTGAAATACAACAGTGGGAGGGCAAGTGAGCAAAAAAAAATGGAAAATGATTGCGGACAACAGAGAAAGATGAGAGTTGACAAGAAAAACAAGATGCTATAAACTGAGTGATATGAACCCCATCCCACAAGGGAGCAAAGGGAAAGAAGAAGAACACTATGAATAGGCACTTCAATGAATCCTGTTACCGCGATGTTTTTACGTGCGCGCAGCGGCGTCGCAGCAGCGCCGTCTCGTTTACTCGGCACCTGGGTAGTGTTTTATTTCAACCTCTATTTTCGTGCTCTTTTCCCGGTCGTTTACGTCATTCGCAGCGGGATTCCTTTTGCGGGTAAGTCGAACTTTCTGTACGTCCTTTTCTTTTTCAAATTTGATCAAAATTATGGTAAATTTAATCGATTTGATGACATAGCTGTTTCAGTTGCAAATTTTTTAGTCTAGTAATGATTTGTATCGAACGATTATGTCTGTAGGTAGATCTATAGGATTAAATTAGTATGTGTTGAAAATTTCGTTGGCGTGTATGCTAGTGTATGCTTTTATTTAGACTTAGAAATAATATAAATTTCATTATGCAATAATTTTAAATAATTGTTGTTACATATTAAATCAACAATTTGTTAAAAAAATTTTTTTACATCAAATACGTAAATTATCCGACTTAATTTGTTTTAAAGTGTTTCAAGATAAACAGTCACTGCACAACATTTTGTAAAATGTAATATAAACCATAATGCCTTGGACAGATGTAACATAATTCGTTTCATTGTGTGACAACTGACATAATGCATTATTATAGAATTTCACTCTGCTCTCTTGAGTAACAGTTGCAGGGATAAGAAAATTATTTCACAAGATTTGCATGCAGAATCAAAACAGTTATCAAAATATGGTACACGATGGCCTTTTTATTTCAGATATTCGCAATTACATGCAGTGACACTGATCTTACACTGATCTGTGTCTGACTGTGTCTGTGAAGGTACCGAGCCACAGAGTCGTCTGAATATGACATTCATCACATGCCTGCATACATACACATTTAATCTTGCTGATTATATATCTGATATCTAGATTGAACGGTGTCCATTCAACACGACATGAACATTACTTATAGACATCATGTTGACGAACACAACGTTTTTCTACAAGATACTGAAATATGAACCAAGCTGCACAGATCTTGCAGTCTACTGGCATTAAACTATGAGACAATCAACTGCCAATATTACAAAAAGACTGCATTGTGAGCACACCAGACTTCTTCTTCATGACTTGACTCCCATGGGGAGTAACACAGAAAGCAGTCTTGCATTTGCCACATTTGGGTCCAGCGACGGAATACTGTGAACAATTTATGAACATTACTTCATCAAGTTCATGTTGAAATGCAGAACATTACATTATGAAGCAGTGACAATTTATTACTGGACTGTACCGAGCCTGCAACATTCATCCAACCTGTCAGGACACAGTCACACATAGACACAGTGAAGTATGACTACTGTATTGATCTGTTGAGTTTGTGTGCTATTTAGCCAATATTTACTTAATAAAGTTATTGTTAATTATATATATGACTTGTTAATGTATATTTATTATAATGTTTAATGTGGTGGTAAACATTGCATAAATTATATAACTGTCTTCATAATTATGGACATTCCAGCCTTTTATCGAAATGTAGTGGTCAGTCATTAGCGTGCTAATATTAGCCAATATTAACTTATTAATTAAGTTACTGTTAATGTGAAATGACTGGTTAATGTATATTTATTACTATAATTAATGTGGTTTACTGCTTTCATAAATGATACAAATATCTTCATAATCATGGACATTATGGCCTTTTAATGAAATGTGTCGGTTTGTCGAGGTTGCGCACTAATTAGCCAATATTGACTAATTAAATAAATTATTAAATAATTTGTTAATGTATATTTATTACCATTATT
The DNA here is from genome assembly GCA_963995525.1 of Escarpia spicata. Classification (NCBI taxonomy): domain Eukaryota; kingdom Metazoa; phylum Annelida; class Polychaeta; order Sabellida; family Siboglinidae; genus Escarpia; species Escarpia spicata. The sequence continues at coordinate 17,658,160 of OZ023212.1, forward strand.
AATGTGGTTATACACATTGCATAATATGTATAAATATCTTCATAGTCATGGACATTATGGCCTTTTACTGACATGTTTTGGTCTGTCGAGGTTGTGCGCTAATTACCCAATATTGACTAATTAATGAAATAATTATTATTTATAAATTATTTTTTAATGCATATTTATTACCATTATTAATGTGGTTATACACATTGCATAATATGTATAAAATCTTTATAATCATGGACATTATGGCCTTTAATTGGAGCGTTTCGGTCTGTTGAGTTTTGCATGCTACATAACTAAAATTAACTAATTAATTTGGTTATAATTAGTACTAAAAATATTAAATATTATAAATTTATTACTCTTGTCAATGTGTTTGAAACCCTGAAGACAGTATTTAAATATCTGTATAAATAAAAAAGTTATTACATTTTAAAGCAAATATTTACCTATAGAAAACACAAAAATTAGTTCATTTTGCCATTGTAAGAGTAACACAAAAATTACGCTGTTTTTTCGTCTTAAAATCGCAATATCTTTTGATCTATTAAAGGTATCTTAATAAAATAAACAGTTATGTGATCCTTAACCTATTACCTTTAATTTAAGCCCATTCCCAATGTTCTAGCATGATATTTAATTTTTTTTTTGAAGTGCCTACTATGAACAGATGCTTGGTAATATCAATATTGGATTGTGGAACCAACAATTACATGATTGTTGGTTTTTGACAAATTCTGGAAGATTCACTTCCCATCTAGTTAGTAGCTAGCTTTTTCCTATGAACAAGATCACTATCCAACAAGTAAAACCCGCTTTGCGTCATGTTGACAAGAAACATGAAGGTTTGTTGAACGCATGTCCATGTTCAATATTACCGGTGTGCGTTAAATCCGTTTCCCAGCCAGTCGGCACCACTATTCTGTCGGTTTCCTTGTTCAAGGTTCATAGTTATCATGCAGCAATAACATTAGTTTGCTTATCCTGTATATATATATAACTAATTTATTACAACAGCTTTAAACATCCAGCTAATAGTGATGGATAAAACGAATAGAATACCGAACATTTTAGCCGACCAAGTAGCAAGCATTTTGCCACCAGGGGTCGTTCGAGTATACCAACTTACGTTTGGCGTTTAATCATCCTTCGTCAAACAAAACCTGTGCTCCAAGAAGGGGATATGGGACAATCAGCGTTGTGTGATCTTTCTCTTCTGTCACTAGCATACAATGCCTACGATTAGGTCTCGCATTTGGTAAAAAAAACGGATATTTTCAGAGCGACTAAATTCCGTAAAAAGTAGTTCCATAGGCTGTGCGACAGAGTCAGAGGGCGGAATTATTTGCCTATTTCGAATCATACTATGTGGAGCCACTGTTGTGATCTCATTTTTCGGCATGACACGCTAGATGGAACTACTGTTTTTGACTCCAACAGGGGTCTCTGAACTTTGGGCGTTTGCCAAGTAGAATGCTGTGGTAATAGTCGGTCCTGTAGCGTTTACATTATAAATCTATAATAAAGAATGAAATTGCACTACCATAAGTTAGAAAAGCAGCATATAAAATGATACAGATACGACACACAAAATAAAACAAATCTGAAATGGTAGAACCATTTTGATTTATATTTAAATAGCCATATATTGTTTGAGTCTAAATGGTAATATTTAATGTTTTATTGTAGAATCATGCTAAATGATAGCATAATCTAAATATTCTGATATACTGACAGCCAAAATAATAATGTGATTTAATATGCAACATTAAACTTATTTGAATTATCTGTCAGTTTTGTTTTAATTGATTTCGGTAAATATCATGTTCACAATACACATCAAGGGTTAATATTTATAGAGCGCAAATTCCATAAAAAAACTTAATTTAAGACTAATAATAAATACAAAATTAAATAAAATAGGCTAATTATTACTACGTTTACATACATGCATACATATATATGCACACACCATACGTATGCACACATACCTAAGTAAATATTGATACACTCAAAATAATATGTATAAAAAGTAAGACTTGCAGTAAAATGTTGATAATATATATATATTAACATCACATAGTGTTGTGACACCTTTGTATTGGAAACTGAACTGAGTGGCCAGGTAGATATTTATCAATAATGGAAAATTTATGTTATTAATCTAATGTGTTTCAAACAGACAGACACAATGTTAGCTGTGTAACTATCCTAATAAAATTAAGATCTGATTGATCAAAGAATGCGAGGGAGGATGGGAGTGGAGAAGGAGGATGTGGAAGCAGTGATTGGAAAAGAAGGGGAACAAACTTAGGATCAATATGTAGGCCATCTTTACCTCCGACTACAGGGAGAAGGAGCGCAACAAAAAACGTGTGGATAAATGGAAATGGTAGAGACGTTTCTCAGTAGGAAGTATGATCTTGACTATGCAAACAGCAGTTTGTAGATTTTTGCAAAATTAAAGAAGGTGTGTGTGGCAGCTACGACAGAGTAGCAAGATAAAGGGAACAAGATAGATATGTGTGGCATTTAAGAAAGAGTCACAAGATATAGTGAACTTGACAGATGTGTGTCAAAATAAAGAGAATTTGACCACGTAGTGGGTGTCTGGCATACTAATAAACAACAGCAAAACTAATGTTATAAGATATCATTTGTTTCATATATTGCTTTAATACACTATTGAAACATACTCGTATTTACAGTAGGCCCTAAGATCAATCAACCTGTCACAGCCAGGAGTGAAATAGGAGTACACATCTCCAGCAAAGTATTGAGACAAGTTGTTAATCTTGAAAGTATTGCAACAAAAGAGCCCATTAAAAGATGCTTGCAGTGACAACGGAAATAACATTCTTACATAATTAAAATATGCATTATTTGTTGTGTAATTAATGTAATCCATTTAATAATCTGTATTTAAATATGTACACTGGTGTATTTCAATATGTACATTGGTCAATTAATTCGGACCCCGCACATGAATCATGTTTAACCAGTGATTTATCAGTGCAGGATTAATTACACAAAACCATTGTATAGCAGACACCACTAAGAATAACGTCCAATGCAACATACATACAGGTAGGACTACAACAATGTATTCATTATATACTGTAGTTCATTATACACTGTAGTAGAGGCATCCAGTAAGTTCAGATATCCGCTGTAGCAGGTTTTAATGTCAGTTTTAGTGTGCATAAAAATACTGGCACCATAATCTTACTATTGCACTGTTTACAGAAATACAAGACAAACATCACGTTGCATGAACTACACACGTCCATGTAGAAACACATGCCCAGTTATGAGAGCTACACTTGTCGCAGACATAATTTAAAAGCTAATAAAAACATTATTAAAAACACAATTTGTTTCCCAAAACATTCAACACTTCACAGTTCTTTTGTTATAGATTTGACATAACAATAATGGAATAATAATGACCTTATTGTTTGCAAATTTAAACCGATGTCATTGAAAGGCTATCATGAAAATATCTGGTAGTTTCTGAATTTGTTCAACAATGCAGCCAGCAATAAATTAAATCACTTGTTTAGGATACAGCCATCAAACTTTTTAGGATACTGCCATCAAACCTTGGTTTTCACCCATCACATCAATAATGAAACCATTCCAGTGAAACGTTTAAGAGTTGACTGAATTTCATGTTTGCTTTGAAGGCATAAAATTCATTGAAGTGAAACCAAAGTGGCAGTGAGAAGTTATCGGACTTATGTACTATGCCCAGAAGCCTAATAAACTGCATCTGTATCATAATTTCCACATTGAAACTATTGCCGATGTTTGGGTTATTTAAAAAAAATTAAATCAGAAGATTTACTAAAACAATTTCTTGGAAAACCAAATTAATGTCCTGACAAATTGATAGCTTTAGAAAATAAAAACGGGGAACTGAACAATAACTTGATGCACAGCTAACATGATGTAATAACATTTGGTGAGGTAGACATTTCAACAGTTATAGTAATTAATAATATTTGCTGCCAGATCTGTACATGCTAGCAGTGCAGTATAGTTTCTCAACTGTTTGCACATATCTACCCAGAAGACCCGGGCGATCTTCCTTAAGATATGCACCAGATACTATCACAAAACTGCACACAAGTAAAATCAACCAGTCACACTATGATCTGGTTAAAAATATAAATAAAATGCATCCATGCATTAATGTTTTTGTAGGGCGAGTCAGTGCACTGTAAGATATCCCAACATGTGGGTTCCTGATCAGAGAAATCCATGTCACACACTTAGTGACACAAACATCCGACATGTCACTATGACTCACACAACTGCCAGCACTTGGAAATTGGAATGCATATTTGATGACACAAAACAGACCACAACAGGTTGCCGTAAGCTGCCGTTGGAGTAACAAGTATGTTAGAGATTGTCCACATTTGTGAAACGTCTGATCACGTGACACTGATGTTATTGTGTCGACTGTCTTGTACAGTGCATAGGACGCCATTTGTGTGTACTGCCGTTAACGTCGGCTTGTCGTGTGACGCTTCTAATGTTGTGCTTTTGTGGAGTGTCACCGCAGCTTTGATGTGTGGTGCTTCTGACGTTGGTGTGGTTTTGTGGTGTGTGACTGCTGTCTTGGGTGTTTCTAGCGTTGTCGTCTTGTGGGGCGTTATGACTGGCATGTTGAGTTGTATACCTTGTGTTGTTTTCTTCGTCAGTTCTGGTTTGGACAACATCTGAAATCGACAAGAACACGTTATTAATAATTGAGGAAATAGGAAGGCGACATAGCTGTGAACATCAGTTAACTGGGCAAATATTAGTCTTGAAAAATTGCTCAAACAGTAACAGTTGAATGAATGTCTTAGTGAGTTATATCAGAATGTTATTTTAGGGTGTGCTTATATCTGGTATCAGTAATGCATGATCCTGCCTGCATACTAAAACAAAACATATGCCCCCCCAGAACTGTAATTCAGATGTCGCTTAATTATCTTTCAACAATCATTTTGTTTTCACAAGTTATCCTGGATATAGCCAGAAATTTTGAATAGTTCCATCTTATTGCAGTTTGAAAATTTGGGACTTGAATCTTGGCGGATTCAACACAATATCTTTTATTCTATATACTTATCTTGAAAATTACTTTCCTGTGCAATGCCATTGTTATTTGCTAATAAAACGCAACAGGAAACATTATATCACACACGATGAGATGTACCTGTATGAGGTTGTCGAGGCCAGTGAGGTAGCCGTCCTCGTGGTTGCCGACAGCCCACGGTGCCCGGTGTGTGATGGGCGTTGACTTGTCAAGGAGTCTTGTCTTTGCGAAGTCAATCATCCACACATTCGCTTCATTGCTTTGGTCGAACAGCAGCAGCAGTGAACTGCCAATCACCTGGGACAACACAAACAACATAAGATGAGCTTGTGGAATAGTACTCTCGATCTCAATATAATTCACAGATACAGCTTGTTAAAGTTTGCCTAGGTCACAATAACAATTATGAGCATGTTCTCTATCAATTTTTTTTTGGCAGACAATGTTTATGTAATTAATATATAAAATGTATGTGCAATTAAAATACTTTAAAAACAAGTTTTGATTTATACATTACATTAAAGCACTCCATGGATTCATAATGAGGCACGTAAAACTATGAATTTTATCAGAATCACCAACATTTGGTGTAACTCACCTCCATGTGGTTCTTGAAGAATTCAGACTTCTCAAACTTCCTGCGAATTTCCTGACACCGCTTCACAAATTTTGCCTGCACGCTGGCATTTCCATCAAGGAACTTTGCGAGGATATCAGTGACCTGGAGACAAAAACAAAATATTTATTAATACAAGAAACACTTTCAATGGACATTTTACAAAGCATTCTTTTTTCTCATGTAACTATTTAGGACATTGTGAAACATCAATACAAGTTGTAACATCAATGCAAATCTGTAACAACAGAATACATTTGTAACAACATTACAAGTTCTTAACCCAGAACATGACATTTGGCACCACAAAGTGGGCAAATATGTCTTGCTAAAACTCTTCTGTGCAACCAAAAGAGCTCCGGTATGTGCCAGTGGGAAATGGGAATAAAACACTCACTTGTTCTTTCGTCTTCACCTTCTGGAGGTCAGTGACAGGCGGCTTACCCGGGACCTGGGAAACACACAAAAACCCGTTGTAGCAAGAGTTATAGAGACTGCAAGAGAACTTATTATGTCTTATAATACGAGCCCAATCGTTGTATCCACTGACATGACCTGAGTTTGCTAGAATGTGGGTTTTATTACCTAATCATGAATTTCAAACACATTCAGCAAATACTTCTGAAGCAGTACTTATAGAAATATACTTGCTGCATTATGTCTGAACAATGACAAACACATTCAGATTAGATGGAAAACGGACAAAATTACATACAAAAAATCCCTTGGCTTATGCGTCATATAACATACTTATTGAATTGACTTTGTTATGTTATTGTTATGTAAAACAATTTGAGTTTTTTATAATCTAGCCTTGATATGGAGATTCAATAGCTGCCCCAGTTGTCCGTTTGTTTATTTATCTGATAACTTACCCGCACTGCCTGTACTCGGAAGCCCAGTGTTGAAGTGGTGCTGCCTTTCTCTCGAAACTACAAACACAATGACAGAATCACGTTATTGACACAGCAAGTAGGATATGAAATTTAGCTTAAAATGTACATTAACTTAATATTTCCATAAATTACATCTACATGCAAAATGTGTTATTGAAATTTCAAATCTATTAGTAAGAAATTGAACTAGTACCAAATGTTTGTAGAAGTGTTGGTGGTAATAGTTGTAACCATGATGGTTATACTAATAAAAGGAGTAGTATACTAGTGGTATACTTATAGTAGTCATAATCATAGCAATCGTAGTAAAAATGGCATTGCCAGTGACAGGTACATGTAGTAATAATAGTCGTAATAATAATAATTAACAAATAAGTGTAAGTGGTTTTTATAGTTAAGTTAGTTGTTGCACCAGCAGCAACAAAAACAACAATAACAGTGTCAGTCATGTGGCTCCCCCTACCTGCATATATCGTAACTTTGTGATGGCTTTCTCCTCATTGTCCTCAGAGGTCGGTTCTGATGGGTCGATCTTGATCATCTTTTCGTACAGATCTTTGCGCAGTGTCGTGTTTGACACTTCTGATTCCAGAAACGTCCTGAAATAAAAGACCGGTGTAATTTTTTTTAAACATCAGCCACATGTATGAACATTGCATTTAAACCTGTTTAGATTTAACAAGTTTGCAATCCAGTACAAACCCCAGATGACAAGTGCACAAAAATGCCTACAGTCTAACAATTAGAACGAAGATAAGTTTCACTGGGAAAACAGGTTAAATATAACAAAACCGGGGTCATAAATTTCAACATCACATGTATGTTCAACAACAGTGAATGAATCTCACAAGAAGTAAACATTTCTTTAAAAGTAAAAATTCTGGCGGGCAAACTACAGGTATCTTGGAATTAGAACAGACACAGCTATATATAGGACCAAAAGTAGGTCAGACAGTAGCCAAAGTATGTCAATTCAACTAATATTTTGTGCAATCATTCCAATGCCTTCGTCTGAATACACCTCATAAGCACAACAGCTTAAATAACAGACAACATATTGGGTTTACTTCTGATAACTGCATAGCCAATTCATGGAACAAATCCTTAACCAGTTGAGTAACCAGTATCAATGATTGGTCAATATTGCATTATGTCATGTGATGCCACCTGTTAACAAAATGGACTTTCAAAATGCCAATCTTTCTTTACAGCTACAAACAAATGTATGAGACATTACAAGAAGTCTTAAAGGTACCATACCTGGTTCCCATCTTGATATCCATAATGAATGGATCAGAGAAGTGTTGAAGTAAGTCTTCCATTTCAATATAAGCTGAGAAGTGAGTTAAGCAAACATCCAGTTGTTTAGGAAATGAACAAATTTTTTACCAATCACTGTGTTTGTTATAATAAGACATTGTTTATCTCTTGATCACTGTATACAATTACATCTATGTATTATTTATATTTAACATTCAATAGCCTGAATAAAAAAATGTGCATATATAATCTCATTCAAGATTAAACCAACTAAAACAAGGATCACTGCCAACTAAAAAAATGATTGTGATGGTCACAAAACGTGTGCATTTATCCGCAACCACAATGGCCATCCCTGAAATATGATAAGTATGCACAGTCAACGCGAATGGCATCAATCGTAACTTGCACTGACGTCACTGGCAGTCATTATTTACTTGCCGCTACAATAGATCTGTGTGTGCCAAAGCCAACGGTCCACACTGCCTGCAGCTCATTAGTTCACGATACACACATTCCTGCAGACACTGTGGTGTTTTTGTCAAACAAAATCTGTTAAGAACCATCGCTTGTTCTTGACCAACAAACAACTCGTTTCACACTGTCACGTATGTAAACCCGATAACTAATTATATTCGCTCACGTATAAAGTCACGATTTTTTACGTCATGACAGAAACATGTGTCATGTGACCATAGAAAGGATACAGTTTTCGTTGTATTCCACCTCTCTGTAGAACTTCGGAATCACATCCTTCGTGATGTCGTTCAGCAGGAGTTTATATGCCAATGTTTCCGAGTTTTCCTTTCCCAGCCGTTTCTTCCATATTGTGTTGGGCCCAGCAGGCGCAAATGAACCTGAGAAGAAAACAAACATATCGTCATTCCGCTATGTAAAAACACAAATCTCAACTGACTGGAGTGTCAAATTCCGGGTGAGTCTCGACCACGTTAAAATTCCAGAGATGTTCCAAATGCATCACAATTACTCAGTAGTGCATGCACAGTAAAATCACAGTCAGTTTCAGAAAAAAACAGTTATGGAGGAGAACAAAATACATAATTTTGGTTGGCAAATTACTGTAATCCCAAAAGGTGAAGGAAATTCATTTCTCGCTCCCATCTTCAGTCCTGGTTTTCCGGTTTTTTTTCATTAGTAATTGTATATCAGTCTTATGTCTATAATTACATAAAATGATTTTACAATAAAACAATTGGATTTAGTACCTCTAAAACTAGCAATTTTTACTCAATTTAAATATTACAAGAATTACTACAAAATTGTTGTCGACTGTGATTAGCTGGAATCCTCGCACTTTTAGTTTCCCAACACACTGGATGGAGCCAGATAAACTTACCTGGATGGCCTGCCAGCTGCACCCAGCAGTTCTTCCTGTTCTTCAGGAGAGCATCGCAGGCCGGTAGCGTCAAATCCAGTGCATTCTGAAAACAAGAGGCACCTCGTTAACTGAGGGCAGTATTCTTGGGCTCCAGCACAGTAACGATGTCGCGAAACTAATCACAAATATTTTGGTGTTCATCCTTTTCTTCCCCTTTGATCTGTTGCACTGTGGAAGCAACATCACTTTGCATCTTTTACTCTGTAAATGAGTCTTTTCTACAAACATTGTAATCCTCTGCTAATCTCTCCCTCCCTTGATTGTTCACCCTTGCCTTTTGGAAGACTCTCTCAATGCTACCTTTTCGTCGTCCTCTCCTCTTATAAAATTGTTTCGATGTTATCACCACAGATCTTAAAGAAACGCTATATTTAAATTAGGAACAAAAAAGGAACACATTAATTAATGTATCATATCCAAGAATACCATCTCTGTCACTGGTAAAACAAAGTATAAATTATTTTGTAACACTTCTACAATCGCTGCAGAGTACAGATCCCTCTCAGTTTTCATAAGTAACAGAATACTGACTAACTTACATGTTAAATTATAGAAGTTATAATTAATAGTTATAATTAAAAAAAATATTTTCTCCAAAATGTGGTATCAAGTTTGACAGATGATGCATTAGATAAGCAATGCACTAATCAAAATTTGTATAATATTAAATCAACACAACGATGAATAACTCAACTGCTAATTAAAGTAAAAAAACTTGAGACTTGAGGTCACTTGCTTGCTTAGAAGTGACAGTGTTTCCACTGCATGGCTGGTGGATGTGTGACAGGAGCAACTAGTACTGATGTCTTCAAAGAGATATCAGATTCCCACTAGAAAAAAATACTGCAGTCTACACGGCTATAAACACACGCACGCCGAAACAAAATTTTATGACCACTGAAACTCCCATTAAGCAAGACTGTGAAGATCCTACCATGTAACAACCAATATACTCACACCATCACAGATACATGGGAGGTTCCCGTCAAAATCACCCGCAACCATCACTGGCAGTAATGAATCACAGTCCGTGCTGGTGTAACGTGTATGTTCAGCATTCAGCCAGAGTACATATGTCAATAAGGTCTGACGCTGCTCGAACGTGAGCTATATAAGACCGGTCGCGGCTGACCGACATCAAAAACCGGAGGTTTCCACCTACGGCAGAGAGGGTGAATGTGCCACTGGGCTACCTATATCTGCGCCTGAGTGACGCAGGGTCTGGCTCACTGCTCGTTATCTCAAGTACGTGTGACTCGACATCAGCGATAACATTCAAGCGTGCTGCCTGTATTGGTAATATCAATATTGGATTGTGGAACCAACAATTACATGATTGTTGTGTCTTTGGCATTGTGCCTTGTGTACACACGCAAAAACACACACACACACGCAAACACACACACGCAAACACACACACACACACGGCATCTTTACTGCAGTGGCTGTGACCCATCATTATTGCCTCTATCAGCGATAGAGGCTTGTTGCCGTTGGGCTATTTATATTTCCTATATTCGAGTATGAATGACGTAGATCTAAGCTACATGTCCCAAGGGCCTGGCAAACCTGGCAAACTGCCGGCTTGTCGCAAAGAATGACAACAATTCTAATGTGTCGGTAATATCAATATTATTATGGAACAGTTTGGGGACTCGCGTTATTATAGCACTGCACTGTACTTATATAAGGTATGGAGCAATTTGTGAATACCGCAGTCACAAACCCAGGTCCATGGTTGACGGCAGTTGTAAGACATATTCCACACTGGGAATCTCCCATCCCAAACAGTGAAGTCACCATAAGAAAAAGTACAATAACTGGAGTGGGGAATTGGGGCTATCCTGTCCCACATGCTATAATCACATTGTGCCAATCTTCTCCAAATCTCCACTAAGTAGGGTGGGGATCTCCCATCCCAAATAACAATAATCATGGTGTCAGAATCTTCACTAACTGGAGTGTGGGTACCCTGTCTCACACAGTATAATCCCCTTATGCAAATCTCCTAAGTTCATCTATGTTAGCACATGTAACACATCTGAAATGAACTCAAATGCATTTGCAACTGCATGTCGAAAACATCTATGTTTGAATGCAACTCCGAAAACGTGTGCATGCAATCCTGGAAAATGGCTTTTGGTATAATTGTAACAACTGTAACATTTGCATTCAAATGTACTGATATCTTAGCAAGCCTGTGTCTGGTGTATGACGTTACATCTATGATAGACAAGTCATCTGAAGAAAAATATTTTTGCTCCAAAAATCATCTTAGGAAAACTTACTTAAAGGTGCTCAATCATTTCGATTGTTGTGCTCCTCACGTGTCAGACTAATTTCACGAAACGTAATCGTATCAGGTATTCATTATTGATACACTGGTTCATTTGTACGTATGCTTTACTTCGTTTTAGTGAAATTAACAGACAAACAATAAAATGATTTTCGGTCAGTCCTAACCGAATATCAAGACACATATCTGAACTTGGATTTGGTCTGAGATAGACCTCTCGTGTAATAGTCACGTGAACGGGAATATGCGGCGACATCGGCCTTTGACCCCTACCTTTCGGTGCCTGGATTCAGTCAACATTACGTATTTACGAGTCGCCATCCATTTTTTGTACAAGTGATAGCTCGATAATTTTATCTGTGACGAAGGGATGCCCACGGATATATGTCACCGACTCGGCTAAAAAGAGGGTGAGAGCGGAAAGACAGAGAGTATCCGCGTGCAAAGGTGTATATTGGAAAGGTTATGGATTTGTGAAACCGAACGAAAGAAACGGCTGGCTTGAAAAGTGATGCAGCATTCGCCAAGTTTCTTCTGGACAGGTTAGTAATATTGAATTTATCAGCAAGCACACACACTTGTGACTGTGTGTTCAATAGATGGAACAGCCAAAACAATAAAGCCGTCATCGTCCGCCATCTTCATTCCATCTTCGATCGACGTTCCATCGCACATGAATATACATTATTGTAGATATTATGACTTTATATTGATGGACATGTTATATTATATCAATAGTTAACTAAGTGCGAAGTGTCAGTCTCTTGCGAAGCACACACCGAATGGTAGATGAACTTAAAAATCCGCTCCATCGACGTTCCGCGACGTTTCATCGACGTTCCATCAATCCGTGTCGTTCCATCGCAAATTAATATACAGTAATGTAGATATTATGCCTTCATATTTAAGGACATGCCGTATTATATCAATATTTAACTATGTATAATGTAATACATAATACAGCTGTAGCACCCACTGGACATTCACACGTTACTCTCAATCACTGACTGACACTGCCACTGGCTGGACATTTGAGACTAATAAAATAATCGAATGCCTAAAATAATTGCCTGGATCTAACTATAAGTACTTGCTTTCTTGGATGTCAGTTGAAACTTGAGTCACTGGCTGCTTGTAGTGTGCACTTTGATCATCAAAGCTAGTTACATTTACTGACAGCAGATCAGTGACAATCACCTCAGGAACCACATAATACCCAGTAAAACACAGCTACCAATTGACCTTTAGATACATATATAATATTATATATATTTACGTGTAGTAGTGCTGTCAAACCATGTTCACCTTCACACATAATCTGACTCATTCCATATTCCAATTCATGACTTTGTTTGACAGCTTCAACACAAAGGCGTGAACTACCTCAACACCACTGCAGCCATCACATATGACAAGATCTGTGGTGGCTCTATCGAGCATCAGCGGTCATAGCAAAGGCAGCTCACTGTCGGGTGTCCAGTCACTTGCTGAGGCTGGATGCAGCTCAGGACAGTAAGTAAACGTAAGTATTATTTGCTGCTGGTATGCAAACGTGATATATACAGCTGTATATATATATATACATAAATCATAGCATAACATTTGGAAGATATGCAAACATGTGTTTGGTTGTTTTGACAATTATGTTTTATTCTGACCAATCTTATTATTTGGTACACCATCTTTGAAAATGTTTCAACAGCACCCCCCCCCCCCCCCCCCCGTCTTCCGATATCACCACTCCAGCCGAGCAGCTGAAGTTATAGCGGCTTGATAGCGACAAAATTTAGACTACACCATTTGGTTCAGTCGCCAGTGGAGGTTTTTGTGCCCCCCAGACCAGACTCCACCACTGTATGTGATAGTTTTGGTTGTCTGCATTAGGATTTTGCAGTAATGGGTGTCCTCGTTAAATTGCATATTGTTAGAAATGCATGTGAATTAAAGTAAAGACAATGTAAATTAAAAACACTTTATTGAAACTATTTGATGAGATCATGACTACAAAATTATGAAAAGCACAATACAACTACAGGTACAATCATTGTACTTGATGTGTATAATGTAATAATTTTTAATATCACATTCACATAAAATGCAAAGCAACAATAGAAACAAAAATTAGGAAGAGGTTAAAAAAATGTCAGGTACATATAACAAAACAAACAGTTACTTTTATCACAATTCTTTGTTACAAAAAAACAACACTACACATGTGATATCAAATGCTAGTTATATGTTTACAACTCACAAAATTAGTGACTAAACAATTATGTGTATTTAACAACAAATTTTTACATTTAATGCCCATAAAATGTAAACCAGTGAGAACAAATTACTTAGGACGATGTTTAGTTGAACAAATTTAATATGTACATATCAAATAAAAATAACTATATTATGATTTTTTGTTAAAAAACATCAATAGGATATAAAATTCAAAACTGTTGTAGTATGTGCAATGCTTGGTATTTTTACAACTCGCAAAAAATAGTGACTAGACTAGACAGGGTCATCGCCATGTGACTGAGAATTACATGTACAATCGCTACATGCTACATTGCTCCAGTTTACTCAGCTGTATGAAGAGTACCGGCTACAGACGGTGGATATTTTTGTATGAATAATCTTTGCATATTAATTTCAGTGTGGCTGAATTCTTCCCACATAAGTCAAGATGGTGTTTTCAATTTAACAGGTCTGCCAGGGAGTAAAGTTTAACGCGCTTTGAGTAATCCCAAGGACTGGATACTACACCATATCAGAACTAAACTTACCCAAGTGTTGTTTAATTATCATGCAAAATGAAAATTAATGTAAATTGTGAAAATATAAAACAGTGATAAAAAATAATAATTTAGAAAAATTATACATGGCATGAAAAATATATAACAGTCCTCGTGATACAAAGATAATTTAAACAAGTAAAATGCTGCTGTCAGTGTATCAACAGATTGTTGTTGAAAAATGTGAAAAGGCTTTCAATACCATTACTTCCTCACAAACTTGTGCCTGGTGTATGTTGCAAGAACTCAGCTGGCTGCCACTGACTATCAGCAACACAAAGGCAATGAAACCCTACCAGTTGTAACAATTCTGGATAATTAATGTATTTTTTCATGGACACTGCTAAAAGTTATAGTTGAATTGAATACAAATACCTTGTATTATTGACTTTTGATAAATGTGTCGTCACATATAAAAATATCATGCATGTCAGAGCCATCCTAATTGTCATTTTGTCTCCGGTATAGGTAGATGCAGACGTACAGCAAGATGTCAGGAAGCTGGTATGCAGTACCATCAAAGACAGCGAAAACATACAGTGATGTCATCGATATCTAAACCGATGCAGTTCACCGAAGAATGCTCGACACTGAACCTGTCTGACAGCATCGAAAGTTGTTGTCACTTCTGCAGACCCTGGCACCCACCGTTCCATCACCAACTACAGAGCTAGTCAGGCGTCATCACATTCTTATGTCGAGCAACCTGCATTCTACATTGGTTTCCAGGCAGTCAAGCTAACTGACTGACCTGGAAGCCAGTGTACACCCCATCGGCACTGGGGAATCTGTCACGGATTCAACACGACACAATTGGGATCACTCAGTGGACATTCATATGATAAACTGTTAATATGCAGCATGTTGCATGACTGTAGAATCTTGTCCGAGATCCTGGACAAATACAACTGCCCAGTATGCCATATTAACTTGGAGAGCTAGTGGTACTAAGCACACTAGTTCAATTTCCTGTAAAAAAAAGCATATATTCAGTAAACAAAAACAGGCATCATAGTAGTGTTGGGAGTAAATAATTATGATGTGTTCATTGTCATAATCAGTATATAATAATGTTTCATGTATGACCTGCATCATTTCACAAGAAAAAAGGCAGCAAGAAATGTTCTACTACAGCTGCATCTATACATGTTGATATCTTAGGAACAGTCAGTGTTTACCAGGGTTGTTCTGGGGAAGGGTGGCTTGATACAGCATGCAGACATTAGTGGAATATGCAATTTCTCAAAACGGTGAACAATTTTAACTATTTTTCTTTACTAGGTGTTCATTGTCATTACATGAATTTAAAATTGTTCAATTTCATTACAGTGACGCCTGATCTTAGTCAATATTATAGACTGATTTGAATTCTGCTCATCAGTAAAGCGCATTTATATTTTTAGTTTTGTTATACAACTTCATGTCAGTATCTGCCATGTAACTACTATACATATTCATGTTTTACATTTTAAGCCTGAGGTTGAATGGTCAAGGTGAATTTTGGAATTGACAGAATGAGGTGTTATTGTGATGCTAACAATATATTTTCCTCATCAAGTATTCAAAGGTTCATAATACGTATGTCTACCTTCTTCAAGAATGACTAATTTATTTTATAAACTTATTTCAGAGTCATCGCCATATGCTAAATACTGTTTAAAGGTGTATTAATATGTCTGTGTTGATACACTTGTGGGTATAATATACAAGTGCAGAAGTCAATCTAGTTTTCCATGCCCAAGATGTTATTATTAAAATGTGTATGAAAACAAATGTGGTATATTTAAATGTGCACATTACAATTTTTTGATAACTTATACGTGGTTGATTGTTATAAATTTGAAATTACCTGGATTGATCAAATGTGGGCCTGCCGCAGACTATGTATCCTCCCTGTGTCTGCCTGGCCCGGGTGACCGCCTCTAGCCCCTCTTCTGCCTCCTCTCATTCTCGGGTTGCAGTGTGGTCTCTAGCAATATCACAATTCAAGTTACATATATTATTATGTATTCATATATTGCTGTGGTGAGAGTATATACATATATTGGTAAATACATAAGAATAGCCGGCATATGTCAGTTGAAAGGTATCACAGGATACCAATTAATGCATTACATACACTAGGACCACAATGGAGACAAGTGCGTGCATTTTCTTGTGTAATCCTTATATATGGTGTACTCTAGGTGTATTGATATTTTATGAATTTACACGTTTACATTTTTATATTGAATAAAATCATCACCATCATGCTTGTCATAAAAATCTAAATTATTTTGCATAAAATACAATGCAAATCAACAATATTCTGCAGTAATAGTATCCAAAATATGAGTCACAAAAAATGTTTTAATAATTACGATCACCAACATACTTCCGTGTTTGACGTTCTGTTGCACAAAATTACGGATGCTCCCTGACTAAGTTACTTGGACGATCAACAGGGGCCTGCTGCCAAAGCAATGTTACTTGTCATTTCGCACCCTCACGTCATCTACTCTCAATATGTATTGTCGGAATAACAGCTTATTAACAACATCCTGCGTAACCAAATACAATACATATCAAATATTATGCTCGTTGTCACTCTCTGGCTGACATATGCCATATGGTGACTGTCTTGGACTTGTCAGGCTCGAGTCGAGTGTAGACATTCGCAAGTTGCAATTCTCGTTGAATTAATACACGGCTACGCGTTCTTGTTGCTAACTGCGATAGTGTAATACGTACCTTCGTACAACTACTTTGGAATTACAATCTTCATCTTGATACGCTAAAGCACGTGTGTGTTGTTATTGTTTTCGAATGCCTGGGATGCCGATCTCGCGTAAAGCACGTGACCGAAGTGGCGCAGTAGGCAGACAGCGCAATTGGCTTTCGCCAGCGATACCCGCTGTAACGACAACTCTTTTTTTTACGATTAAAAAACAAGTACGCATTTTTTAAAATTAAACCGACTGTGCGCACTAGTTAAACTATTCACACATTACACATCTGGACATAAAAGAACCGGATTGGCGATGGGCAAACGAAGTGATTGAGCACCTTTAATTTAGTAACAACTCCATTAAGAAAACCATTATGCTCCCCTCCTCAATGCAAGACTTATGTTAGTAACTTCACCCAGGGCGACTGGACCTCGGCACCTTGGAGGGGATGCACTTACAATGATCCAATGTTAGCATATTACTATAACATATCACTGAGACTGTATTAAATCACAAATGGAAATGGCAGCCATTGTTTAAGTTTAAAAAAACTGAGCCTCACAACTGGCATTTCACAGGTTTACATGAACAGAAGAAGAAGCAGAATGAGAGGGGCGGGACACGTGCAAAGAATGAGTGAAGACAGACTGTGAAAAAGAACACGGAAAGCAGAAGAGGGCGACAACCGACGAAGAGGAAGATCAAGGTGGAGATGGAATGACAGCCTGAAATACAACAGTGGGAGGGCAAGTGAGCAAAAAAAAATGGAAAATGATTGCGGACAACAGAGAAAGATGAGAGTTGACAAGAAAAACAAGATGCTATAAACTGAGTGATATGAACCCCATCCCACAAGGGAGCAAAGGGAAAGAAGAAGAACACTATGAATAGGCACTTCAATGAATCCTGTTACCGCGATGTTTTTACGTGCGCGCAGCGGCGTCGCAGCAGCGCCGTCTCGTTTACTCGGCACCTGGGTAGTGTTTTATTTCAACCTCTATTTTCGTGCTCTTTTCCCGGTCGTTTACGTCATTCGCAGCGGGATTCCTTTTGCGGGTAAGTCGAACTTTCTGTACGTCCTTTTCTTTTTCAAATTTGATCAAAATTATGGTAAATTTAATCGATTTGATGACATAGCTGTTTCAGTTGCAAATTTTTTAGTCTAGTAATGATTTGTATCGAACGATTATGTCTGTAGGTAGATCTATAGGATTAAATTAGTATGTGTTGAAAATTTCGTTGGCGTGTATGCTAGTGTATGCTTTTATTTAGACTTAGAAATAATATAAATTTCATTATGCAATAATTTTAAATAATTGTTGTTACATATTAAATCAACAATTTGTTTAAAATTTTTTTTTACATCAAATACGTAAATTATCCGACTTAATTTGTTTTAAAGTGTTTCAAGATAAACAGTCACTGCACAACATTTTGTAAAATGTAATATAAACCATAATGCCTTGGACAGATGTAACATAATTCGTTTCATTGTGTGACAACTGACATAATGCATTATTATAGAATTTCACTCTGCTCTCTTGAGTAACAGTTGCAGGGATAAGAAAATTATTTCACAAGATTTGCATGCAGAATCAAAACAGTTATCAAAATATGGTACACGATGGCCTTTTTATTTCAGATATTCGCAATTACATGCAGTGACACTGATCTTACACTGATCTGTGTCTGACTGTGTCTGTGAAGGTACCGAGCCACAGAGTCGTCTGAATATGACATTCATCACATGCCTGCATACATACACATTTAATCTTGCTGATTATATATCTGATATCTAGATTGAACGGTGTCCATTCAACACGACATGAACATTACTTATAGACATCATGTTGACGAACACAACGTTTTTCTACAAGATACTGAAATATGAACCAAGCTGCACAGATCTTGCAGTCTACTGGCATTAAACTATGAGACAATCAACTGCCAATATTACAAAAAGACTGCATTGTGAGCACACCAGACTTCTTCTTCATGACTTGACTCCCATGGGGAGTAACACAGAAAGCAGTCTTGCATTTGCCACATTTGGGTCCAGCGACGGAATACTGTGAACAATTTATGAACATTACTTCATCAAGTTCATGTTGAAATGCAGAACATTACATTATGAAGCAGTGACAATTTATTACTGGACTGTACCGAGCCTGCAACATTCATCCAACCTGTCAGGACACAGTCACACATAGACACAGTGAAGTATGACTACTGTATTGATCTGTTGAGTTTGTGTGCTATTTAGCCAATATTTACTTAATAAAGTTATTGTTAATTATATATATGACTTGTTAATGTATATTTATTATAATGTTTAATGTGGTGGTAAACATTGCATAAATTATATAACTGTCTTCATAATTATGGACATTCCAGCCTTTTATCGAAATGTAGTGGTCAGTCATTAGCGTGCTAATATTAGCCAATATTAACTTATTAATTAAGTTACTGTTAATGTGAAATGACTGGTTAATGTATATTTATTACTATAATTAATGTGGTTTACTGCTTTCATAAATGATACAAATATCTTCATAATCATGGACATTATGGCCTTTTAATGAAATGTGTCGGTTTGTCGAGGTTGCGCACTAATTAGCCAATATTGACTAATTAAATAAATTATTAAATAATTTGTTAATGTATATTTATTACCATTATTAATGTGGTTATACACATTGCATAATATGTATAAATATCTTCATAGTCATGGACATTATGGCCTTTTACTGACATGTTTTGGTCTGTCGAGGTTGTGCGCTAATTACCCAATATTGACTAATTAATGAAATAATTATTATTTATAAATTATTTTTTAATGCATATTTATTACCATTATTAATGTGGTTATACACATTGCATAATATGTATAAAATCTTTATAATCATGGACATTATGGCCTTTAATTGGAGCGTTTCGGTCTGTTGAGTTTTGCATGCTACATAACTCAAATTAACTAATTAATTTGGTTATAATTAGTACTAAAAATATTAAATATTATAAATTTATTACTCTTGTCAATGTGTTTGAAACCCTGAAGACAGTATTTAAATATCTGTATAAATAAAAAAGTTATTACATTTTAAAGCAAATATTTACCTATAGAAAACACAAAAATGAGTTCATTTTGCCATTGTAAGAGTAACACAAAAATTACGCTGTTTTTTCGTCTTAAAATCGCAATATCTTTTGATCTATTAAAGGTATCTTAATAAAATAAACAGTTATGTGATCCTTAACCTATTACCTTTAATTTAAGCCCATTCCCAATGTTCTAGCATGATATTTAATTTTTTTTTTGAAGTGCCTACTATGAACAGATGCTTGGTAATATCAATATTGGATTGTGGAACCAACAATTACATGATTGTTGGTTTTTGACAAATTCTGGAAGATTCACTTCCCATCTAGTTAGTAGCTAGCTTTTTCCTATGAACAAGATCACTATCCAACAAGTAAAACCCGCTTTGCGTCATGTTGACAAGAAACATGAAGGTTTGTTGAACGCATGTCCATGTTCAATATTACCGGTGTGCGTTAAATCCGTTTCCCAGCCAGTCGGCACCACTATTCTGTCGGTTTCCTTGTTCAAGGTTCATAGTTATCATGCAGCAATAACATTAGTTTGCTTATCCTGTATATATATATAACTAATTTATTACAACAGCTTTAAACATCCAGCTAATAGTGATGGATAAAACGAATAGAATACCGAACATTTTAGCCGACCAAGTAGCAAGCATTTTGCCACCAGGGGTCGTTCGAGTATACCAACTTACGTTTGGCGTTTAATCATCCTTCGTCAAACAAAACCTGTGCTCCAAGAAGGGGATATGGGACAATCAGCGTTGTGTGATCTTTCTCTTCTGTCACTAGCATACAATGCCTACGATTAGGTCTCGCATTTGGTAAAAAAAACGGATATTTTCAGAGCGACTAAATTCCGTAAAAAGTAGTTCCATAGGCTGTGCGACAGAGTCAGAGGGCGGAATTATTTGCCTATTTCGAATCATACTATGTGGAGCCACTGTTGTGATCTCATTTTTCGGCATGACACGCTAGATGGAACTACTGTTTTTGACTCCAACAGGGGTCTCTGAACTTTGGGCGTTTGCCAAGTAGAATGCTGTGGTAATAGTCGGTCCTGTAGCGTTTACATTATAAATCTATAATAAAGAATGAAATTGCACTACCATAAGTTAGAAAAGCAGCATATAAAATGATACAGATACGACACACAAAATAAAACAAATCTGAAATGGTAGAACCATTTTGATTTATATTTAAATAGCCATATATTGTTTGAGTCTAAATGGTAATATTTAATGTTTTATTGTAGAATCATGCTAAATGATAGCATAATCTAAATATTCTGATATACTGACAGCCAAAATAATAATGTGATTTAATATGCAACATTAAACTTATTTGAATTATCTGTCAGTTTTGTTTTAATTGATTTCGGTAAATATCATGTTCACAATACACATCAAGGGTTAATATTTATAGAGCGCAAATTCCATAAAAAAACTTAATTTAAGACTAATAATAAATACAAAATTAAATAAAATAGGCTAATTATTACTACGTTTACATACATGCATACATATATATGCACACACCATACGTATGCACACATACCTAAGTAAATATTGATACACTCAAAATAATATGTATAAAAAGTAAGACTTGCAGTAAAATGTTGATAATATATATATATTAACATCACATAGTGTTGTGACACCTTTGTATTGGAAACTGAACTGAGTGGCCAGGTAGATATTTATCAATAATGGAAAATTTATGTTATTAATCTAATGTGTTTCAAACAGACAGACACAATGTTAGCTGTGTAACTATCCTAATAAAATTAAGATCTGATTGATCAAAGAATGCGAGGGAGGATGGGAGTGGAGAAGGAGGATGTGGAAGCAGTGATTGGAAAAGAAGGGGAACAAACTTAGGATCAATATGTAGGCCATCTTTACCTCCGACTACAGGGAGAAGGAGCGCAACAAAAAACGTGTGGATAAATGGAAATGGTAGAGACGTTTCTCAGTAGGAAGTATGATCTTGACTATGCAAACAGCAGTTTGTAGATTTTTGCAAAATTAAAGAAGGTGTGTGTGGCAGCTACGACAGAGTAGCAAGATAAAGGGAACAAGATAGATATGTGTGGCATTTAAGAAAGAGTCACAAGATATAGTGAACTTGACAGATGTGTGTCAAAATAAAGAGAATTTGACCACGTAGTGGGTGTCTGGCATACTAATAAACAACAGCAAAACTAATGTTATAAGATATCATTTGTTTCATATATTGCTTTAATACACTATTGAAACATACTCGTATTTACAGTAGGCCCTAAGATCAATCAACCTGTCACAGCCAGGAGTGAAATAGGAGTACACATCTCCAGCAAAGTATTGAGACAAGTTGTTAATCTTGAAAGTATTGCAACAAAAGAGCCCATTAAAAGATGCTTGCAGTGACAACGGAAATAACATTCTTACATAATTAAAATATGCATTATTTGTTGTGTAATTAATGTAATCCATTTAATAATCTGTATTTAAATATGTACACTGGTGTATTTCAATATGTACATTGGTCAATTAATTCGGACCCCGCACATGAATCATGTTTAACCAGTGATTTATCAGTGCAGGATTAATTACACAAAACCATTGTATAGCAGACACCACTAAGAATAACGTCCAATGCAACATACATACAGGTAGGACTACAACAATGTATTCATTATATACTGTAGTTCATTATACACTGTAGTAGAGGCATCCAGTAAGTTCAGATATCCGCTGTAGCAGGTTTTAATGTCAGTTTTAGTGTGCATAAAAATACTGGCACCATAATCTTACTATTGCACTGTTTACAGAAATACAAGACAAACATCACGTTGCATGAACTACACACGTCCATGTAGAAACACATGCCCAGTTATGAGAGCTACACTTGTCGCAGACATAATTTAAAAGCTAATAAAAACATTATTAAAAACACAATTTGTTTCCCAAAACATTCAACATTTCACAGTTCTTTTGTTATAGATTTGACATAACAATAATGGAATAATAATGACCTTATTGTTTGCAAATTTAAACCGATGTCATTGAAAGGCTATCATGAAAATATCTGGTAGTTTCTGAATTTGTTCAACAATGCAGCCAGCAATAAATTAAATCACTTGTTTAGGATACAGCCATCAAACTTTTTAGGATACTGCCATCAAACCTTGGTTTTCACCCATCACATCAATAATGAAACCATTCCAGTGAAACGTTTAAGAGTTGACTGAATTTCATGTTTGCTTTGAAGGCATAAAATTCATTGAAGTGAAACCAAAGTGGCAGTGAGAAGTTATCGGACTTATGTACTATGCCCAGAAGCCTAATAAACTGCATCTGTATCATAATTTCCACATTGAAACTATTGCCGATGTTTGGGTTATTTAAAAAAAATTAAATCAGAAGATTTACTAAAACAATTTCTTGGAAAACCAAATTAATGTCCTGACAAATTGATAGCTTTAGAAAATAAAAACGGGGAACTGAACAATAACTTGATGCACAGCTAACATGATGTAATAACATTTGGTGAGGTAGACATTTCAACAGTTATAGTAATTAATAATATTTGCTGCCAGATCTGTACATGCTAGCAGTGCAGTATAGTTTCTCAACTGTTTGCACATATCTACCCAGAAGACCCGGGCGATCTTCCTTAAGATATGCACCAGATACTATCACAAAACTGCACACAAGTAAAATCAACCAGTCACACTATGATCTGGTTAAAAATATAAATAAAATGCATCCATGCATTAATGTTTTTGTAGGGCGAGTCAGTGCACTGTAAGATATCCCAACATGTGGGTTCCTGATCAGAGAAATCCATGTCACACACTTAGTGACACAAACATCCGACATGTCACTATGACTCACACAACTGCCAGCACTTGGAAATTGGAATGCATATTTGATGACACAAAACAGACCACAACAGGTTGCCGTAAGCTGCCGTTGGAGTAACAAGTATGTTAGAGATTGTCCACATTTGTGAAACGTCTGATCACGTGACACTGATGTTATTGTGTCGACTGTCTTGTACAGTGCATAGGACGCCATTTGTGTGTACTGCCGTTAACGTCGGCTTGTCGTGTGACGCTTCTAATGTTGTGCTTTTGTGGAGTGTCACCGCAGCTTTGATGTGTGGTGCTTCTGACGTTGGTGTGGTTTTGTGGTGTGTGACTGCTGTCTTGGGTGTTTCTAGCGTTGTCGTCTTGTGGGGCGTTATGACTGGCATGTTGAGTTGTATACCTTGTGTTGTTTTCTTCGTCAGTTCTGGTTTGGACAACATCTGAAATCGACAAGAACACGTTATTAATAATTGAGGAAATAGGAAGGCGACATAGCTGTGAACATCAGTTAACTGGGCAAATATTAGTCTTGAAAAATTGCTCAAACAGTAACAGTTGAATGAATGTCTTAGTGAGTTATATCAGAATGTTATTTTAGGGTGTGCTTATATCTGGTATCAGTAATGCATGATCCTGCCTGCATACTAAAACAAAACATATGCCCCCCCAGAACTGTAATTCAGATGTCGCTTAATTATCTTTCAACAATCATTTTGTTTTCACAAGTTATCCTGGATATAGCCAGAAATTTTGAATAGTTCCATCTTATTGCAGTTTGAAAATTTGGGACTTGAATCTTGGCGGATTCAACACAATATCTTTTATTCTATATACTTATCTTGAAAATTACTTTCCTGTGCAATGCCATTGTTATTTGCTAATAAAACGCAACAGGAAACATTATATCACACACGATGAGATGTACCTGTATGAGGTTGTCGAGGCCAGTGAGGTAGCCGTCCTCGTGGTTGCCGACAGCCCACGGTGCCCGGTGTGTGATGGGCGTTGACTTGTCAAGGAGTCTTGTCTTTGCGAAGTCAATCATCCACACATTCGCTTCATTGCTTTGGTCGAACAGCAGCAGCAGTGAACTGCCAATCACCTGGGACAACACAAACAACATAAGATGAGCTTGTGGAATAGTACTCTCGATCTCAATATAATTCACAGATACAGCTTGTTAAAGTTTGCCTAGGTCACAATAACAATTATGAGCATGTTCTCTATCAATTTTTTTTTGGCAGACAATGTTTATGTAATTAATATATAAAATGTATGTGCAATTAAAATACTTTAAAAACAAGTTTTGATTTATACATTACATTAAAGCACTCCATGGATTCATAATGAGGCACGTAAAACTATGAATTTTATCAGAATCACCAACATTTGGTGTAACTCACCTCCATGTGGTTCCTGAAGAATTCAGACTTCTCAAACTTCCTGCGAATTTCCTGACACCGCTTCACAAATTTCGCCTGCACGCTGGCATTTCCATCAAGGAACTTTGCGAGGATATCAGTGACCTGGAGACAAAAACAAAATATTTATTAATACAAGAAACACTTTCAATGGACATTTTACAAAGCATTCTTTTTTCTCATGTAACTATTTAGGACATTGTGAAACATCAATACAAGTTGTAACATCAATGCAAATCTGTAACAACAGAATACATTTGTAACAACATTACAAGTTCTTAACCCAGAACATGACATTTGGCACCACAAAGTGGGCAAATATGTCTTGCTAAAACTCTTCTGTGCAACCAAAAGAGCTCCGGTATGTGCCAGTGGGAAATGGGAATAAAACACTCACTTGTTCTTTCGTCTTCACCTTCTGGAGGTCAGTGACAGGCGGCTTACCCGGGACCTGGGAAACACACAAAAACCCGTTGTAGCAAGAGTTATAGAGACTGCAAGAGAACTTATTATGTCTTATAATACGAGCCCAATCGTTGTATCCACTGACATGACCTGAGTTTGCTAGAATGTGGGTTTTATTACCTAATCATGAATTTCAAACACATTCAGCAAATACTTCTGAAGCAGTACTTATAGAAATATACTTGCTGCATTATGTCTGAACAATGACAAACACATTCAGATTAGATGGAAAACGGACAAAATTACATACAAAAAATCCCTTGGCTTATGCGTCATATAACATACTTATTGAATTGACTTTGTTATGTTATTGTTATGTAAAACAATTTGAGTTTTTTATAATCTAGCCTTGATATGGAGATTCAATAGCTGCCCCAGTTGTCCGTTTGTTTATTTATCTGATAACTTACCCGCACTGCCTGTACTCGGAAGCCCAGTGTTGAAGTGGTGCTGCCTTTCTCTCGAAACTACAAACACAATGACAGAATCACGTTATTGACACAGCAAGTAGGATATGAAATTTAGCTTAAAATGTACATTAACTTAATATTTCCATAAATTACATCTACATGCAAAATGTGTTATTGAAATTTCAAATCTATTAGTAAGAAATTGAACTAGTACCAAATGTTTGTAGAAGTGTTGGTGGTAATAGTTGTAACCATGATGGTTATACTAATAAAAGGAGTAGTATACTAGTGGTATACTTATAGTAGTCATAATCATAGCAATCGTAGTAAAAATGGCATTGCCAGTGACAGGTACATGTAGTAATAATAGTCGTAATAATAATAATTAACAAATAAGTGTAAGTGGTTTTTATAGTTAAGTTAGTTGTTGCACCAGCAGCAACAAAAACAACAATAACAGTGTCAGTCATGTGGCTCCCCCTACCTGCATATATCGTAACTTTGTGATGGCTTTCTCCTCATTGTCCTCAGAGGTCGGTTCTGATGGGTCGATCTTGATCATCTTTTCGTACAGATCTTTGCGCAGTGTCGTGTTTGACACTTCTGATTCCAGAAACGTCCTGAAATAAAAGACCGGTGTAATTTTTTTTAAACATCAGCCACATGTATGAACATTGCATTTAAACCTGTTTAGATTTAACAAGTTTGCAATCCAGTACAAACCCCAGATGACAAGTGCACAAAAATGCCTACAGTCTAACAATTAGAACGAAGATAAGTTTCACTGGGAAAACAGGTTAAATATAACAAAACCGGGGTCATAAATTTCAACATCACATGTATGTTCAACAACAGTGAATGAATCTCACAAGAAGTAAACATTTCTTTAAAAGTAAAAATTCTGGCGGGCAAACTACAGGTATCTTGGAATTAGAACAGACACAGCTATATATAGGACCAAAAGTAGGTCAGACAGTAGCCAAAGTATGTCAATTCAACTAATATTTTGTGCAATCATTCCAATGCCTTCGTCTGAATACACCTCATAAGCACAACAGCTTAAATAACAGACAACATATTGGGTTTACTTCTGATAACTGCATAGCCAATTCATGGAACAAATCCTTAACCAGTTGAGTAACCAGTATCAATGATTGGTCAATATTGCATTATGTCATGTGATGCCACCTGTTAACAAAATGGACTTTCAAAATGCCAATCTTTCTTTACAGCTACAAACAAATGTATGAGACATTACAAGAAGTCTTAAAGGTACCATACCTGGTTCCCATCTTGATATCCATAATGAATGGATCAGAGAAGTGTTGAAGTAAGTCTTCCATTTCAATATAAGCTGAGAAGTGAGTTAAGCAAACATCCAGTTGTTTAGGAAATGAACAAATTTTTTACCAATCACTGTGTTTGTTATAATAAGACATTGTTTATCTCTTGATCACTGTATACAATTACATCTATGTATTATTTATATTTAACATTCAATAGCCTGAATAAAAAAATGTGCATATATAATCTCATTCAAGATTAAACCAACTAAAACAAGGATCACTGCCAACTAAAAAAATGATTGTGATGGTCACAAAACGTGTGCATTTATCCGCAACCACAATGGCCATCCCTGAAATATGATAAGTATGCACAGTCAACGCGAATGGCATCAATCGTAACTTGCACTGACGTCACTGGCAGTCATTATTTACTTGCCGCTACAATAGATCTGTGTGTGCCAAAGCCAACGGTCCACACTGCCTGCAGCTCATTAGTTCACGATACACACATTCCTGCAGACACTGTGGTGTTTTTGTCAAACAAAATCTGTTAAGAACCATCGCTTGTTCTTGACCAACAAACAACTCGTTTCACACTGTCACGTATGTAAACCCGATAACTAATTATATTCGCTCACGTATAAAGTCACGATTTTTTACGTCATGACAGAAACATGTGTCATGTGACCATAGAAAGGATACAGTTTTCGTTGTATTCCACCTCTCTGTAGAACTTCGGAATCACATCCTTCGTGATGTCGTTCAGCAGGAGTTTATATGCCAATGTTTCCGAGTTTTCCTTTCCCAGCCGTTTCTTCCATATTGTGTTGGGCCCAGCAGGCGCAAATGAACCTGAGAAGAAAACAAACATATCGTCATTCCGCTATGTAAAAACACAAATCTCAACTGACTGGAGTGTCAAATTCCGGGTGAGTCTCGACCACGTTAAAATTCCAGAGATGTTCCAAATGCATCACAATTACTCAGTAGTGCATGCACAGTAAAATCACAGTCAGTTTCAGAAAAAAACAGTTATGGAGGAGAACAAAATACATAATTTTGGTTGGCAAATTACTGTAATCCCAAAAGGTGAAGGAAATTCATTTCTCGCTCCCATCTTCAGTCCTGGTTTTCCGGTTTTTTTTCATTAGTAATTGTATATCAGTCTTATGTCTATAATTACATAAAATGATTTTACAATAAAACAATTGGATTTAGTACCTCTAAAACTAGCAATTTTTACTCAATTTAAATATTACAAGAATTACTACAAAATTGTTGTCGACTGTGATTAGCTGGAATCCTCGCACTTTTAGTTTCCCAACACACTGGATGGAGCCAGATAAACTTACCTGGATGGCCTGCCAGCTGCACCCAGCAGTTCTTCCTGTTCTTCAGGAGAGCATCGCAGGCCGGTAGCGTCAAATCCAGTGCATTCTGAAAACAAGAGGCACCTCGTTAACTGAGGGCAGTATTCTTGGGCTCCAGCACAGTAACGATGTCGCGAAACTAATCACAAATATTTTGGTGTTCATCCTTTTCTTCCCCTTTGATCTGTTGCACTGTGGAAGCAACATCACTTTGCATCTTTTACTCTGTAAATGAGTCTTTTCTACAAACATTGTAATCCTCTGCTAATCTCTCCCTCCCTTGATTGTTCACCCTTGCCTTTTGGAAGACTCTCTCAATGCTACCTTTTCGTCGTCCTCTCCTCTTATAAAATTGTTTCGATGTTATCACCACAGATCTTAAAGAAACGCTATATTTAAATTAGGAACAAAAAAGGAACACATTAATTAATGTATCATATCCAAGAATACCATCTCTGTCACTGGTAAAACAAAGTATAAATTATTTTGTAACACTTCTACAATCGCTGCAGAGTACAGATCCCTCTCAGTTTTCATAAGTAACAGAATACTGACTAACTTACATGTTAAATTATAGAAGTTATAATTAATAGTTATAATTAAAAAAAATATTTTCTCCAAAATGTGGTATCAAGTTTGACAGATGATGCATTAGATAAGCAATGCACTAATCAAAATTTGTATAATATTAAATCAACACAACGATGAATAACTCAACTGCTAATTAAAGTAAAAAAACTTGAGACTTGAGGTCACTTGCTTGCTTAGAAGTGACAGTGTTTCCACTGCATGGCTGGTGGATGTGTGACAGGAGCAACTAGTACTGATGTCTTCAAAGAGATATCAGATTCCCACTAGAAAAAAATACTGCAGTCTACACGGCTATAAACACACGCACGCCGAAACAAAATTTTATGACCACTGAAACTCCCATTAAGCAAGACTGTGAAGATCCTACCATGTAACAACCAATATACTCACACCATCACAGATACATGGGAGGTTCCCGTCAAAATCACCCGCAACCATCACTGGCAGTAATGAATCACAGTCCGTGCTGGTGTAACGTGTATGTTCAGCATTCAGCCAGAGTACATATGTCAATAAGGTCTGACGCTGCTCGAACGTGAGCTATATAAGACCGGTCGCGGCTGACCGACATCAAAAACCGGAGGTTTCCACCTACGGCAGAGAGGGTGAATGTGCCACTGGGCTACCTATATCTGCGCCTGAGTGACGCAGGGTCTGGCTCACTGCTCGTTATCTCAAGTACGTGTGACTCGACATCAGCGATAACATTCAAGCGTGCTGCCTGTATTGGTAATATCAATATTGGATTGTGGAACCAACAATTACATGATTGTTGTGTCTTTGGCATTGTGCCTTGTGTACACACGCAAAAACACACACACACACGCAAACACACACACGCAAACACACACACACACACGGCATCTTTACTGCAGTGGCTGTGACCCATCATTATTGCCTCTATCAGCGATAGAGGCTTGTTGCCGTTGGGCTATTTATATTTCCTATATTCGAGTATGAATGACGTAGATCTAAGCTACATGTCCCAAGGGCCTGGCAAACCTGGCAAACTGCCGGCTTGTCGCAAAGAATGACAACAATTCTAATGTGTCGGTAATATCAATATTATTATGGAACAGTTTGGGGACTCGCGTTATTATAGCACTGCACTGTACTTATATAAGGTATGGAGCAATTTGTGAATACCGCAGTCACAAACCCAGGTCCATGGTTGACGGCAGTTGTAAGACATATTCCACACTGGGAATCTCCCATCCCAAACAGTGAAGTCACCATAAGAAAAAGTACAATAACTGGAGTGGGGAATTGGGGATATCCTGTCCCACATGCTATAATCACATTGTGCCAATCTTCTCCAAATCTCCACTAAGTAGGGTGGGGATCTCCCATCCCAAATAACAATAATCATGGTGTCAGAATCTTCACTAACTGGAGTGTGGGTACCCTGTCTCACACAGTATAATCCCCTTATGCAAATCTCCTAAGTTCATCTATGTTAGCACATGTAACACATCTGAAATGAACTCAAATGCATTTGCAACTGCATGTCGAAAACATCTATGTTTGAATGCAACTCCGAAAACGTGTGCATGCAATCCTGGAAAATGGCTTTTGGTATAATTGTAACAACTGTAACATTTGCATTCAAATGTACTGATATCTTAGCAAGCCTGTGTCTGGTGTATGACGTTACATCTATGATAGACAAGTCATCTGAAGAAAAATATTTTTGCTCCAAAAATCATCTTAGGAAAACTTACTTAAAGGTGCTCAATCATTTCGATTGTTGTGCTCCTCACGTGTCAGACTAATTTCACGAAACGTAATCGTATCAGGTATTCATTATTGATACACTGGTTCATTTGTACGTATGCTTTACTTCGTTTTAGTGAAATTAACAGACAAACAATAAAATGATTTTCGGTCAGTCCTAACCGAATATCAAGACACATATCTGAACTTGGATTTGGTCTGAGATAGACCTCTCGTGTAATAGTCACGTGAACGGGAATATGCGGCGACATCGGCCTTTGACCCCTACCTTTCGGTGCCTGGATTCAGTCAACATTACGTATTTACGAGTCGCCATCCATTTTTTGTACAAGTGATAGCTCGATAATTTTATCTGTGACGAAGGGATGCCCACGGATATATGTCACCGACTCGGCTAAAAAGAGGGTGAGAGCGGAAAGACAGAGAGTATCCGCGTGCAAAGGTGTATATTGGAAAGGTTATGGATTTGTGAAACCGAACGAAAGAAACGGCTGGCTTGAAAAGTGATGCAGCATTCGCCAAGTTTCTTCTGGACAGGTTAGTAATATTGAATTTATCAGCAAGCACACACACTTGTGACTGTGTGTTCAATAGATGGAACAGCCAAAACAATAAAGCCGTCATCGTCCGCCATCTTCATTCCATCTTCGATCGACGTTCCATCGCACATGAATATACATTATTGTAGATATTATGACTTTATATTGATGGACATGTTATATTATATCAATAGTTAACTAAGTGCGAAGTGTCAGTCTCTTGCGAAGCACACACCGAATGGTAGATGAACTTAAAAATCCGCTCCATCGACGTTCCGCGACGTTTCATCGACGTTCCATCAATCCGTGTCGTTCCATCGCAAATTAATATACAGTAATGTAGATATTATGCCTTCATATTTAAGGACATGCCGTATTATATCAATATTTAACTATGTATAATGTAATACATAATACAGCTGTAGCACCCACTGGACATTCACACGTTACTCTCAATCACTGACTGACACTGCCACTGGCTGGACATTTGAGACTAATAAAATAATCGAATGCCTAAAATAATTGCCTGGATCTAACTATAAGTACTTGCTTTCTTGGATGTCAGTTGAAACTTGAGTCACTGGCTGCTTGTAGTGTGCACTTTGATCATCAAAGCTAGTTACATTTACTGACAGCAGATCAGTGACAATCACCTCAGGAACCACATAATACCCAGTAAAACACAGCTACCAATTGACCTTTAGATACATATATAATATTATATATATTTACGTGTAGTAGTGCTGTCAAACCATGTTCACCTTCACACATAATCTGACTCATTCCATATTCCAATTCATGACTTTGTTTGACAGCTTCAACACAAAGGCGTGAACTACCTCAACACCACTGCAGCCATCACATATGACAAGATCTGTGGTGGCTCTATCGAGCATCAGCGGTCATAGCAAAGGCAGCTCACTGTCGGGTGTCCAGTCACTTGCTGAGGCTGGATGCAGCTCAGGACAGTAAGTAAACGTAAGTATTATTTGCTGCTGGTATGCAAACGTGATATATACAGCTGTATATATATATATACATAAATCATAGCATAACATTTGGAAGATATGCAAACATGTGTTTGGTTGTTTTGACAATTATGTTTTATTCTGACCAATCTTATTATTTGGTACACCATCTTTGAAAATGTTTCAACAGCACCCCCCCCCCCCCCCCCCCGTCTTCCGATATCACCACTCCAGCCGAGCAGCTGAAGTTATAGCGGCTTGATAGCGACAAAATTTAGACTACACCATTTGGTTCAGTCGCCAGTGGAGGTTTTTGTGCCCCCCAGACCAGACTCCACCACTGTATGTGATAGTTTTGGTTGTCTGCATTAGGATTTTGCAGTAATGGGTGTCCTCGTTAAATTGCATATTGTTAGAAATGCATGTGAATTAAAGTAAAGACAATGTAAATTAAAAACACTTTATTGAAACTATTTGATGAGATCATGACTACAAAATTATGAAAAGCACAATACAACTACAGGTACAATCATTGTACTTGATGTGTATAATGTAATAATTTTTAATATCACATTCACATAAAATGCAAAGCAACAATAGAAACAAAAATTAGGAAGAGGTTAAAAAAATGTCAGGTACATATAACAAAACAAACAGTTACTTTTATCACAATTCTTTGTTACAAAAAAACAACACTACACATGTGATATCAAATGCTAGTTATATGTTTACAACTCACAAAATTAGTGACTAAACAATTATGTGTATTTAACAACAAATTTTTACATTTAATGCCCATAAAATGTAAACCAGTGAGAACAAATTACTTAGGACGATGTTTAGTTGAACAAATTTAATATGTACATATCAAATAAAAATAACTATATTATGATTTTTTGTTAAAAAACATCAATAGGATATAAAATTCAAAACTGTTGTAGTATGTGCAATGCTTGGTATTTTTACAACTCGCAAAAAATAGTGACTAGACTAGACAGGGTCATCGCCATGTGACTGAGAATTACATGTACAATCGCTACATGCTACATTGCTCCAGTTTACTCAGCTGTATGAAGAGTACCGGCTACAGACGGTGGATATTTTTGTATGAATAATCTTTGCATATTAATTTCAGTGTGGCTGAATTCTTCCCACATAAGTCAAGATGGTGTTTTCAATTTAACAGGTCTGCCAGGGAGTAAAGTTTAACGCGCTTTGAGTAATCCCAAGGACTGGATACTACACCATATCAGAACTAAACTTACCCAAGTGTTGTTTAATTATCATGCAAAATGAAAATTAATGTAAATTGTGAAAATATAAAACAGTGATAAAAAATAATAATTTAGAAAAATTATACATGGCATGAAAAATATATAACAGTCCTCGTGATACAAAGATAATTTAAACAAGTAAAATGCTGCTGTCAGTGTATCAACAGATTGTTGTTGAAAAATGTGAAAAGGCTTTCAATACCATTACTTCCTCACAAACTTGTGCCTGGTGTATGTTGCAAGAACTCAGCTGGCTGCCACTGACTATCAGCAACACAAAGGCAATGAAACCCTACCAGTTGTAACAATTCTGGATAATTAATGTATTTTTTCATGGACACTGCTAAAAGTTATAGTTGAATTGAATACAAATACCTTGTATTATTGACTTTTGATAAATGTGTCGTCACATATAAAAATATCATGCATGTCAGAGCCATCCTAATTGTCATTTTGTCTCCGGTATAGGTAGATGCAGACGTACAGCAAGATGTCAGGAAGCTGGTATGCAGTACCATCAAAGACAGCGAAAACATACAGTGATGTCATCGATATCTAAACCGATGCAGTTCACCGAAGAATGCTCGACACTGAACCTGTCTGACAGCATCGAAAGTTGTTGTCACTTCTGCAGACCCTGGCACCCACCGTTCCATCACCAACTACAGAGCTAGTCAGGCGTCATCACATTCTTATGTCGAGCAACCTGCATTCTACATTGGTTTCCAGGCAGTCAAGCTAACTGACTGACCTGGAAGCCAGTGTACACCCCATCGGCACTGGGGAATCTGTCACGGATTCAACACGACACAATTGGGATCACTCAGTGGACATTCATATGATAAACTGTTAATATGCAGCATGTTGCATGACTGTAGAATCTTGTCCGAGATCCTGGACAAATACAACTGCCCAGTATGCCATATTAACTTGGAGAGCTAGTGGTACTAAGCACACTAGTTCAATTTCCTGTAAAAAAAAGCATATATTCAGTAAACAAAAACAGGCATCATAGTAGTGTTGGGAGTAAATAATTATGATGTGTTCATTGTCATAATCAGTATATAATAATGTTTCATGTATGACCTGCATCATTTCACAAGAAAAAAGGCAGCAAGAAATGTTCTACTACAGCTGCATCTATACATGTTGATATCTTAGGAACAGTCAGTGTTTACCAGGGTTGTTCTGGGGAAGGGTGGCTTGATACAGCATGCAGACATTAGTGGAATATGCAATTTCTCAAAACGGTGAACAATTTTAACTATTTTTCTTTACTAGGTGTTCATTGTCATTACATGAATTTAAAATTGTTCAATTTCATTACAGTGACGCCTGATCTTAGTCAATATTATAGACTGATTTGAATTCTGCTCATCAGTAAAGCGCATTTATATTTTTAGTTTTGTTATACAACTTCATGTCAGTATCTGCCATGTAACTACTATACATATTCATGTTTTACATTTTAAGCCTGAGGTTGAATGGTCAAGGTGAATTTTGGAATTGACAGAATGAGGTGTTATTGTGATGCTAACAATATATTTTCCTCATCAAGTATTCAAAGGTTCATAATACGTATGTCTACCTTCTTCAAGAATGACTAATTTATTTTATAAACTTATTTCAGAGTCATCGCCATATGCTAAATACTGTTTAAAGGTGTATTAATATGTCTGTGTTGATACACTTGTGGGTATAATATACAAGTGCAGAAGTCAATCTAGTTTTCCATGCCCAAGATGTTATTATTAAAATGTGTATGAAAACAAATGTGGTATATTTAAATGTGCACATTACAATTTTTTGATAACTTATACGTGGTTGATTGTTATAAATTTGAAATTACCTGGATTGATCAAATGTGGGCCTGCCGCAGACTATGTATCCTCCCTGTGTCTGCCTGGCCCGGGTGACCGCCTCTAGCCCCTCTTCTGCCTCCTCTCATTCTCGGGTTGCAGTGTGGTCTCTAGCAATATCACAATTCAAGTTACATATATTATTATGTATTCATATATTGCTGTGGTGAGAGTATATACATATATTGGTAAATACATAAGAATAGCCGGCATATGTCAGTTGAAAGGTATCACAGGATACCAATTAATGCATTACATACACTAGGACCACAATGGAGACAAGTGCGTGCATTTTCTTGTGTAATCCTTATATATGGTGTACTCTAGGTGTATTGATATTTTATGAATTTACACGTTTACATTTTTATATTGAATAAAATCATCACCATCATGCTTGTCATAAAAATCTAAATTATTTTGCATAAAATACAATGCAAATCAACAATATTCTGCAGTAATAGTATCCAAAATATGAGTCACAAAAAATGTTTTAATAATTACGATCACCAACATACTTCCGTGTTTGACGTTCTGTTGCACAAAATTACGGATGCTCCCTGACTAAGTTACTTGGACGATCAACAGGGGCCTGCTGCCAAAGCAATGTTACTTGTCATTTCGCACCCTCACGTCATCTACTCTCAATATGTATTGTCGGAATAACAGCTTATTAACAACATCCTGCGTAACCAAATACAATACATATCAAATATTATGCTCGTTGTCACTCTCTGGCTGACATATGCCATATGGTGACTGTCTTGGACTTGTCAGGCTCGAGTCGAGTGTAGACATTCGCAAGTTGCAATTCTCGTTGAATTAATACACGGCTACGCGTTCTTGTTGCTAACTGCGATAGTGTAATACGTACCTTCGTACAACTACTTTGGAATTACAATCTTCATCTTGATACGCTAAAGCACGTGTGTGTTGTTATTGTTTTCGAATGCCTGGGATGCCGATCTCGCGTAAAGCACGTGACCGAAGTGGCGCAGTAGGCAGACAGCGCAATTGGCTTTCGCCAGCGATACCCGCTGTAACGACAACTCTTTTTTTTACGATTAAAAAACAAGTACGCATTTTTTAAAATTAAACCGACTGTGCGCACTAGTTAAACTATTCACACATTACACATCTGGACATAAAAGAACCGGATTGGCGATGGGCAAACGAAGTGATTGAGCACCTTTAATTTAGTAACAACTCCATTAAGAAAACCATTATGCTCCCCTCCTCAATGCAAGACTTATGTTAGTAACTTCACCCAGGGCGACTGGACCTCGGCACCTTGGAGGGGATGCACTTACAATGATCCAATGTTAGCATATTACTATAACATATCACTGAGACTGTATTA
The DNA here is from genome assembly GCA_963995525.1 of Escarpia spicata. Classification (NCBI taxonomy): domain Eukaryota; kingdom Metazoa; phylum Annelida; class Polychaeta; order Sabellida; family Siboglinidae; genus Escarpia; species Escarpia spicata. The sequence goes on from OZ023212.1 coordinate 17,695,430, forward strand.
AATCACAAATGGAAATGGCAGCCATTGTTTAAGTTTAAAAAAACTGAGCCTCACAACTGGCATTTCACAGGTTTACATGAACAGAAGAAGAAGCAGAATGAGAGGGGCGGGACACGTGCAAAGAATGAGTGAAGACAGACTGTGAAAAAGAACACGGAAAGCAGAAGAGGGCGACAACCGACGAAGAGGAAGATCAAGGTGGAGATGGAATGACAGCCTGAAATACAACAGTGGGAGGGCAAGTGAGCAAAAAAAAATGGAAAATGATTGCGGACAACAGAGAAAGATGAGAGTTGACAAGAAAAACAAGATGCTATAAACTGAGTGATATGAACCCCATCCCACAAGGGAGCAAAGGGAAAGAAGAAGAACACTATGAATAGGCACTTCAATGAATCCTGTTACCGCGATGTTTTTACGTGCGCGCAGCGGCGTCGCAGCAGCGCCGTCTCGTTTACTCGGCACCTGGGTAGTGTTTTATTTCAACCTCTATTTTCGTGCTCTTTTCCCGGTCGTTTACGTCATTCGCAGCGGGATTCCTTTTGCGGGTAAGTCGAACTTTCTGTACGTCCTTTTCTTTTTCAAATTTGATCAAAATTATGGTAAATTTAATCGATTTGATGACATAGCTGTTTCAGTTGCAAATTTTTTAGTCTAGTAATGATTTGTATCGAACGATTATGTCTGTAGGTAGATCTATAGGATTAAATTAGTATGTGTTGAAAATTTCGTTGGCGTGTATGCTAGTGTATGCTTTTATTTAGACTTAGAAATAATATAAATTTCATTATGCAATAATTTTAAATAATTGTTGTTACATATTAAATCAACAATTTGTTTAAAATTTTTTTTTACATCAAATACGTAAATTATCCGACTTAATTTGTTTTAAAGTGTTTCAAGATAAACAGTCACTGCACAACATTTTGTAAAATGTAATATAAACCATAATGCCTTGGACAGATGTAACATAATTCGTTTCATTGTGTGACAACTGACATAATGCATTATTATAGAATTTCACTCTGCTCTCTTGAGTAACAGTTGCAGGGATAAGAAAATTATTTCACAAGATTTGCATGCAGAATCAAAACAGTTATCAAAATATGGTACACGATGGCCTTTTTATTTCAGATATTCGCAATTACATGCAGTGACACTGATCTTACACTGATCTGTGTCTGACTGTGTCTGTGAAGGTACCGAGCCACAGAGTCGTCTGAATATGACATTCATCACATGCCTGCATACATACACATTTAATCTTGCTGATTATATATCTGATATCTAGATTGAACGGTGTCCATTCAACACGACATGAACATTACTTATAGACATCATGTTGACGAACACAACGTTTTTCTACAAGATACTGAAATATGAACCAAGCTGCACAGATCTTGCAGTCTACTGGCATTAAACTATGAGACAATCAACTGCCAATATTACAAAAAGACTGCATTGTGAGCACACCAGACTTCTTCTTCATGACTTGACTCCCATGGGGAGTAACACAGAAAGCAGTCTTGCATTTGCCACATTTGGGTCCAGCGACGGAATACTGTGAACAATTTATGAACATTACTTCATCAAGTTCATGTTGAAATGCAGAACATTACATTATGAAGCAGTGACAATTTATTACTGGACTGTACCGAGCCTGCAACATTCATCCAACCTGTCAGGACACAGTCACACATAGACACAGTGAAGTATGACTACTGTATTGATCTGTTGAGTTTGTGTGCTATTTAGCCAATATTTACTTAATAAAGTTATTGTTAATTATATATATGACTTGTTAATGTATATTTATTATAATGTTTAATGTGGTGGTAAACATTGCATAAATTATATAACTGTCTTCATAATTATGGACATTCCAGCCTTTTATCGAAATGTAGTGGTCAGTCATTAGCGTGCTAATATTAGCCAATATTAACTTATTAATTAAGTTACTGTTAATGTGAAATGACTGGTTAATGTATATTTATTACTATAATTAATGTGGTTTACTGCTTTCATAAATGATACAAATATCTTCATAATCATGGACATTATGGCCTTTTAATGAAATGTGTCGGTTTGTCGAGGTTGCGCACTAATTAGCCAATATTGACTAATTAAATAAATTATTAAATAATTTGTTAATGTATATTTATTACCATTATTAATGTGGTTATACACATTGCATAATATGTATAAATATCTTCATAGTCATGGACATTATGGCCTTTTACTGACATGTTTTGGTCTGTCGAGGTTGTGCGCTAATTACCCAATATTGACTAATTAATGAAATAATTATTATTTATAAATTATTTTTTAATGCATATTTATTACCATTATTAATGTGGTTATACACATTGCATAATATGTATAAAATCTTTATAATCATGGACATTATGGCCTTTAATTGGAGCGTTTCGGTCTGTTGAGTTTTGCATGCTACATAACTCAAATTAACTAATTAATTTGGTTATAATTAGTACTAAAAATATTAAATATTATAAATTTATTACTCTTGTCAATGTGTTTGAAACCCTGAAGACAGTATTTAAATATCTGTATAAATAAAAAAGTTATTACATTTTAAAGCAAATATTTACCTATAGAAAACACAAAAATGAGTTCATTTTGCCATTGTAAGAGTAACACAAAAATTACGCTGTTTTTTCGTCTTAAAATCGCAATATCTTTTGATCTATTAAAGGTATCTTAATAAAATAAACAGTTATGTGATCCTTAACCTATTACCTTTAATTTAAGCCCATTCCCAATGTTCTAGCATGATATTTAATTTTTTTTTTGAAGTGCCTACTATGAACAGATGCTTGGTAATATCAATATTGGATTGTGGAACCAACAATTACATGATTGTTGGTTTTTGACAAATTCTGGAAGATTCACTTCCCATCTAGTTAGTAGCTAGCTTTTTCCTATGAACAAGATCACTATCCAACAAGTAAAACCCGCTTTGCGTCATGTTGACAAGAAACATGAAGGTTTGTTGAACGCATGTCCATGTTCAATATTACCGGTGTGCGTTAAATCCGTTTCCCAGCCAGTCGGCACCACTATTCTGTCGGTTTCCTTGTTCAAGGTTCATAGTTATCATGCAGCAATAACATTAGTTTGCTTATCCTGTATATATATATAACTAATTTATTACAACAGCTTTAAACATCCAGCTAATAGTGATGGATAAAACGAATAGAATACCGAACATTTTAGCCGACCAAGTAGCAAGCATTTTGCCACCAGGGGTCGTTCGAGTATACCAACTTACGTTTGGCGTTTAATCATCCTTCGTCAAACAAAACCTGTGCTCCAAGAAGGGGATATGGGACAATCAGCGTTGTGTGATCTTTCTCTTCTGTCACTAGCATACAATGCCTACGATTAGGTCTCGCATTTGGTAAAAAAAACGGATATTTTCAGAGCGACTAAATTCCGTAAAAAGTAGTTCCATAGGCTGTGCGACAGAGTCAGAGGGCGGAATTATTTGCCTATTTCGAATCATACTATGTGGAGCCACTGTTGTGATCTCATTTTTCGGCATGACACGCTAGATGGAACTACTGTTTTTGACTCCAACAGGGGTCTCTGAACTTTGGGCGTTTGCCAAGTAGAATGCTGTGGTAATAGTCGGTCCTGTAGCGTTTACATTATAAATCTATAATAAAGAATGAAATTGCACTACCATAAGTTAGAAAAGCAGCATATAAAATGATACAGATACGACACACAAAATAAAACAAATCTGAAATGGTAGAACCATTTTGATTTATATTTAAATAGCCATATATTGTTTGAGTCTAAATGGTAATATTTAATGTTTTATTGTAGAATCATGCTAAATGATAGCATAATCTAAATATTCTGATATACTGACAGCCAAAATAATAATGTGATTTAATATGCAACATTAAACTTATTTGAATTATCTGTCAGTTTTGTTTTAATTGATTTCGGTAAATATCATGTTCACAATACACATCAAGGGTTAATATTTATAGAGCGCAAATTCCATAAAAAAACTTAATTTAAGACTAATAATAAATACAAAATTAAATAAAATAGGCTAATTATTACTACGTTTACATACATGCATACATATATATGCACACACCATACGTATGCACACATACCTAAGTAAATATTGATACACTCAAAATAATATGTATAAAAAGTAAGACTTGCAGTAAAATGTTGATAATATATATATATTAACATCACATAGTGTTGTGACACCTTTGTATTGGAAACTGAACTGAGTGGCCAGGTAGATATTTATCAATAATGGAAAATTTATGTTATTAATCTAATGTGTTTCAAACAGACAGACACAATGTTAGCTGTGTAACTATCCTAATAAAATTAAGATCTGATTGATCAAAGAATGCGAGGGAGGATGGGAGTGGAGAAGGAGGATGTGGAAGCAGTGATTGGAAAAGAAGGGGAACAAACTTAGGATCAATATGTAGGCCATCTTTACCTCCGACTACAGGGAGAAGGAGCGCAACAAAAAACGTGTGGATAAATGGAAATGGTAGAGACGTTTCTCAGTAGGAAGTATGATCTTGACTATGCAAACAGCAGTTTGTAGATTTTTGCAAAATTAAAGAAGGTGTGTGTGGCAGCTACGACAGAGTAGCAAGATAAAGGGAACAAGATAGATATGTGTGGCATTTAAGAAAGAGTCACAAGATATAGTGAACTTGACAGATGTGTGTCAAAATAAAGAGAATTTGACCACGTAGTGGGTGTCTGGCATACTAATAAACAACAGCAAAACTAATGTTATAAGATATCATTTGTTTCATATATTGCTTTAATACACTATTGAAACATACTCGTATTTACAGTAGGCCCTAAGATCAATCAACCTGTCACAGCCAGGAGTGAAATAGGAGTACACATCTCCAGCAAAGTATTGAGACAAGTTGTTAATCTTGAAAGTATTGCAACAAAAGAGCCCATTAAAAGATGCTTGCAGTGACAACGGAAATAACATTCTTACATAATTAAAATATGCATTATTTGTTGTGTAATTAATGTAATCCATTTAATAATCTGTATTTAAATATGTACACTGGTGTATTTCAATATGTACATTGGTCAATTAATTCGGACCCCGCACATGAATCATGTTTAACCAGTGATTTATCAGTGCAGGATTAATTACACAAAACCATTGTATAGCAGACACCACTAAGAATAACGTCCAATGCAACATACATACAGGTAGGACTACAACAATGTATTCATTATATACTGTAGTTCATTATACACTGTAGTAGAGGCATCCAGTAAGTTCAGATATCCGCTGTAGCAGGTTTTAATGTCAGTTTTAGTGTGCATAAAAATACTGGCACCATAATCTTACTATTGCACTGTTTACAGAAATACAAGACAAACATCACGTTGCATGAACTACACACGTCCATGTAGAAACACATGCCCAGTTATGAGAGCTACACTTGTCGCAGACATAATTTAAAAGCTAATAAAAACATTATTAAAAACACAATTTGTTTCCCAAAACATTCAACATTTCACAGTTCTTTTGTTATAGATTTGACATAACAATAATGGAATAATAATGACCTTATTGTTTGCAAATTTAAACCGATGTCATTGAAAGGCTATCATGAAAATATCTGGTAGTTTCTGAATTTGTTCAACAATGCAGCCAGCAATAAATTAAATCACTTGTTTAGGATACAGCCATCAAACTTTTTAGGATACTGCCATCAAACCTTGGTTTTCACCCATCACATCAATAATGAAACCATTCCAGTGAAACGTTTAAGAGTTGACTGAATTTCATGTTTGCTTTGAAGGCATAAAATTCATTGAAGTGAAACCAAAGTGGCAGTGAGAAGTTATCGGACTTATGTACTATGCCCAGAAGCCTAATAAACTGCATCTGTATCATAATTTCCACATTGAAACTATTGCCGATGTTTGGGTTATTTAAAAAAAATTAAATCAGAAGATTTACTAAAACAATTTCTTGGAAAACCAAATTAATGTCCTGACAAATTGATAGCTTTAGAAAATAAAAACGGGGAACTGAACAATAACTTGATGCACAGCTAACATGATGTAATAACATTTGGTGAGGTAGACATTTCAACAGTTATAGTAATTAATAATATTTGCTGCCAGATCTGTACATGCTAGCAGTGCAGTATAGTTTCTCAACTGTTTGCACATATCTACCCAGAAGACCCGGGCGATCTTCCTTAAGATATGCACCAGATACTATCACAAAACTGCACACAAGTAAAATCAACCAGTCACACTATGATCTGGTTAAAAATATAAATAAAATGCATCCATGCATTAATGTTTTTGTAGGGCGAGTCAGTGCACTGTAAGATATCCCAACATGTGGGTTCCTGATCAGAGAAATCCATGTCACACACTTAGTGACACAAACATCCGACATGTCACTATGACTCACACAACTGCCAGCACTTGGAAATTGGAATGCATATTTGATGACACAAAACAGACCACAACAGGTTGCCGTAAGCTGCCGTTGGAGTAACAAGTATGTTAGAGATTGTCCACATTTGTGAAACGTCTGATCACGTGACACTGATGTTATTGTGTCGACTGTCTTGTACAGTGCATAGGACGCCATTTGTGTGTACTGCCGTTAACGTCGGCTTGTCGTGTGACGCTTCTAATGTTGTGCTTTTGTGGAGTGTCACCGCAGCTTTGATGTGTGGTGCTTCTGACGTTGGTGTGGTTTTGTGGTGTGTGACTGCTGTCTTGGGTGTTTCTAGCGTTGTCGTCTTGTGGGGCGTTATGACTGGCATGTTGAGTTGTATACCTTGTGTTGTTTTCTTCGTCAGTTCTGGTTTGGACAACATCTGAAATCGACAAGAACACGTTATTAATAATTGAGGAAATAGGAAGGCGACATAGCTGTGAACATCAGTTAACTGGGCAAATATTAGTCTTGAAAAATTGCTCAAACAGTAACAGTTGAATGAATGTCTTAGTGAGTTATATCAGAATGTTATTTTAGGGTGTGCTTATATCTGGTATCAGTAATGCATGATCCTGCCTGCATACTAAAACAAAACATATGCCCCCCCAGAACTGTAATTCAGATGTCGCTTAATTATCTTTCAACAATCATTTTGTTTTCACAAGTTATCCTGGATATAGCCAGAAATTTTGAATAGTTCCATCTTATTGCAGTTTGAAAATTTGGGACTTGAATCTTGGCGGATTCAACACAATATCTTTTATTCTATATACTTATCTTGAAAATTACTTTCCTGTGCAATGCCATTGTTATTTGCTAATAAAACGCAACAGGAAACATTATATCACACACGATGAGATGTACCTGTATGAGGTTGTCGAGGCCAGTGAGGTAGCCGTCCTCGTGGTTGCCGACAGCCCACGGTGCCCGGTGTGTGATGGGCGTTGACTTGTCAAGGAGTCTTGTCTTTGCGAAGTCAATCATCCACACATTCGCTTCATTGCTTTGGTCGAACAGCAGCAGCAGTGAACTGCCAATCACCTGGGACAACACAAACAACATAAGATGAGCTTGTGGAATAGTACTCTCGATCTCAATATAATTCACAGATACAGCTTGTTAAAGTTTGCCTAGGTCACAATAACAATTATGAGCATGTTCTCTATCAATTTTTTTTTGGCAGACAATGTTTATGTAATTAATATATAAAATGTATGTGCAATTAAAATACTTTAAAAACAAGTTTTGATTTATACATTACATTAAAGCACTCCATGGATTCATAATGAGGCACGTAAAACTATGAATTTTATCAGAATCACCAACATTTGGTGTAACTCACCTCCATGTGGTTCCTGAAGAATTCAGACTTCTCAAACTTCCTGCGAATTTCCTGACACCGCTTCACAAATTTCGCCTGCACGCTGGCATTTCCATCAAGGAACTTTGCGAGGATATCAGTGACCTGGAGACAAAAACAAAATATTTATTAATACAAGAAACACTTTCAATGGACATTTTACAAAGCATTCTTTTTTCTCATGTAACTATTTAGGACATTGTGAAACATCAATACAAGTTGTAACATCAATGCAAATCTGTAACAACAGAATACATTTGTAACAACATTACAAGTTCTTAACCCAGAACATGACATTTGGCACCACAAAGTGGGCAAATATGTCTTGCTAAAACTCTTCTGTGCAACCAAAAGAGCTCCGGTATGTGCCAGTGGGAAATGGGAATAAAACACTCACTTGTTCTTTCGTCTTCACCTTCTGGAGGTCAGTGACAGGCGGCTTACCCGGGACCTGGGAAACACACAAAAACCCGTTGTAGCAAGAGTTATAGAGACTGCAAGAGAACTTATTATGTCTTATAATACGAGCCCAATCGTTGTATCCACTGACATGACCTGAGTTTGCTAGAATGTGGGTTTTATTACCTAATCATGAATTTCAAACACATTCAGCAAATACTTCTGAAGCAGTACTTATAGAAATATACTTGCTGCATTATGTCTGAACAATGACAAACACATTCAGATTAGATGGAAAACGGACAAAATTACATACAAAAAATCCCTTGGCTTATGCGTCATATAACATACTTATTGAATTGACTTTGTTATGTTATTGTTATGTAAAACAATTTGAGTTTTTTATAATCTAGCCTTGATATGGAGATTCAATAGCTGCCCCAGTTGTCCGTTTGTTTATTTATCTGATAACTTACCCGCACTGCCTGTACTCGGAAGCCCAGTGTTGAAGTGGTGCTGCCTTTCTCTCGAAACTACAAACACAATGACAGAATCACGTTATTGACACAGCAAGTAGGATATGAAATTTAGCTTAAAATGTACATTAACTTAATATTTCCATAAATTACATCTACATGCAAAATGTGTTATTGAAATTTCAAATCTATTAGTAAGAAATTGAACTAGTACCAAATGTTTGTAGAAGTGTTGGTGGTAATAGTTGTAACCATGATGGTTATACTAATAAAAGGAGTAGTATACTAGTGGTATACTTATAGTAGTCATAATCATAGCAATCGTAGTAAAAATGGCATTGCCAGTGACAGGTACATGTAGTAATAATAGTCGTAATAATAATAATTAACAAATAAGTGTAAGTGGTTTTTATAGTTAAGTTAGTTGTTGCACCAGCAGCAACAAAAACAACAATAACAGTGTCAGTCATGTGGCTCCCCCTACCTGCATATATCGTAACTTTGTGATGGCTTTCTCCTCATTCTCCTCAGAGGTCGGTTCTGATGGGTCGATCTTGATCATCTTTTCGTACAGATCTTTGCGCAGTGTCGTGTTTGACACTTCTGATTCCAGAAACGTCCTGAAATAAAAGACCGGTGTAATTTTTTTTAAACATCAGCCACATACATGTATGAACATTGCATTTAAACCTGTTTAGATTTAACAAGTTTGCAATCCAGTACAAACCCCAGATGACAAGTGCACAAAAATGCCTAGTCTAACAATTAGAACGAAGATAAGTTTCACTGGGAAAACAGGTTAAATATAACAAAACCGGGGTCATAAATTTCAACATCACATGTATGTTCAACAACAGTGAATGAATCTCACAAGAAGTAAACATTTCTTTAAAAGTAAAAATTCTGGCAGGCAAACTACAGGTATCTTGGAATTAGAACAGACACAGCTATATATAGGACCAAAAGTAGGTCAGACAGTAGCCAAAGTATGTCAATTCAACTAATATTTTGTGCAATCATTCCAATGCCTTCGTCTGAATACACCTCATAAGCACAACAGCTTAAATAACAGACAACATATTGGGTTTACTTCTGATAACTGCATAGCCAATTCATGGAACAAATCCTTAACCAGTTGAGTAACCAGTATCAATGATTGGTCAATATTGCATTATGTCATGTGATGCCACCTGTTAACAAAATGGACTTTCAAAATGCCAATCTTTCTTTACAGCTACAAACAAATGTATGAGACATTACAAGAAGTCTTAAAGGTACCATACCTGGTTCCCATCTTGATATCCATAATGAATGGATCAGAGAAGTGTTGAAGTAAGTCTTCCATTTCAATATAAGCTGAGAAGTGAGTTAAGCAAACATCCAGTTGTTTAGGAAATGAACAAATTTTTTACCAATCACTGTGTTTGTTATAATAAGACATTGTTTATCTCTTGATCACTGTATACAATTACATCTATGTATTATTTATATTTAACATTCAATAGCCTGAATAAAAAAATGTGCATATATAATCTCATTCAAGATTAAACCAACTAAAACAAGGATCACTGCCAACTAAAAAAATGATTGTGATGGTCACAAAACGTGTGCATTTATCCGCAACCACAATGGCCATCCCTGAAATATGATAAGTATGCACAGTCAACGCGAATGGCATCAATCGTAACTTGCACTGACGTCACTGGCAGTCATTATTTACTTGCCGCTACAATAGATCTGTGTGTGCCAAAGCCAACGGTCCACACTGCCTGCAGCTCATTAGTTCACGATACACACATTCCTGCAGAGACTGGTGTTTTTGTCAAACAAAATCTGTTAAGAACCATCGCTTGTTCTTGACCAACAAACAACTCGTTTCACACTGTCACGTATGTAAACCCGATAACTAATTATATTCGCTCACGTATAAAGTCACGATTTTTTACGTCATGACAGAAACATGTGTCATGTGACCATAGAAAGGATACAGTTTTCGTTGTATTCCACCTCTCTGTAGAACTTCGGAATCACATCCTTCGTGATGTCGTTCAGCAGGAGTTTATATGCCAATGTTTCCGAGTTTTCCTTTCCCAGCCGTTTCTTCCATATTGTGTTGGGCCCAGCAGGCGCAAATGAACCTGAGAAGAAAACAAACATATCGTCATTCCGCTATGTAAAAACACAAATCTCAACTGACTGGAGTGTCAAATTCCGGGTGAGTCTCGACCACGTTAAAATTCCAGAGATGTTCCAAATGCATCACAATTACTCAGTAGTGCATGCACAGTAAAATCACAGTCAGTTTCAGAAAAAAACAGTTATGGAGGAGAACAAAATACATAATTTTGGTTGGCAAATTACTGTAATCCCAAAAGGTGAAGGAAATTCATTTCTCGCTCCCATCTTCAGTCCTGGTTTTCCGTTTTTTTTTCCATTAGTAATTGTATATCAGTCTTATGTCTATAATTACATAAAATGATTTTACAATAAAACAATTGGATTTAGTACCTCTAAAACTAGCAATTTTTACTCAATTTAAATATTACAAGAATTACTACAAAATTGTTGTCGACTGTGATTAGCTGGAATCCTCGCACTTTTAGTTTCCCAACACACTGGATGGAACCAGATAAACTTACCTGGATGGCCTGCCAGCTGCACCCAGCAGTTCTTCCTGTTCTTCAGGAGAGCATCGCAGGCCGGTAGCGTCAAATCCAGTGCATTCTGAAAACAAGAGGCACCTCGTTAACTGAGGGCAGTATTCTTGGGCTCCAGCACAGTAACGATGTCGCGAAACTAATCACAAATATTTTGGTGTTCATCCTTTTCTTCCCCTTTGATCTGTTGCACTGTGGAAGCAACATCACTTTGCATCTTTTACTCTGTAAATGAGTCTTTTCTACAAACATTGTAATCCTCTGCTAATCTCTCCCTCCCTTGATTGTTCACCCTTGCCTTTTGGAAGACTCTCTCAATGCTACCTTTTCGTCGTCCTCTCCTCTTATAAAATTGTTTCGATGTTATCACCACAGATCTTAAAGAAACGCTATATTTAAATTAGGAACAAAAAAGGAACACATTAATTAATGTATCTTATCCAAGAATACCATCTCTGTCACTGGTAAAACAAAGTATAAATTATTTTGTAACACTTCTACAATCGCTGCAGAGTACAGATCCCTCTCAGTTTTCATAAGTAACAGAATACTGACTAACTTACATGTTAAATTATAGAAGTTATAATTAATAGTTATAATTATTTAAAAAAATTCTCCAAAATGTGGTATCAAGTTTGACAGATGATGCATTAGATAAGCAATGCACTAATCAAAATTTGTATAATATTAAATCAACACAACGATGAATAACTCAACTGCTAATTAAAGTAAAAAAACTTGAGACTTGAGATCACTTGCTTGCTTAGAAGTGACAGTGTTTCCACTGCATGGCTGGTGGATGTGTGACAGGAGCAACTAGTACTGATGTCTTCAAAGAGATACCAGATTCCCACTAGAAAAAAATACTGCAGTCTACACGGCTATAAACACACGCATGCCGAAACAAAATTTTATGACCACTGAAACTCCCAATAAGCAAGACTGTGAAGATCCTACCATGTAACAACCAATATACTCACACCATCACAGATACATGGGAGGTTCCCGTCAAAATCACCCGCAACCATCACTGGCAGTAATGAATCACAGTCCGTGCTGGTGTAACGTGTATGTTCAGCATTCAGCCAGAGTACATATGTCAATAAGGTCTGACGCTGCTCGAACGTGAGCTATATAAGACCGGTCGCGGCTGACTGACATCAAACACCGGAGGTTTCCACCTACGTCAGAGAGGGTGAATGTGCCACTGGGCTACCTATATCTGCGCCTGAGTGACGCAGGGTCTGGCTCACTGCTCGTTATCTCAAGTATGTGTGACTCGACATCAGCAATAACATTCAAGCGTGCTGCCTGTATTGGTAATATCAATATTGGATTGTGGAACCAACAATTACATGATTGTTGTGTCTTTGGCATTGTGCCTTGTGTACACGCAAACACACACACGGCATCTTTACTGCAGTGGCTGTGACCCATCGTTATTGCCTCTATCAGCGATAGAGGCTTGTTGCCGTTGGGCTATTTATATTTCCTATATTCGAGTATGAATGACGTAGATCTAAGCTACATGTCCCAAGGGCCTGGCAAACCTGGTAAACTGCCGGCTTGTCGCAAAGAATGACAACAATTCTAATGTGTCGGTAATATCAATATTATTATGGAACAGTTTGGGGACTCGCGTTATTATAGCACTGCACTGTACTTATATAAGGTATGGAGCAATTTGTGAATACCGCGGTCACACATCCAGGTCCATGGTTGACGGCAGTTGTAAGACATATTCCACACTGGGAATCTCCCATCCCAAACAGTGGAGTCACCATAAGAAAAACTACAATAACTGGAGTGGGGAATTGGGGATATCCTGACCCACATGCTATAATCACATTGTGCAAATCTTCTCCAAATCTCCACTAAGTAGGGTCGGGATCTCCCATCCCAAATAACAATAATCATGGTGTCAGAATCTTCACTAACTGGAGTGTGGGTACCCTGTCTCACACAGTATAATCCCCTTATGCAAATCTCCTAAGTTCATCTATGTTAGCACATGTAACACATCTGAAATGAACTCAAATGCATTTGCAACTGCATGTCGAAAACATCTATGTTTGAATGCAACTCCGAAAACGTGTGCATGCAATCCTGGAAAATGGCTTTTGGTATAATTGTAACAACTGTAACATTTGCATTCAAATGTACTGATATCTTAGCAAGCCTGTGTCTGGTGTATGACGTTACATCTATGATAGACAAGTCATCTGAAGAAAAATATTTTTGCTCCAAAAATCATCTTAAGAAAACTTACTTAATTTAGTAACAACTCCATTAAGAAAACCATTATGCTCCCCTCCTCAATGCAAGACTTATGTTAGTAACTTCACCCAGGGCGACTGGACCTCGACACCTTGGAGGGGATGCACTTACAATGATCCAATGTTAGCATATTACTATAACATATCACTGAGACTGTATTAAATCACAAATGGAAATGGCAGCAATTGTTTAAGTTAAAAAAAACTGAGCCTCACAACTGGCATTTCACAGGTTTACATGAACAGAAGAAGAAGCAGAATGAGAGGGGCGGGACACGTGCAAAGAATGAGTGAAGACAGACTGTGAAAAAGAACACGGAAAGCAGAAGAGGGCGACAACCGACGAAGAGGAAGATCAAGGTGGAGATGGAATGACAGCCTGAAATACAACAGTGGGAGGGCAAGTGAGCAACAAAAAATGGAAAATGATTGCGGACAACAGAGAAAGATGAGAGTTGACAAGAAAAACGGAAGATGCTATAAACTGAGTGATATGAACCCCATCCCACAAGGGAGCAAAGGGAAAGAAGAACACTATGAACAGATGCTTACTGTGTCTTGGAGATGTAGGAAGGGTGGGTGAGTGTGGTGGGGTACTTGGGGGCTGGTTCATGACATATTGTTTTAATATAAATTGCCTATGAAAAAGTGACGTGCTTAACATGTATGAAAATGTCACAGAAATAATATCACCTGTAGGAAAAGGTTACAGAAAAATGAAAACAAAGCTCACAAGTAAAATCACAGAAAAAAAGTTGTGTACAGGATAATATTTTACAAGTTAGATAGTTTTGCATGTAGTACGCCACAGAATAATTCATTATTGTACAGTAGTAGTAACTTATTGTGTGCCTTTAACCGACTGACTCGTAAGTATGAGTCAAATAGTTGTGATTTCATTCATGTCCATTAGTTTGGTTCACGGAACTATTGTGAGTGCCATGATTGATATGGTGTCGTGTGTCACAAGATCTGGGTATGACAACGCTATCTCTCTGGTTCTCCATGACTGCCAACTTTTGGTTCAGGTTACTACTATCTTCTAAAATAGTGCTGGCACATTGCCCCTCAAATTAAAAATAAAATCGTAAAAATTACAGATGACATACATACACACAAACACAGATGCAGAAGATGGTTTCCTGGAGTATTCGTATGACAAACATTACATAAATTTGAAAAGTTTTTCACAACGCTGTGCTTGTTGATGATCATTGCAATTTATGTCTAACATCCTTAACACACTGGAATTGGTCTAAGAAATTTCCAACAATTGCATAGACACATACATTAACATTATAACATCTGGGATGAACCCTAAACGCATGGGACTTAGAAAAATAAAAACACTACTTTTCCTCTGCGGAGTCATAGATCGATGAAACCCTGAAAGTTTTGTGCCTTAGGTGCAAGACATCCTTGGTATAGTTGGATGTCTACTCAAATTATATTAAAGTAAAGCCAATTACTCGAAAACATTTTTATTGTATGAAACACTAAGTTGTCTTTTTTCTATGTCAATTTACAAAGTGGTGGAGCTTTAGTCTACCGTTTTTAGCACCAATATCTGCACAATGCTTGCTGTGCCAGACAATAAAGCCATGTTTTGTTGTAGTAATTCGGAAAAAAATGTTATAGCAGTCAACACCTTTGTTTTTCCCACTAGAGTTGTGGTGTAAGAATACATCCATTAAGGCAGTCGCTTGTAACAAGCAGGTGCACACATCCTGCTGCATCTGATGTGAATCATAAATGCCTAAAAATATGTTTTGGGTGAATCATTGCTTCTAAAATCAGAAAAGTTGCATTTAGGAAAGTACATCTGTGTATGTAACTGGCTGTCAATATTGTTTATAACAAACTTGTTTTATAGCTACAAACACAACATTGTTTCCATGGTAACAGCATATCCTGCTGTTGTCATGTTTACAACACACCAATATTCACTGTTGTCATAGTTACAAGTTTAAAAACTTACAACACCCCAAAGCAACCACTGTTGCTATGGTTACAACACAAAAATTTGGTGGAAGACAAAGTCAAATTTGCGAAGTGTTTCGTGCTTATTAAATGTAATTTACTGGGCAGTAAATCTTCAACATATTTACTTTAATCTTAATAATATGAGACAAGGGTGAGCCCGCCAATGGCCCAAAAAACATTTTTCTATGATATTTGCTCTAGTATTAGGATAATTCGCAGTATGGCAGGGTTGTCTTTATTGACTTGTAAAAGGCATTTCCTTGTAAGTGGTGGCTACGCCCAGTGAATCTTTTAATACGGCATCCTTATTTAGAAGGACAACAGCAAAGCGGCAAGCTACCTTGCAACATGGAATGCCGAGTTAGGACGACAATGGCGAAGCGCCAAGATGCATTTAGATGCTGAACCAATCAGCGTCTCGGTGACTATAATTTTATTTATCGGGAAATCGTGATCCAACGAGCATTGTGTTTTCAGTTAGCAGTATTTTATGGAACAGTGTCAGAGTTAAGAATATTTGCTCACTATTTTGGCGAATAATATACCTAAAGTAAGAACATTAATAATCTTCAGTGACAACTGCGGGCAACAAAATAAAAACTTTACATGGTTCTTGCCTGTCTCCAGAAAATTCACAAAGGCAGATTTTACACAACTGAACATTATTTCATGGTTCCTGGCCATTTCTATTTACCATGAGACGGGGATTTGGGCAACATCGAAAGAAAACTGAAAGACATTGATCGAGGTGTTTTCAGAGGGCCACTATGCCACCCTCATTCGAAGCTCGAGGACAACAAAACCGTTCAGAGTTAGAATCCAGTTTTTAGATTTTGGTGTGCTTCAAGATTCTATCACCAAGAGAACAACATGTGATGTAAGCTTTTAAAGGACAGCAAAGTTTTTGTTTTCTAACACGTACAAGGAAGGCTTTGCTATTAAGCTCACCTACCACCTCTCAGCTCCTGTTAAAATAAAGCTACAGATGGGCAGGTCGCTGTTGTACAACCAGGCAACCTTCGACTTGTCACATCTGGTTCCTCATCATATATAAATATAAAAGCAGTGCGGTTATCAGCCAAGAAGGTGCAGGACATCAAAGCATTGTTGATGTCCGTGCCACCACATCACAGACAGTTTCTAAGTGACCTGATTGCAGTACAAGAGATTTTTTTTTAAATTATTATTGTTTTATTATTTCATTATTATTTTAGATAAAAAGGATGACCTCTTACATGGACACATATCTTCAAAATAAAACCTAATTTGTCAATATTGGTTAATATTTGATTATTTTATGGCAACTTATTGTTGTCAAACTTTGAAGCCCTCGTCATTCTCAACCCCTCCTATTACGTTACATCAACTGTTAAAAGGAGATTATCTTTAAATCAGTTTATTATTAAACCTACAGACAACACTACAACTCATACACTTGCTACCACAAACATGAAAACCTACATCTAGGCTCCTGAGCCTACATCAGATTCCTTACCATGGCCAGTATCACGGTGGGACTTCTTTGTTGAAAACAATTCCGTTTCTGCTTCTTGCATTTCATCCTCCCCATTTGAATAGCATCAACAATCAGACACTTGCTGTGTTCTCTCGCCAGACTGTTCTGTTGCCAGGCTGCGCAGGCTGGTGATGGCATCCTCCTCTTCCCAACCAGTCTCTCCTGGATGTAGGTCTGACTCACTCTGCCGTCAGCCGGCGGACCTTGCCCCTTTTTATACACTACCGCCACAAGATGGCGCCTGTCACACAGCTCCCCCTGGGGATGGGTGAGTGCGTTGTTTCCTGAATCTTCCCAGGCGTGTTCTTCTGTTTGGTGATTATCTGTGAGCAGCTGTGTTGCGTACCAACGTGTCAACTACGGCTATTAGAGGTCTGGTTCACAGCTGAAATATATAGGCACACGTACAGCGCTGCAATTGGGCGCCTCAAAAAATTTGTTTAATATAAGTTTTTATTTTAACAGTTCATGGTTCAGAATTACTCATGCATTTTGCTGGTTGGTTTTTCATTGGTACAGACCTGAGTTCAAATGCAAGTGAGTGCATTTAATTTAAATGCAAATGTTTAACAAAAAATTATTCAAATGAAAATGTGTCTATAAAGGATTGCATTTACTGCAGATGTTTAAGTATAATATCACTGCAAAACTTATTAAACAGAACACATATATTTTAGCATTTTAATATTGTTCATAAAAAGCAAATTAAATTGCTATGGCCACTAGTTGTGTGTGGACAAATGCCCAGAACAATTAAACCAGCACATTTTAGTGCAAACACAACACATTCAAACGGAAATGCAAATTGCGTCTGAACTCAAGTCTGATGAACATTGTTATCTTACATGAGATGACTTGTACTAGCTGTCTCAAAGATGCCACAGAATCTGGGAATATGCATGTTGGTATTAACCAAAAATTTGGATTTTCTCTGCCCCTACAGTTATTACATAAACACATGCACAAACATGTTCCAATGAGCTTTAATGAGATACAACCAACCACTTTGGGGATGCAGGGCCATATGGGGAATGCTCTATAACTGTATAAGTGTGACGAGGATGGGTCAGTGGTGAATTTAGGGGGAGCAATGGGCAAATAAAACATTTCCCTATGCAACCTCTTTGCCCACTAAAGATCCCTATTTAACCAGTTTAGCAATAAAACCTACATGTAATCCATTTGACAATACAAAAAATTGAAAACTGTGACCTGTTGTCCTACTATCTATGACTTAGCATGGATGACTCGGGTGACTAAGCACAGTCCCCTGTGCGAGATCCCAGATACGCCACTGGGTTTTGTGGGATAGTTTCCACTGTTCCCTTCATCCTTAAAGTGCACACACCAGCACACAGTGTCTGCCAGTGTCGAGATATGTTAGCCCAGCCATCACTCAAACCATGGGCTGACAATCAAAGCCACTACTGACCCTGAACTTTACGTGTGATTACGTGATTATGCCAGATAGATTACACATGCACAATGCTGGTGACAGCTCCAACTACTGATGTGAACCCTCCCTCTAGAGTCATCAACCATTACCATGAAACTGACATAATTAAGCATGTGTAAGTCAAGTTTTTGTCTTACATTTTGTGTGATAAAATGAACTGGTTCAGTGTTTGTTTAATGACAGTGCACTTTCCCGTGATGGTTACATATAGTGATTAACCACTAACTTCATAGCACATTGGTAATTAAGTGAACACGCCAACATTAAAAACTGAGTCAGCGGGATGGGTCTAAACTATGGTTGTCAAATGTGGTTATTTTTCTGAGAAAAATGATGTATCATTTTTATAGATTTAATATAATAGATAATTCATGTCTAGTTTCCTTTTCATTTAAAGAAGAAGACTAATTGTTCTCTCACCCCTTGTTTGCACTTAGTGGCCTTTCATTTACATTGATGGACGTATCAACTCATTATAATACAATGAGTCAATGTTACAATTTCAAATACACACGGGTGAAAAGGTTCATCAGACTGGATGGTTCAAATGAGTAACAGTTTTACTTAGTTCACGGTCTTACCCTTTTAGCTATCTGATGAAGGTAGGTGGTAGCTGACAAAACGTCACAGAAAAGGGTATACTGATTACAAGATAAGTAAAAATATTGTTCAATGACACATTCCTGTGTGAATATTTTATATGCATTAGTTTAGTATTACAATTGTTGGCTCTTGTGTTACAAAAACATTTCAGGCTAAACATATGTATTACTACACTGTCACTAAAGTTTGTTTGGTTACTTTTCAATAACATCTCACAATTACTGATAGTCCTCATTATATATTTATAATGTTCAACAGTTAAGGCAGGAATTGAATTATTATTTATGCTATCATTTTCTTTCAAACTTTTTTCCTTGAGTATCTGAACGCTTTAATCTGGTATACTTTAGATTAACCAGAAGGGGAAGAAGGGTAGAATGGGGAAGTTTGTGTTGGAGACAACATGGACCTAAATACAGTAGGGTGGAATGGGGAAATTTGTGTTGGAGACAACATGGACCTAAACACAGTAGGGTGGAGTGGGGAAATTTGTGTTGGAGATGACATGGACCTAAACACAGTAGGGTGGATTGGGGAAGTTTGTGTTGGAAACAACATGGACCTAAACACATTAGGGTGGAGTGGTGAAGTTTGTGTTGGAGACAACATGGACCTAAACACTGTAGGGTGGAGTGGGGAAGTTTGTGTTGGAGACAACATGGACCTAAACACAGTAGGGTGGAGTGGGGAAGTTTGTGTTGGAGATGACATGGACCTAAACACAGTAGGGTGGAGTGGGGAAGTTTGTGTTGGAGACAACACAGACCTGACAAGTGAGAGGCAGGTAGAGTGGGGAGTATGTGTTATTTACATATGCACATTGCTAGTTATTACACCAACAACTGATGCAAACCCTCACAAGGCCTCCCGTGTGATGATTATCACGTAGTCATCTGCCACAATCACAAAACATACACAATATAGGGTTGGGCAAGGATTTTTACCGTGAAATTGATCTATTTCAATTTGTACTCCACCCCTTGCGATTACATGTATTGAAATAAAATTTGCACCACTAAGAACGTCAATATGTTGTCTGTTCATGTGTAAAATGTTGTTATGATAACTCAAAAAGTACGAGCTCAGTAGGTTGCCTGTGCCTCTGTTGTTACGATGCACTCCGGTCTGGTTGAAAAATGAAGTGTAAATCATGCTTCTTCACAGACCTCGCACTGCGTAAATGTTAGCCATATTTACTCAGAATAAAGTTTATATTGATGAGGAATGGTAGTTCGACCGAACAGTAACAAGCACTTGTCCGAACAAAGAAAAATGTGCCGGCCATATGCGAATGTAACATAAGCCTATGCATAGCTGTCATCTTTTGCTAATAACTTCACTATTTCACATCAGATCAACTAGTCCTTATCACCAATCGATTCAGCATTAAATTTTGAATCAATTAAATGTTGTTTTGTGAAAATTACATTTAATTTGTTGCTGCGCCAACACTTAAAAGGTGAAAGATTTGCAAATTTTAACCGAATATTGACGCTTAGAGTGTCTTTGGTAGCTCGCTCACTACTCATGCCGTTAGTTAAGTTTCTAATATTTTATTTGATGCGTATGCAAGATATTTCGGCATATTTTTTGTGGTTCCTAACTGCAAACAAATATGATCTACACAACAAATAATATTATATTGATAACATGTAGCGTATAATTTGAGTATTTGCTTACTATTAAAAGTGGAACTCCCCATCGCGATAAGATAGACTGATCCACACAACCTTAGCAATGGGCGCTAGTACAAGTCGATCTTTGGTGTGAGGGGCACGCGATGCCCATCATTAAGTGACATTTTGCTTTTCTTTGTGCAATTTTCGCTGTTTGTTATCCCACTTTGTATGACCAAATATGTTTTATGTAACATGTGTGTTATGTTAAAAATTATTAGGGAATTACACAATATAATAAATAACATCAATATTGGCAAACGGCACTGCTATTCCCATGTCCGACTGACAAGAATATGTTGACGTGTCGTTGCTATTTAAGCTGACTTTCAAATTCCATTTACGATCTACAGGTACGCATGGGAAATTGTATTTATTATATAATATCTATTTACTCTACTTTGGAAATAATGTACATATATATGTATATACGTTATGTCAAATTAAAGCAATGATAATATCATATAATAAAGTAGTGTCGATGGTGGAATGCAGGCAGGCCAAATGCTTGCCAGATCCTACACAATAAAGTGTGTGTAATATAAGACTTTTTGTTTCATGTTTTGTGTGATAAAGTGAACTGGTTTGATGCATTTTCCAGTTATGGTTGCACACAGTAGCTGACTGCTCGCATAATAACAGTGTGGTAATTAGGCGAACACACCAACACTTAAAAATTACTCATTGGGAGGGGTCTAAATTATGGGTGTCATACCTGGTTGTTTATTCAAAAAATATGTAATTTTCAGGGATATCACTCGGCTGATAATCAATGTTTAATGTGTTGTGAAACCTATTCATTTTTTTAAGAAAGTTGCAAAAACTAATTGTTGACTTCCTTCCCGTGTTCTTGCACTCAGTTGCCAGTCATACCCACTAGCAACTTATCAAGTAAGCCACATGTTCACAAGTGCATTCTTCTGATCATATTTTACATACATTAAGTTAATATTATAATTTTACAGCTGTTGTCTTATATAAAATTGTATTCAGGCCAAAATTGTTTATTACTACCCTGAAGACAGTTTGTTTGTTCCAATTAACTGTTTATGATGCATGAATTAACACACAATTAGTTTCTTTTAAACTTCTTGTACCTGAAACTCTGTGTATTGTTTTAACCTGGCAAAAGGGTAGAGTGGGGAGGTTTGTGTTGAAGACCAAATAGACCTGAGCACAGAGACGGGTAGAATGTCGAAGTTTGTGGTAGTGACCATACGGACCTGACTAGAGAAGACGGTAGAGTGGGGGGACGTTTGTGTTGGAAGACCAAACAGGCCTGAACAGAGAAGAGTAGAGTGGGGACGTTTGTGTTGAAAACAAACAACATAACCGGAACAGAAAGATGGGTAGAGTGGGGAAAGTTGTGTTGTTTACGTGTGCACATTGCCAGTTGTTACACCAGCATCTGATGTGCACAAGCCCACTGTAAAGCCTCCTGTACAATTGTGACAATGGAGTCACCTACCACTAGAATAAAACAAAAACAAGAAAGTCTGTGTAATACAAGACTTTTTGTTTCAAATTTAGTGTGATAAAATGAACTGATTAGATGTTTTTAAACATATCACGACATTGCATTTTCCAGTGGTGGTTGCACACAGTAGCTGATTGCTCCCATAATGACAGTGTGGTAATTAGGCGAACACACCAACACTTAAAAATTACTCATTGGGAGGGGTCTAAATTATGGGCATCAGATGTGATTGTTTTTCACCAAAAAACGAGGTATCATTTTCAAGGATGCCACACAGTTGATAATTCATGTTTAATGCGTTGTGAAACCTGTTAGTTTAAAAAAAAAAAAAAGTTGTAAGGACTAATTGTTGACTTCTGCCGTTGTTGCACTCAGTTGCCGTACACACCCACTAGCAACTTATCAAGTAAGCCTTAGGTTCACAACTTCAAATGCATTCTTCTGAGCATATTTTACTTACATTAAGTTAGTATTGCAATGTTGTAGCTCTTGGTTTATATAAATCTTTATTCAGGCAAAATTTTTTATTGCTACACGAAAGACAATTTGTTTATCAATGGCCCTTCACAATATAAATACTAGTCCCATTAGCTATTTACAATACCAACATTTAATGCAGGAATTAACACAATTATTTTCTTTTGAACTTTGTTTACATGAAACTCTGTGTACTGTTTAAACCTGAGAGTAGGGTAAACTAAGACAGTTTTTGTTGAAGACCAAATAGACCCAAACACACAGAAGGGTAGAGTCGGGAAGTTTGTGTTAGTGACCAAATGGACTTAAATTGAGAGAAGGAGAGAGTAGAGAAGTTTGTGTTAGTGATCAAATGAATCTGACTAGAGAGAAAGGAAATTTGGGAAGTTTGTGTTGAAGACCATACATACCTGAATTGATAAAAGGTTAGAATGGGAAAGTTTGGGTTGGGAACCAAATATGAATATACAGAAGGGCAGAGTGGGGAAACATTGCATCCTGAAATTACTCGCTAGACACAAACAAAGCTGTCTCGTGTTGAAACATCATCACAGGAAAACTTGTCTTTGTTCTGTGCTGGGAACTATAGCAAACACATGAATTCTGCAGCAGCTACCTCAAACTTTACAGGATCTAAACCACCCACAACAACAAATTTACAGGATCTAAACCATGCACCTACAATAAAATGTTTCCGTGTGTTGTTTTTATGTAGTAGCTACATGAAAACAACCCACGGAAACAAATTGTTATACTTGCCCTAAAAGGAGTATTACTCAGACCCACATAACCACACCAGTGGTCACCCAATGGATGACCAACAAGGCAACATATGCAGTCACAAGAATGTGGACTTTGTACTATACCGGCAGGAACTGGGAATGACATATAAGGTCAGTTGAGTTCCTCCAACAGCCCTTTAGGCTACTGGTTATTTGTGTAGTACACCAAACACATCAAAAGTAATCTACATGTTTATCTACCCCTAGGCCTAGAGCATCAAACAAAAGGAAAGTAGGGCAGAAAACGGTGTGGGTCAACAACAGTTTGACAGTAGAACAGCACTCAGTACTCAGAGTCAGTAGGAGGGCGAATATCAACAAACATCCCAGATTCTTGAGTGACACCTTTGCATAGACAGCAGATAATTACATCAACATTTTAATTAAAACCGTCAATTACTGGCAATTATTAAAATCAACACAATAAACATGCAGTCACTCACCCAATCCGCAAACTTTCCAACAGTTTTACTGGCACAACACCTCCCAAACGGAATGCAACTCATTAAACTAGCAACCAGCTGTGACTTCGGCGACACCGACATTTAAATCCTATTCCAAGAAGCTTCCCAACCACGTGCATGGTGACTGCTGCGACAGACTGACATTTAATAATCGCGGGACGATCGTGGCCAATTAATCACCGGAAGTGAGTGTCAGTGACGCAACCAGTCGGATCGTTTTGGTCCACAAAACAATACATCATCTGGCTGGTATTCCTTTATAAAACTGCAGCTGTGAGACACGTCATGTGGCAGACAACTGCTATTGTCTTCTTGTCTAGTGTCTTAACCACACACCTACTGCTATGACATCGAGTGACACTAGTCACGCAAAGTTACTCACAAAACGACAAGTTATTTGTTCTATTTTTAGTCACCAGCAGACACACGATGTGGACATGAATGAAAGACTCTTGGTGCACCAGGCACCCTCCCCTTCACCCAACCCCCTGGGTGGACAGTCTACTAATATCAACATCATGGTGAAATCTAGATGAACCAAAGTAATTGAAAAGTCATTATTAAATATGGTAGTGTTGTGTTTGTTATAAAGTGTTGCAGTGTGTGGTTTATCTGTGCTATAATTATACAGTACGTAATACATTTAATTAATGTAAACTTTACACTGTTTGAGCAGTTCTGTGTTATAAACATTTGGATATACATACACATAGACGCATATGTGACATACACGGACAAATACAAGCACACACAAACAAACAAATATACACACACAAAACAAACATATACAAACAAACATGCAAACACACACACACAAACACACACACACACACACACACACACACACACACGACTATAATATAAATACACCTAATTACATAACTTCTCTGACTTTGACCAACAAATTTCTTGACATTTAATTTTACGACACAACTGCCCAACTACTGGTAATAAACGGCACACATACGTCTGTATATTTTAAGCTAAGGATGAATGTACACATCCTTCTGTGTGATGTGGCAGCTTAACAAACTGTGACTGTGTCCACAAGGAACTAATTGATATCACTGGGACACCAGGACATCACGTTTCACTGGTGTTACACATGCAACAGGAAGAACTACTCCACCATCCTAGATATATTGCATCAGCTGACACTGGGCACACCCTCCCTGGACATACTGGTCTGTGTACACTGACCATTACAACATCGCTTATCTTATCATGAATGAACCACATTTATGCAGATTATTAATTAGATCAAAATCAAATATTCACTAGTATAACGTATTGTTATGCAATCACAATTTACATTCTACAATAAAACCTGCCTTGGTGGATACCTGTCCATAATGAACACCTGTCTACAAGGGACACTTTGGAAAGTCCTGAATGACTAGTTTGCATTGTCCACTATCTGCTATAGCAGTAACCTGGTGCAGTCCAGACAATGTCCAGTGTGGACAGTCTTTAGTGTTTGTTAACTTGACTGAACACTACATATTTATATTATGATTAATATCAGTAATAATTGCATTTGTGGTGAACAGCATATAATAGTCATAGATGTACATATTCAGCTAAGTTGATCAGCAAGTTTTAAAATGTGATAGCCAGTAATGAAAAAGTATGATGATCAATATATCTACCCGGTATATAATATATTATATAATACTCAAACACATATAGTTTAAGCAGATCACGGTATTAAAACATGTACTGCAAAATCAATTACTAATAATTACAGAATAATAGTTTTATCACAAATACTCCTTGGTTAATGTATAACTTAAAAGTTCCATAAAATAATTATAATTATGTTTAAATATGTAGACAAAATACTATAATGTTACAGACGGAAGAGAAGAAGAAGGATCCAAAATTATGTTGTTTAGATAAAATAACACCAGCCAACTACCTGGTAATCATATATATCAAAAAGTATTCGTTCATTCCAGTGCCAACATTAATGATTTCAACACTTGTAACTAGCTCAGTGAATACCACTTAACCTTCTCACTTCTAAAAACAAGAGCACTTGTCAAGATATAATATTTTCAGAACCACAAACTATTTGGTAGTATATGAACAACCTAATACCAGGTTACCACCTGTTAATATTATATACCAAATAAACTGCATTTTACATTTACAGGCGGGAAAAAACACGTCTCATCCTCACATACAATGGATGCAGCCAGTTGTAAATCCATTTATAACTAGTTGCACCTTATTTTAAAACAACAGAACAAATGGGTAAACAGCAACATTTTATTTTGAATTTTACGAGTACATTTTTAACATCGATTGTTGAAAAGCACATACAGCCAGTATCTTCTACACTAGGGTATTAAATGTTAGTTTTTTTCTCTTTCACTGCCACATTTACAGCGGCAATGAAATACAGAGCAAAACAAAATGGACATAAAATTACAGGAATACGTTTTCACTTGTCCATTGTAACTAATGCTTTCCATAAACATTTACTTGACCTGGGCAAGCCCTAATGTCACGACACATATTATGGCATTACTCATTAGACGTGATTTATAGGAATGCTTTATATAAGAAACACTCACTTCTGAGAATGTCCACGAGTGTATTCAGTGCTTTAACTACTGACAAATAATAACTACTAAGTGTACAGTCATGATTATTACTATAATCATAGTGATACTGGTGAAAGATTATTGATAAGTTAGGTGTGGTATTGCTATTGTTTTAGTATGATCAGATGAGAGGGCCTAAAGCTACTAAATGTTTCTGTAGTTATCAAAATTGGACTTGAGGTGTTTACATCACAGTACTGTTCACTCTCAGGTGCAAGACTGTATGTTATCACGTACAATACTATACACTGATGCATAATATAATGTCATACATAACTGAATATTGCTATGTACAACATCGTACACTCCCACATACATCACTGTAGACTCCTAAGTACACCAGTGTATACACATACGGCAACAGCCATGAACACTCACATAGTATACTATGCAATTCTATGTACAGCACACTAGTCATGTACACAACTGTACACGTGTGTATAAAACTTGTGCTCAACTGTATGCTTTCATGTATACTACTGTACTTGGTGCACTCTCATGTAACACACTAAGTAATGTCAGGTACAGCACTATACACTACCATGTACACCACTGTACACTTCCTTGTACACTACAGTACACACTTAATGTACAAAATTAGTACACTCACTCTCATGCACATCACTGTGGAAGTGATTACTTGCAAGCAGGATGATTATGTAAAGAGAGATGTTGGGGGTTACTAGAGACAGCAGTGCAAGAACTGTGAAGGGGAAGAAAAAGACAAGAAAACATAAATCAAGGACCTGTATCAAGGCTGGCCTCACCCCGGACATCAAGGATGACCAGTATCAAGGCCTGCCTCACCCCAGACATCAGGGACCAGTATCAAGGCTTGTCTCATCCTGGACATTAAGGAACAGTATCAAGGTTTGCCTCCCCCCAGACACCAATGACTAATACCGAGGCGAGCTTCACCTCGGACATCAAGGACCAGTATCAAGGCCTGCCTCACCCCGGACATCAAGGACCAGTATCAAGGCCTGCCTCACGCAGGACATCAAGGATCAGTATCAAGGCCTGCCTCACCCCGGACATCAAAGACCAGTATTGATGTGAGCCTCACCCCAGACATCATGGAGAGTATCAAGGCCTGCCTCACCCCGGACATCAAGGACCAGTATCGAGGTGAGCCTCACCCCGGACATCAAGGACCAGTATCGAGGTGAGCCTCACCCCAGACATCAAGGACCAGTATCAAGGTGAGCCTCACCCCAGACATCAAGGACCAGTATGAAGGTGAGCCTCACCCCAGACATCAAGGACCAGTATCAAGGTGAGCCTCACCCCAGACATCAAGGACCAGTATCAAGGTGAGCCTCACCCCAGACATCAAGGACCAGTATCAAGGTGAGCCTCACCCCAGACATCAAGGACCAGTATGAAGGTGAGCCTCACCCCAGACATCAAGGACCAGTATCGAGGTGAGCCTCACCCCAGACATCAAGGACCAGTATCAAGGTGAGCCTCACCCCAGACATCAAGGACCAGTATGAAGGTGAGCCTCACCCCAGACATCAAGGACCAGTATCAAGGCCTGCCTCACCCCGGACATCAAGGACCAGTATCAAGGCCTGCCTCACCCCGGACATCAAGGACCAGTATCGAGGCCTGCCTCACCCCGGACATCAAGGACCAGTATCAAGGCCTGCCTCACCCCGGACATCAAGGACCAGTATCGAGGCCTGCCTCACCCCGGACATCAAGGATCAGTATCAAGGCCTGCCTCACCCCGGACATCAAGGATCAGTATCAAGGCCTGCCTCACCCTGGACATCAAGGACCAGTATCAAGGCCTGCCTCACCCTGGACATCAAGGACCAGTATCAAGGCCTGCCTCACCCTGGACATACCGGCAAAGAAGTTGATATTTTAGTCATAAAAACTGTCTTGTCTCTCATACTGGCCAACATTCCTATGTAATGAAATGCCCTAAAGAGGTGCTACCACACCTAGTGCAAACAGGAATTAAATTGATGCAGACAGAATTCTGCGGCAGGATGTCTCCCTGTTGATTTCTCCTGACCGGTCTACAAAGTCTCAGTGGGAGCCCTTCCTTTTTCCTCTATCCCCTTGCCCCTGCCTTCACTTCAACTTATGGGTCAATGCTCACCTCACTGCTGCACTAAAACCAAAGGCAGGCAAAGATCCACAACTATGCAAAAACTTTATAAAATAACCCATTTCTATGAGCAATCACATAAAATAGAAGGGCCAACAGAGAAGAACAGAGATGGATAGTTTCATATAAAAATATGTTCAATTTAGAAGCAGTTTATCCTCATGGTAAACAAAGTATATAGCTATAGTAAATTGTTTACATAGCTAGATATTTTATCAACTCAAAGCGTGATCCACCAAGTACTCCTCGTAAAACATGGTATGACTAAATGATATATAAACTCAAAACACAATAACAAAAACCTCAGTCCTTGTCAAACAAAACACACCACTTAAAAAAGTTTAAAAAAATACTTTCACAAAGCCAAATAATTAAAACTGAAAACATCCAGTAATTTAATCCAATCCTTCCTACATATGATGAATATCACGAGGCCAACTTTGATGCATCAATCTAAACAGGTCTTTTTCGTCACATGACAGCCGTCTTTGTTTGACGTCTTTTGACGTTGTCAGTGGTATTTATGGGTGTCGTGCACCTATTTATATCTTTCAACTAACTACACACTTCCGGAATGTGCAATTATTTTTAGCATTGGTTGTCACCTCAAACAATAGACGACACATTCAAGTTTCAACCAAAATCAGGACTAGTTTTAAGCCCGATATAAAGCCCAAAGGAGTGTAATGGCACACCTCAAATTCGATCTGAATGTTAATGTTCTCTTTAAGAAAACAAAATGAGGCATAAAAATATGACATTCAATAAAATATATAATAACACAAATTTCTGTAATGTCTGCTATTTTAATTGTACTTTTCTTAAATGAGAGTATTGCAAAGTTTGAATTATTATGCCCTATATACTGTTATATATACCATACATTATGTATGATATGTTTATACTTAACTGAAATTATACAGCTTAACGTGCAACTGATCACCAATTTACTTAATCTAATTTGACAACAAAAGCTAGCCATTGTGGTCATGGCTAGCTTTTTCTGACCACTGACTTCACACCTCGTAACCTATTTAGTAAGTGACCCCCCTTAACCTCTACATCACTTTAACCCCTCTTTACCTCTATTTCACCTTGGTATGAAGTACACCTGCACTATGTTTGAAAGAGTGCGAAACAGAGGCATATAAATTGGGCAGTTTTTCTACGTCTGAATATTTTCAGTACAGTGAAGTCACTTGTCGTACACGTGTAGACTTGTCGTACATGTGTAAACTTGTCGTACACGTGTAGGTGCAGGTGTATTTTTAGAGGTGTGACTCAAGAAATTGTAGAAAAACAGCTATATATGCGATTTGTTCCTTTTTTGCATGTTTCCATACAGATCTGCATGCACGTGTACACGCGCGTATGAGTGATACAACCTTTTGAAAAAGGACGTCAGCATAAAAGTAAAATCAACAGAAAATAAAAACGAAGATAACATGCAGATAACACGTATGAATACATGCACTTGTACACGTGCACATGAGAGGTGCCTTACAAAAAGGTCGGCATCACAAAGGAATGGCTGAATTGTCTGTCTGATCACATGTCCTATCCCGAACCGACACTAATTTACTGACACTCTGCTGTGTAACCATCTTTTTTGTTCAAGTCACCTGTCGTTTATACTTAGGAGAAATACGGTCATGGGAATATGGAAGAAATATACCATATTCACTCTATTAAGCGTACATGCCCTAATTAGCGTACACCGCCTTTTTTAGCAGTGTCTGACACCGTGACAGGGATCTCCAATGCCACGTTTGACTGCTGAATTCATCATTGAAATTTTATAATACAAATTTTACCAAAGTCACACTAGATTCAAAGCTCAGTGATGAACAAATATTGAAAGGTTGACCTAAATTATCAGACTTTAGAGTGTTCTGGTATCCTTTTGTTCATATATGTGGATGCAGAAATCGTTTGCGAGTCACGTTTGCAGAGATGGCCTCACCCAGGAACCCCAGAAAATGGGTGTACACCCCTGTACGCTTATTGGTGCAATAGTGTGTCCGCTTATGCTGCCACGTGTAACGTTGTCCTGGTATTACCGGCATTATTGCAAGTTTTAAGCTGCTTATTATTTTAATTTTACATCTATTTTTATTGTGAACATACACGTGTATGTGGATTACTGCAACGACAACAGCTACAATCTGTACGTTTGTATTTTACCAGATTATATATGACATTGCTGTGCAGAAATGGTGCCATCTGCAGTGAACTGCGATGGTCACCATGGTGATCGTTTATTGTAGCGGCCAGCTGATGCAAGTGTTACAACATACTTTTAAATCATTCATGTGTGTTTCCAAGTCTGTGTACCGTGACTTAAAACAATTGGGCATTTGTTACGCTACACCTACCCACAGGGGGACCACTGGTGATTAAAGACAATGCCTGTGGTCTCAGACAATGCAGTCCACCAGCCCAGTGACAGACTTGGACCCAAATAGTGCCAGCTCTACCCAACGACAATCCCCTAAGCATGGCCAATCATTTATCAAGATTCCTTCCAATAACTGCAATAGCACCAAGGGCAATAAAAAGAACTGTGAGTTTCGTGCCATACTGGACCAACATAAACCACACGTTATTCTGGGATGTGAATCCAAAACTTACAGCACTTTCCCGACCTACAGCCTCTTTCCAGCCAACTACACGGAAGTGTGTAGAAAGGCGTACCACAAATGGATGAGGAGTCTTCTGTGCTATCCGAGATGTTCTCGCCTCAGAGGAGACGGATTTATCAGATTTGTTTGTTTAGGACAAACCCTACAATCGTGTCCCATGTAGAAGTGGTACCCGGAATGAGCAATCATCTTGCAGTGCTCGCCACACTTGACATCCATCCAAAACATCACTCACACAAACACTCACACAAGATGTACAAATACAAGTCTGCAAACTTTAACGGTCTACAGGCAGATACGGCTGAATACGCTACACAATTTTTCATGGGAAATTCTACATCCAAAACACTGGATGAGAACTGGCAGTCATTCAAGGGTACGTTACACCAAACCATCACTAAACACGTCCCGACAATGAGCTCCCAAAAAAAACATGACCTGCCCTGGATCACTCGCAACATCAGATGTTAAATCCGTAAGGACAGGCATTATCATTAAGCTAGAAAATGCAAGAAGCAAGAAGATTGGTCTGCCTACCGGATGAAATGGCAACACATACAGAAACTTATTAGATCTGCCCACGACGACTACATCAGAGAACATATGTCGTTGGAGCTAGCCTGCTTGAAGGAGGAAATCAGAAGAAGTTTTGGTCTTTTTTTAAACTCAACAGAACTGAAAACTTGGGTATACCTACCGGTATACTCTCTGGTACAGATGGTCTCCACATTACCAGCCAGGCCAAGGCGGATAGCCTTAACATCCAGTTTGTGTCAGTCTTCACACTTGATGCTGGTAGATATTTGTATGATAAAGGAGCGTCTCCCTACTGTGAGATGGATAACATACTTTTCACACAACCTGGAATTGAGGCCCTATTGAAGAACATCAACCAAACGAAAGCTGCTGGCCCCGATGAACTCCCAGCAAGAATTTTTAAGGAGACTGCCAATGAGATAGCTGGTGTCCTCTCCGTCATCTTCCAACAGTCCTATGACGAAGGCAGTATCCCATCCGATTGGTCCACAGCACGCATATCAGCGATATATAAGAAGGGTGACACGACGAAACCATCTAACTATAGACCGGTTTCATTTACATGCATCACATGCAAAATAATGGAACACATTGTGTGTAGCCAGATCGGTTGCCACCTAGATTACAACAACTTTGCATCCGAATCAACATGGCTTCCGTAAGGGCCTGTCTTGCGAGACACAGCTTGTGAGTACCATACATGAATTGGCATACTCCATCAACCAAACGAAGCAAACAGATATCGTCTTCTTGGATTTTAGTAAAGCATTCGATAAAGTGTCACACAACTTCTCTACAAAATCCAGTACTATGGGATCTGTGGAAAAACAAATTCTTGGATCAGTGCATTTCTCAGTTCTCGCAATCAGCAAGTTGTTGTCAATGGGCAGACATCGCGGTCAGCTGACATCCTCTCTGGAGTCCCACAAGGAACAGTGTTGTGGCCAATGTTGTTTTTGCTGTACATTAATGACACCGCAGAAGGAGTAGACTCACAAATACACGTTTGCTGATGACAGTATTGCTTATCATCAAATACACATTCCAGCTGACCACTTGACACTTGAATCCGACCTGAACAAACTTGTCTACTGGGCAAAGACATGGCAGATGGACTTTTATGTATCAAAGTGCACCATTCTCTCAGTTACTACCAAGAGGAAGTCATCGATCTATGATTACTATATGGAGAACCAACAGATCCCACGGACTGACCATCATGACGGCCTGGGTGTTACCATCGACACAAAGTTATCCTGGCAGCCACGCATCAACAGAGTGCAGAACAATGCCAGAAAGACACTTGGCTTAGTCAAAAGAACACTGCATGCGGCGCCAACTCAAGTGAGAAAAACAGCACACGAGGTACTCGTCCAACCAATACTTGAGTATGTTACTTGTGCCTGGGCATCTCGCACTGACTGGTATTCAAACAATAGAGCAAGTTCAACGTTCTGCAGCTCGCTTTTTTACTAGCAATTACCGTAGCACCTCAAGCATAATGGTTATGTGCACTAACCTGAAGTGGGACACTTTATACACAAGATGTCGGTTAAGAGATGCCATTATGTTCTTTATAATTCACCACGGACTAGTGCGCATCAGCTTCCCTAGCATCATTACCTCAGTACATAACTGCACCAGACGAAAACACTGGCACAAACTATGAACACTGCCAGCCTCCTGCCCGACCTACCAGCACTCGTTCTATGTACGCTCTATCCCACTGTGGAACTCACTCACACAGGAAGCAGTTGCAGCGTCTACTGCAGAAATATTCCAAAGAGCCGCTCTCCCAGTCATCCAGTCACTGACATTATAGATGCCCGTTTTTAGTGATGGACTGCCTGTTTTTATTTAGTTTTATTTATTTATTTTATTAACTTATGTATTGTTTTAGCCCACAATGATGTTAAGAACTGCAGAGTAGTGAAATATAACTTTTTAGGAGTAAATTCTTGAACTCTCGAAGTCTAAAAATGTAACACATTTTCACTTCTCACTCAAATATTTGCAAAGCCCACTGTATGATTAATAGAATGAATACGCACGCAACTCTTTATACTTTCATAAGCAAAGTATAAAACTCATTTGTCTCATACAACAAGCGAGAATCACATGATGAATAGTCAAAATACACAAACGAATAAGTTGTTGTCAAGTGCAATAAATTCACAACAAATTAGTCACACATAAATGGTAGGTGAGTATATCCCGGCATGTTGTTGTTGAACGCAGTGAACTGACATGTTGTTGAACGCAGTGAACTGACATGTTGTTGTTGAACGCAGTGAACTGACATGTTGTTGTTGAACGCAGTGAACTGACATGTTGTTGTTGAACGCAGTGAACTGACATGTTGTTGTTGAACGCAGTGAACTGACATGTTGTTGTTGAACGCAGTGAACTGACATGTTGTTGTTGAACGCAGTGAACTGACATGTTGTTGTTGAACGCAGTGAACTGACATGTTGTTGTTGAACGCAGTGAACTGACATGTTGCCTGCACTGATTCTACTTTAGACAACACCTCCTAATCTCTCTCATCTTGTCACGATTTTTATGAAAAAAATAACATGCATGACTGCCATGCTATTTGTCACAGGGTCAAAATGTCATGATTACCTGCACCTGACTCAATAGGGTGTACTTGTTGTCTGTCTCCCTCAAAACTGTTTATTTCACAGCTTTGTTTAATACAGTTCATTGCATGTTGCTAATTTTGGGACAATCGATGCATCATCACTTCTGTAAATAGTCTTGTTAGCTCTGACAACGTGCAAGATGCTCATGGCTACAGGGAACCAGGGTTCATCGTTGCGATCACACAAATAACACTTCAATGAGAACTGAAATGGAGGCTGTCAGTTTGTTTTTATTGTAACATGATGTTATACAGTATAAACTATATCTATTATAACAACTGTGTTTTATCATAACATGATGTTGTACAGTATAAACTATATCTATTATAACAAATGTGTGTTATCGTAACATGATGTTATACAGTATAAACTATATCTATTATAACAACTGTGTTTTATCGTAACATGATGTTGTACAGTATAAACTATATCTATTATAACAAATTTGTGTTATCATAACATGATGTTGTACAGTATAAACTATATCTATTATAACAAATGTGTGTTATCGTAACATGATGTTATACAGTATAAACTATATCTATTATAACAACTGTGTTTTATCGTAACATGATGTTGTACAGTATAAACTATATCTATTATAACAAATGTGTGTTATCGTAACATGATGTTGTACAGTATAAACTATATCTATTATAACAAATGTGTTTTATCGTAACGTGATGTTGTACAGTGTAAACTATATCTATTATAGCAAATGTGTATTATCGTAACGTGACGTTGTACATTATAAACTATATCTATTATAACAAATGTGTTTTATCGTAACATGACGTTGTACAGTATAAACTATATCTATTATAACAACTGTGTTTTATCGTAACATGATGTTGTACAGTATAAACTATACCTATTATAACAACTGTGTTTTATCGTAACATGATGTTGTACAGTATAAATTGTACCTATTATAACAACTGCGTTTTATCGTAAATAGTCTTGTTAGCTCTGACAACGTGCAAGATGCTCATGGCTACAGGGAACCAGGGTTCATCGATGCGATCACACAAATAACACTTCAATGAGAACTGAAATGGAGGCTGTCAGTTTGTTTTTATCATAACATGATGTTGTACAGTATAAACTATATCTATTATAACAAATGTGTGTTATCGTAACGTGATGTTGTACAGTATAAACTATATCTATTATAACAAATGTGTTTTATCGTAACATGATGTTATACAGTATAAACTATATCTATTATAACAAATGTGTGTTATCGTAACATGATGTTGTACAGTATAAACTATATCTATTATAACAAATGTGTTTTATTGTAACGTGATGTTGTACAGTATAAACTATATCTATTATAACAACTGTGTTTTATTGTAACGTGATGTTATACAGTATAAACTATATCTATTATAACAACTGTTTTATCGTAACATGATGTTGTACAGTATAAACTATATCTATTATAACAAATGTGTTTTATCGTAACATGATGTTGTACAGTATAAACTATACCTATTATAACAACTGCGTTTTATCGTAAATAGTCTTGTTAGCTCTGACAACGTGCAAGATGCTCATGGCTAGAGGGAACCAGGGTTCATCGATGCGATCACACAAATAACACTTGAATGAGAACTGAAATGGAGGCTGTCAGTTTGTTTTTATCATAACATGATGTTGTACAGTATAAACTATATCTATTATAACAAATGTGTGTTATCGTAACATGATGTTATACAGTATAAACTATATCTATTATAACAACTGTGTTTTATCGTAACATGATGTTGTACAGTATAAACTATATCTATTATAACAAATGTGTGTTATCGTAACATGATGTTGTACAGTATAAACTATATCTATTATAACAAATGTGTTTTATCGTAACGTGATGTTGTACAGTGTAAACTATATCTATTATAACAAATGTGTTTTATTGTAACATGATGTTGTACAGTATAAACTATATCTATTATAACAAATGTGTTTTATCGTAACGTGATGTTATACAGTATAAACTATATCTATTATAACAGCTGTGTTTTATCGTAACATGATGTTATACAGTATAAACTATATCTATTATAACAACTGTGTTTTATCGTAACGTGATGTTGTACAGTATAAACTATATCTATTATAACAACTGTGTTTTATCGTAACGTGAAGTTGTACAGTATAAACTATACCTATTATAACAACTGTGTTTTATCGTAACATGATGTTGTACAGTATAAACTATACCTATTATAACAACTGCGTTTTATCGTAACATGATGTTGTACAGCATAAACTATTTTTCCCTTCACTGTTATGTTTTTAAATTAGCCATTTTAAAGTTGAGTTTCAAATTAAATTGTACATTTTAGTAATATCATGTAGCAAACAACCATGAGCATGATGTATTCGCAAGTCTGTATGGGCAAGAGACGTAACTGTGACAAGTTGATATACAGCATTTTAAGAATGTGCTGCTAAAAATAGAAATAAAAATATTTATCAAGGGATCTTGTCAGATCAACGACCAATTATCACATACGAAATATGCTCCTAATGACAGAAATGACAATGTTTAAACAATGATTTTGTCCGATCAAAGGTCACTTGATATGCTTGCCTACTAATAATAGAAATTAAATATTAATTTGTAAGATTAATAATCACTTGTGACATAGATCGATTCTGCTGTTTACAAAGACACTAGTGACTAAGCTAATGGGAAACTTAATATACAATTACAGTGTGTCATTATAATGTCAGCACAGAAACTAATATACAGTTACAAGGTGCTTGTATCACATTAGCATAGGAATCTAATATGCCGTTACAAACTGTTTGTAAGTCTACATCACATCAGCAATGTGTTTATTTTTACTTATGACTAACACATTTCACTGGGTGTTTTCCAAAAAAATATATTAAATGTTGTCCCCACCCAGTCACGGTTATTGTTGTCATGGTTGTTGATGTGGTGGTGAACTGATTTGTTTCCGCCCTGTTATTATTGTTGTTTTTGCTGTTATTACTTCATTAGGCAGATTATGTTGGTGTGCCTGACTGATTCAGAACAGTCTATAAGGGATTATATAAAAACATTGATGTATTATAACATAACATGTCAGTTAACCTCTCTTCCCTAAATATAACATTCAGTTAGATCGACCTGTTTGCAGATTTTATAATTTTGTATTTGTCAAATGGCATTTCAGTTAATACAAGACTTTCAGTATGTGTTCCAAGTCAATTCTCCAATTAAACCAACTTTGTATGTTCTTCATTTTTTAATATAATATTCTTAATATTAAAATCAATATGTAGAATTATGCTGCCCACCGAATTATTGCATTTAATAACCCCAAAACACTGTTAGCAACCTGAGAGTTGTGCCTGTGAAACGTACACAAAAACTATTCAAATTGTAAACACAGCTCCTTTTAGAGACAGGCAATGCTAGTGTAGCTTCCTGGATGAACTCATTCAGTCCACTTCATGCTAATAATCACCACCCTAGGAGCAGAATGAACAAGGAACTTTTAAAAGAAACTTTGAATTACATCAACCTTTAAGTGATATTATCCACTTTATATTCACCAGGACGCTGTTCATCTGTTGTAAAAGCCACCTGCCTGTAATAGAAGTTGGCACCCTTTTCGAAACAATGGTAAGACAATATTTTTTATATACACAAATGTACAATACTACACAAAACAGCTGCTAACCCACTTAACCAACAAACTATTTTTATGTCGCACATCAACACTTTGAAATCACCCCCTAAAACATTTCTGGGGAGCATCTCACTTGAGCAAGTTGTCGAATATTGTATTTGTTAGATGTCAACATTAATTTAAGAAAAAAAAACATGACGATATAACTGAAGACTTCTTTTGAAAGGAGCTACTTTATAATGTTTATTGTTGGGGTAAAAAAATAAAAGTACAAAAAAATGTAATACACTTACTCAAGCTGGTAATATAAATTATATTCAATATTATGAAAGCATTCTTGACAAGTGTAATATATAATGTTATGGGTGGATGTAAACAATATGTAAACATCACATCAACTCCCTATTAATTGATATCAAAGTATCATGGAAAGATATCATTAATTTATAATTACAAGACACGTCATAAAAAGACACCGTACATGAAACTTCATGTAAACGCACTATCAGTTAGTGAAGTAGATATCATGTACGAGGAACATTAATTTAAAATTTACACATGACATATTACATTTCTTGCTGAGCTAATTCTAAATGGTGTATATCCACTTCATGGTAATTACTCCCAGACACAAGTGCCCTGATTCAACTCAATTAATCTAACTCAGAAAGGGCACTTGAGCGAGCCATAAATGTCAGAAAATACATAATAGTCTCTAAGTGCACTGCATGATAAAAAAAAATGTAATGTCATTAATTGATCATTACAACAGATATCATAATGTAAAGACACCATACAAAATAACTTCACGTAAAGGCGCTATTAAGTATAAATTACTGAAAATCATGTCATGTCAGGGCAGCATTAATTCATGCATGACATATTAAACTTTTTGTTGAGCTAAATTTAAATGATGTACAGCTGCATGCCAGCTTGGCAGTACCGAGTCATGGCAAATTACAGACTGTGACTT
Organism: Escarpia spicata; assembly: GCA_963995525.1. NCBI lineage: Eukaryota > Metazoa > Annelida > Polychaeta > Sabellida > Siboglinidae > Escarpia > Escarpia spicata. The sequence goes on from OZ023212.1 coordinate 17,734,721, forward strand.
GATTCGACTAAATTAAACTGAGTCAGACTGGGCACCTGAGCCACCTGTGAATGCCAGAACCAACGTAACAGTTCTAATTACACTACATGAGTGCACCAGCAGAGCAAATTTAGTCAGGGGTTTTGTAGAATTAAAATCCACAAATTCTCTAAATTTTTTATCCCAGCGTACATCTAAATTAACAATGTCATAATTCATGATTTGATCTCGTCAATGTGTTGATCTCTTTTGCTGCAGAATATTTACCATCAGGAATTGTATATTATAAATCATAAGAAATTGTATAAAACAGGAATTTTGTAGACCAACCAATCATAGGGTGAAAACATTATAACACCAAAGATGGAAATATATTTGGCTGGCCTTTGATTCCAGTAAAATGGTCTATATAATATGTCACAAAACAAGCACAGTTGAATTTACTTCCAGAGTATTTAAAAAGAAATAAAAAAATGAAAGATTATGATCATAACACATTTTGTATGAATATTATTCTTAACCAACTAAAATGGTATCATACTAATAAACAATCCAGTCTAACACAAACCTTACAATGTCAGAATTTGTCCTGTTTGGTTAACAAACACGTTTTGAACATTGTAATTAGTAAGGTCAATAAACTGCCGACAAACCACAAACAATGAAATTGTTTTCCATAAAAGCATAAAATTAAAAATCCAACACCATGAATAGCTTGCAAGAGGTGGATGAACTGTGACCTATAATAACAAAGGCTTTTTAATTTATACAATTACAGTACTTGAAACTTTCAGATTTTGAGTCAATTGTTCTATGAACACAGCTTTAAAGCTGCCTGCAAAATTAATTCAGCCGAATTAATTAAGATTCCTTGGTGTTCAAATATGTAGTATGTGAAACAGTTTAAGTTGTACTTAATAAAACAGTGCATGCATTTTGTAACAGAATTGACCTTGGTTGTTAGATCAAGAAAATGGAGATTTCAATTTCACCAAATGCTTCACCGAAGAATTCATCAAAACAAAATAAGACATTTGTAGATATGAGCCAGGATGTTGTAGCTGACACTTGATAAGTTTGATTTGTTTATATCAGTCTGGAATGAGACAAGCAAGAAATATAACTGCAGAGGCAGCTTTAGATAGCGACTAGAACTGCTGGACAGATTGAGAGAAGAGACTGGAATGAAGAAAGACCTGAAAATGAAAGTACATGTAGTTGGGAAGAAATGAAGATGGGAAGACACATATAAAGAACAAGTGAGGAGAGACTGACAAAGACAGCGTAAAAACAGACGGGCTGGTAAAGAGAGATGGAGAGACAATGTTAGGAGAGATTTTGAAAGGGCAGCTAAGAACAGCCAAGAGAGTGAGAGAACATAGCAGAAGATTGGGATAGATGGAGGAGTACGATGTAGAGACCGTAAGAAACCAGGGACCATTTCACTAACAATCTTATCAGTTCATAAGTACAGTGTAGAGACCGTAAGAGACCAGGGACCATTTCACTAACAATCTTATCAGTTCATAAGTACAATGCAGAGACCGTAAGAGACCAGGGACCATTTCACTAACAATCTTATCAGTTCGTAAGCTCGATTTTGCTCTTTAAAAATCAATCTCATTTCTAAATAGTGATCTTGATCTACTGAAAACTTTTAACACCTGGATGCGCCACTGGGATACTTTCGTTGGTGTGTCACGGAAATAGTCTCCTCTGTAACACTGCACCAGCTTTTTGCATTTTGAGAGGAAGGAATGATGTCTTACCTTAAGCAGGGTGTTGAGCACACTGGGGCAGTAGCCAGGCGGGGGGAACTCCGACATGTACGCCAGGTGGTCACCACACGTTACTGTTTCACTGGTCATCATACTGACCAGTGCAAGGACACATGAACACAGTGGTCATCTATCGTCCAAGCTTCAGATGGAGTGGTCATCTATCGTCCAAGCTTCAGACGGAGTGGTCATCAGAGTGAGGGCGTCATGTGACTACACAAGTGAATGAATCTGCAGAAAGAAAACATAAACTATTGTAATTTGTGTGACACACATAGCATATTTCTTTAAAAAAGGCACGTAGTATCCGCCATTTGGATTGCTCAAAGCACTTTACACTTTACTTCCTGGGAGATCTGTTCAATCAAACACCATCTCGACTTCTCCTGGAAGTAGTCAGCCATGCTGCAATTAATGCACAATGACTATTTGTACACAAATATCTACCACCGTATACATCCAGGTACTCATTCATAGAGCTGAGTGAAATGAAGCTATGTAGAGTGAACGAACTTGCCCAAGGTTCGACATGGCAGCACAGGATTCGAACCCGGGTTCTCTCGAATGAGAGTCCGATGCCCTAGCCACTGCGCTACTGCACTCCACTGTACTTTATGTCACATTCTACTGTGTGTGAACATCTGACTGTATTTATAACCACAACAAGCACATCCAAAATATACTGTACTATATTTAACACCAGCCTACACACTTGATGCATGCCTACAGTTCATTGTCCATGTGATATAGTTTCAGCCCTACTGGTCAGTAGATTATTAGGTCATCTCTGCATTGGAATATTCCACACCACCAAAACAACAGCATTTATTGATTCAAAAACAGCCCAAACCACACCCGTTATGTGATCCGCTGGCCAGATCACTGCAAAAACCACTCTATCTTGCCAGTTAGCCAGGCAAACAACCATTAGTCTTATCAACAGATTATGTACAAATACTGATAACATCATGTGTTTTGACATAATATGCTATATGAAAGACTCAGATTTCTTTCATACTGCCCTGTTGGACACATTTTTTAAGTCGATTCCCAGCTGATAACATCAAGAAACATCAAAAAACATGAAAACTGACTGAAACTAGTTCACCGGTTTTAAACGACGTAACAAATGGTGCTACTCAATTCATTTAATCTGGACACGACTGTGCTCACCATGGATGTGACCTTGACTATTTAATTGTGACCTGGGTATGACCTGGTGGACTTCATCGGGGTTAGTATTTAGAAACAAACCTGGCAAGTGCCAAATCACGATGAATGCACTGCTATTTAACCCGAGGGAAAAGCATTATCGAGTAGAGTTAGTATATATATGTATAATAAAAGAAGCCGACTAAGTTGGCTTACCACATACAATCGTTATGAGAACTTGGAATGGAATCAACAGTTAAGTCCCAGGAGGTTCATACCATGACTTCATCTAACAAGCCTTGTATATTCTTCACATATTAATATCTATTAATATAATCTTCTTAACACTAGAACAAATATGTTGAAGGTGTATTGCCACCAAATTGCATACAAGAAGCCAACAACATGTCTGTGGTAAAGGTATGTTTCTATATAGCACAGTATCCAGTCCTTAGGACTTTTCACCCCCGGTAGATCTGTTCACTCAAACACCATCTCAACTGTTCCTACACAAATATCCACCACTCATTATAGCCAGGTACTCCTTTATACTGCTGAGTGAACTGGAGCAATGTGGAATGAAAGAAATTGCCAAAGATTTGAAACAGCAGCAAGAAACCCGGAATTTCTTGATTGAGAGTCCGAAGCTCTAACCACGGCGCCATTGCGCTCCACATGGGGTATACAATACAAAAAAGAGACAAATTCCTTGAATTGCTGATACTATAACTAGTTGTAGTATATGTGTACTGTGCCATGTGTGTTAACAGAGTACTATATGTGCACATCCATAAAATTATACAAAATTATCATAAGGTTATATAATTTATAAGGAAATAAAAATTAATTATATAAGCAGAACTTTCAAATGGACATAGTTGAATGTTCAATAATTCAGCTGTGCGCAAAATTCCCATGATCATATCTTGAAAACTGTAAGCTGCTTAACTTTTTATGTCTTTCTGCTATCCAGTAACCGATAGAACCTCGAACAAAGAAACATAAAGTTGCTGAGATGTAAATGCAATCACCAAGGTTGTTAATTGTCTCATTTTATGTGTCTGATGTTTGAAGTTTTGAGTGATCTAAAACAAATAAACTGGCTAAGTGAATCATATTACATTGGTTCTCATATGGTCGGTTTCCTGCAGAAATAAAAACAAAAAAAATAGATTAATGAAGCAATTTACAGAACATCAAAATTTTTTCCACATACCAGGTAATAGCATGCAGACTACTGGAAAAAACGGATTCCTGAATAATAGATAAACGAGACTTGATTTATATCACTAACATAACTTAAATGTATACACATGTATAGATGCCCATGCATACACGCACGCACGCATGCACGCACGCACGCATGCACGCACGCACGCACGCACGCACACACACACACACACAGGCATGTATTCACACTCACACACACGAACACGCACACACGCACACACACGCACACAGATGCACACAGACGCACACATATACACACAGACGCACGCACGCACACATGCACACAGACGCACATATGCACACAGACGCACACATACACATACACACACATACAAACACACAGCCATATATATCACAACATAATGTTATTCAAAGCCTAACCAATATCAATAACAAAACTTGTGACACACTATCATCAGTGAAATCATCAAATTCTTTCTTGTGGCACAACATTGCTTCACAGGTGAATGCCCAGCCGACATAACCTGCACGACTCTAAGTGCAGCAGATCACAAATAAACACCTCTGAGAAACGACAGAAATGACACACACATGACATCAGGCTTACAAAATATGCACACATTCGATAATGTGTAAACATTACCTGCCATAGAAATGACAGTACCTGGTATCTCTAGCCACATCGGCCATTCAAGAACTGCAATGTTGATTTACCAAGCAATAAATCAAAACATATACACTGTACATGAGCTTAGTTGAGAGACACTTTGACAGTGATAACATCTGTACACATGGACTATGCCTGCCATTCAAGAACCTCATTCCATGTCCGACAATCTGTGTTCTGTACTAATTTATCAGGTAAAGTTATACGATAATATCTACGTTCTCCAACCGCACCCGCCATTCAAGAATTGTCAAGTCAAGTTGAGGATAACCTTTGTTGGCATAGATAGGTATATTGATGACAAAATAAACCATTTATATTTCAGCTTGAACTTAACATCACAGTTTCACTCTCGCCAAGTTAACTGTATACATTCCTGTACCATCTTTCCAAGGTGTTTGTTAGTGCACTATGGCACACAATTAGTGCACAAATTCAATCACTTAGTTAGTGCACTTTTGCATAGTTAGTGCATTATCACTGAGTAAGTGCACTCTTGCTCAGGTAGTATACTGTCAACCAGCCAGTGCAGCACTGTTGTACAGTTTGTGAGACTGATTCTCAATTAATGCAATGTCACAAAATTGAAGTGATTACTATTGCGAAGTCAGTGCACTGTTTCACAGTTTGTGCACCATCACATAGTATATTACTCAGTTAGTGCACTGTCACATAGTTACTACACCATCGTCAAATTTAGGTTACTTGTGACATCATGTCACTATGTGACGTTATGTCACGACGTTGCCGCAGTTCTTCCTACAACACTGTGCACCATCACACATTGCACTATCACGCCGTTAGTGCAACATCGCACAGTTAATGTATTATCACTCAATTAGTGCACTGTCACACTGTTAGTGCATTGTCACGTTGTTAGTGCACCTTCACAAAGTGCATTCTCACGGTCACACTCTCTGAAGGTGATTGTCCATCGTCAGTGGTAACATTATTCCCCTTTGTTCTAAACCTGTGACACTGCCGACGTCCACAAAGTGTTTGCTGCAACCAGTGTTCCTGCGTATGAACACTGAACGACGCGTCACAGTAGCGCAAAAGTAATGGTCAAACGCTTGAACAAAACCAATGCAAACGCCTCTCTCTTGCGTGAATGATCACTGTTTGCGTGTTGAAAGGGCAGAGCCTTGGCGGTAAACAACTTAACCTATTAATTAATGTGAACACTAACAGATGGTGGGTATGAGATGACGAAATCTTTGTCCAATATGACGTCAACCATTATAATACATGTAACCAACCAACAATAACCATACATCATGTCCAGGTATTTGCTGTTTGTCACTGGTGAGATATATGCATGTGGAATAAAGCTCGTTTATGTAAAATAATAAGTATATATATATATATATATTTTGTTCACAGGTGTTGTGAACTATAAGTAACTATGTATGTATATGGTATTATGTGTGCTGAATTACAGTCCATTTACCCAAATCTAGTTATAGTGGAGATCACATGACAGGCAATTTATATATTTTCTTTGTTGGCAATAATATGATAGCGATGTTTAATGCCTTAATGGCCTTGTCATTAATTTGTGAGAAAAATGTTTTTTAAACTAGCTCACCATTTATTTTATACAGACAGGAGTATTACAGTTGTACTAATCACATTAACAGGTGTGATGTCTCGCCAAAAAATAATTCACCACGTTTTTCAAACATCTCAGCTTTCATCACCTACTGAACTATGTGAAAACAGTAATCACACCCAGTTTAACAAGTCACTTAAACCAGTTTTATTTTCCAGGTAACATTTACAATATGCTCTATTACCATAAAGGCTTATGGTATTGTTGTTCTATAAATTCTACATACTTTATTTTACACTGTATACTCAGCATTTTTATTATTTACAAATGTATTACCAAATTTAGTGTCATTATCCCTAGTATTATTTATTTAATTAATTATTATTTACAAACTTATTATCAACTTTATTGTCATTATCCCTTGAATGTTTAATTTATTTATTATCATTATTTTCTTTAATGTAATTTTTTATTATTTATTTTTATTTTCTTACACATGTATATCATGTGTTCACACGTGTTCACATGTGTGAATGCGGCTTAGCCCCTGATTTGAATGTGTTTAAATAAAGGTATCACCATGAATAATTTTCAATATAAAGCAAATAATAAGCCTAGGACTTGACAAAAACGAAATCCTTCAATTGCACCCGTGACCGCAAAATGGAGGGGCGTTTACCCCATACCTCCTGGATCTACACCTGACCTTAGCGAACGTGTAAATTTCTCACGAAAGTGCTTGCGGTTGAGAGCAATAAACTGTGTTTACATGTTTTTTGTCTGAATTATTAAACTTCCCACATACTTCCCACATACTGGACTTCCCACGCCAAAATCTAAGCTACCTCATGCGTTACCGCTGAACACATTATCCCAGGCACACAATGTCAATGAAGCGCAACCTTGGCATGCCTGGGAAGCATTCAGCCTCATAATTACTCTACATATGCTAGACATTTGATAACAACATTCAGTTACTGTTGATAGGTGTAGGTGTTGATTCAGCTGATACATCCTGGGCTGACCAGGCTTTGCACAGCACCACCCTTTGTCTGATATGACATCAATACGTACTAAGCCACCCAATTCACAAGCTGCGTTTACGGGCTAAAGAACTTCAGTCAGGGGCATAAGAACGAGTGGTGAGAATCAATTATGTTCAAGTCATGCCTGTGAGGCAGTTCAAACAAGGTACATTCAAAGAGTGCTTTACATAATGTTCTGCCTGCGTGGTCATTGTGGTCAGAACTTCACCATTTAGTGACCCTCCAACATCTAGACTGGCTGCTTTGGTGGTTTCCTCATGCCAGAAGGTATTGGGTTCAAACCCAGGGCTAGCAAACCATTCAATGATTCAGTCATTTCTTAAAACTGAGTGCATCTAGTACGGGGCAATGGATGAAAACTGGGCCTTGTCCATATCAACTTTTAAACATTTTAGTATGTAAGTAGTTTGATTATTTTGAAATTTATTCAGTCTCTTTTCTATTCTATTTCACCAACCCAGTTCTCCATTACATGACAGACATATACATTACATGACCCCATAGTTCTGGAAGCATCTAATCTCCACCAAAATGTGTTTCCTGTAGACACATTGGGTCTCTCCTTTTAAAATTTTGCTTTTGAAAGACATTCACTATTTTAAAACGTATCCAAGAGTCTCTCTTCTCTCTTACTACACAAACCAAGTTCTCCATAGAAAGGCTGAAATACCCACTATGCGATTCGGATAACTTCTCAATGGTCTCATGTCAAAAAAATGTGTTCAATGTTGGGTCTCTTCCATGTCTACTTTTAAAACTGTGCTTTTAAGAGACATTAATTTGTTTACATTTAATCCAAGAGTAGCTTCTCTACTTTTCAGTTTCAACCAACCATAGCATCTCCATTGCAAGATCCTACACTTTGGGTGGAACGTCTGGCTTGTACCAGATAACATCTCATCTCCCCAAAAGATGTTCCCTGTAGACATGTAGGATGTGTTTCACATCTACATTCAAAACTTTTCTTTTAAAAGACATCTACATTCAAAACTGTTCTTTTGAAAGACATCCATTATCTTGAAAATTCTCCAAGAGGCAATTCTCTCTATTATTACACCTGCCATGTTCACAATTCTCCATTCAGATAAAAATAGGCACCTCTACCAAATGCATTTCTTCAAAAATGAATAGTAAAGCAGAATCCATGCATGTGCAACAGTGATTCCATTTTGTCACCAAGCAGAAAACAAAGTTGGTATTTGTAAGCAAGCAGACCAATCAACAAAGGCCATAAATGTTGAAGATGCTTAACAATTCCAGACATTCAACTATCGTGTACAACTGACCAATGTCTCTGTTGACAGCAATGGCACTTAAAATATCTCTCTTCCTCACTGTGTGCACAAATAAAAAAAACAGATAAATAAAGCAATTTACAGTGATCAAGATGTATCCCACACAAATGCATGCAGACTACTGGAAAATGGATCCCTGGATAATGGACGACATTTGATTGTATGTCACTAACAGAAATACAGAATCCAGTTGACAAAATTAACATTTTAAAACTCTCCACGTCTCCTGTCCAAATGCCCCTTGACTGGTTGGTTACTGGCTCCTGTGACTGACGTCTAAAGTTGTCTGTCTACTTGATCTGTAATGTCTAATTTCTGTCCATTCCTGCCATTTTGTACACATCTTGTTGTCGACCTGTCTGTCTCACTAAATGGCTGCAAACATCTGCAAGAAAAACTGTCTGACAAAGTTAACGAGCTTGATCTCTCCTGGGTTTTAAACCACAGTTGTTCTTCTCCTAGACACAACTCAGCTGGGGGAAAGGTTCCCAGTTTCCACAGCCTACAAGGAAATTATGCAACGGTTGCCTGTGGCTGTGCCACATCCCTGACGGGAAGATGTGCACACTTGTGTTTTTTTTCTCTCTCCTGGAGATTTCTACCAGCTGGACACAGTACAGTGCGAATAGAATGAATCAGAACCCGGCATACACTACATCTCACTCCACGTATACCCAATTTAACAAACCATAATCCTCACAAGAGGTTAATTAACTCACTTATAAATAACAGGATGTGTCTACAAAATTACGATTGAACACTGTACACTAAATCAGTGACCATGAAGCTCTGGATTTTGGCCATACCAACAGTCAACAGTGATCAGCTGGGACGGAGAGACCAGCCGGTTCTAAGGTCAAACCTGGGTTCGCAACCAATAACATTGGTTGCTTTTTACTATATCATCGTACAACTAGTTCTGTAAGTATAAAATTTGTCATAATGATGTAGTAAACTGGGCGTTGCTTTGAAATTACAAACAATGTTTCAGGTTTATTAAACATAATTTTTCTCAACATACAACCAGGTAAGACGAAAGAAATTACATTTTATAACCCTAAAAGATTGTTTGTAATTTAAAAATAGCACCCGCGAAATGTTCAAATTGTAAGCAAAACATTCAGATTTTAAACAAAAACTATTGGACATTATTGCGGTGGCACATCTCTAACATAAACATCTTTGAAGTTGGATATTTCGTACACTCCAGACTGCACATTGGGATGATATACAACTGATTCAGCATACTTCCTGCTAATAATTACCAGCCCTGGCTGGTTCTAGGTAGTGGAACAGACAACCCCACTTTAAAATCACTAATGTGGATTAGCAGGTGGTATATCTGTTGTTACATTGCAGATGGAACTAAAGAAAAACAGCTGAATCCCACCCAACACTGTTCACCTTCTAATTTAGAAAAGCTAATAATAGCTAAGTTACCAGAAATAGCCCGTAGTGCCATTGGGGATTTTGTAACCATACACTCACTCCCAACCATCTGTTTACACAAGTTTTTACTGGTCATTAGGGGCATTGCCTTTTGTGTTTCTTCAGGGTTCCTGGTCGCACTTCTTCCTTTAGACAATCTGTTCTGTAACTGTTGGTTTGTCTTACCTTGTTCGTCCTTGTGGTATGCCTGGATACAAAACCGTAGTGAATAGAGCATTGGACTCTCAGTCGAGAGATTTTGTGTTCTAATCCTGTTGCTGCTGTTTCAAACCTTGGAGAAATTTGTTCCCTCCACGTTGCTCCAGTTCATTCATCTGGTCTGTATGAATGAGTACCTGGTTATAGATGGTTATGGAATATGGATTTTTTGTACAAAATTACAATTAGTTAAAAAACTGTACACTTGGTTTTTGTTTTGTCACAGGCATGCCATAACATTTTTTATCAAATGCAACAATTTTTTTGTGGAGAAAATCAACATGGGAAAAGATGCTGCCATCATTTCTCGTCCAAAGTAGAATGGTGTCTTTGCATATGGGGGATCCTTCCATTACCGACATTTTGTACACAGTGATCTTACCATTACAAACACTTTGTACACAAGGGATCCTTCTATTACTGGCAGTTTGTGCATGAGGGATCCTTCCTTTACTGATACTTTGTACACGGGGATCCTTGAATTACAGACACCTTGTTCTTGAGGGATCCTTCCATTACTGATACTTTGTACATGGGGAATCCTTCAATTACCGCTACTTTTTATACAGGGGATCCTTCCATAACAGATACTTATTATGCTGTCAACCAGCCAGTAAATACATTTTAACTTGTATGTAGCACAAGGTCATAGTCCACAAATCTATGTGCATTTTTTTGCTTTTGATCAAATTTTGTACACACACCCAGTTTTTTAAGGTGCAATAAATCCTTGAAAGGGGTGCCGACTCATAACTTCTGGCCCTTTATTCAACTGCCATCAATCCGGAAGTAAAATAATGATTTTGTTCCTGACACAGCATTTTAGAAAAGCTACTACCTGGGGTAGTTGATCTTTTAAGTTTGGCTTATAAAATATTATTGAACAAATTATTGGCTGACAAAACACCTAAATATGTGTTTACCAAGTGCAGGCCTAAAATTTGGCAGCATCCATACAACCATAGCAGCAGTGCCCTAGGGACCGGCTATTGTGCCTTGGAAACTAAATGAGAGATACTATCCTCACGTTTGCCCAATTTGTGGCCTGCCAAAGTAAAACATTAATACAAAAACATGTTATTTAATTTTGGCTTTTGGATTTATACTATAGTATAAGTGTATTCAAGTTAATTGGTCTAATGATCAAAGTAAATAATTTCAGTGATTACAGCAACAGTATGCACTTGTTTATTAAAGTAACAAATCTGAACAGCAATTAACCTAATTTGCTCCAGGCAAATGAATCCAGAGGTGGGTTTAATTTAATTCAATTAGCAAATCACCCAGTTAATAGCCAGCAAAAACAAAGTATCATTCAAGTGTTACAGCAAGGTGTTACACCAAAGTGTTACACCAAGGTGTTATACAAAGATGTTACACCAAGGTGTTACACCAAGGTATTATACAAAGATGTTACACTAAGGTGTTACACAAAGATGTTACACCAAGGTGTTACATGGAGTGTGACTGAGAAACCTTATGTACAGTATTGGAATGGTGGACCCTATTTGCAGCCCTACAGAAAATAAATCACATGACAGCATAGCTACCTAGATTTTAACCATTTCACTTTGTATGAACATTTCGAAAGAATAAATATTAACATTTTAGCTTGAAATATTCATGTTCAATAGTCCAGCTATCTATGGATTTATACAGCATCTCTTGGTATGTAAGTGTGTTTTTGCATCTGTTGTTTAAGGCAGCTTAACACCAGATACGTCAACATCACACGGATGTGTCAGAATCAACACTACATCAGACCATATTCTTAGAAATGCTCGGTCTATCAGGATAAACCAGACACACTTTATGTAATGTTTTGCTAATGAGTGTATTATTAGTGCAGAGTAGCAAAGCAACAGCACCTTATCAGCAATGCTATGGTCCATATTCAGCCAATCTTATCAGTCATGCTATCACTCACAGTTTTATATATATATATATATATATATATATATATATATACAGAGCTGGGATGAAACGAAGTACAAGTACTTCGTTACTGTACTTGAGTAGAAAAGTTTACTTTTCGTGAGTAACGATGTACATTTTTTTGGAGTACTTTTACTTGTAACGAAGTACAAATATGTGTACTTTTCATAAATGTAACGAAGTATCCATAATTTATGCATTAAAAATTTGGAGTTCCAAAAATATTAGTAACGAATAATAATGCCTGAAACCCGGAACTGGTTTCTGCCAGCATATATCTATAAATAGATATCAGCCGGAGCAACAACTGGTAGTCTTTTCTGATTGGCCTATCATTGCCATTACCAGGCATGACCACCAGGTGGCATGAACATTGCCAAGATTATATGATGTCATTCACGTTCAAAGATTTATCATGGAAGTATCAACCAAAAACGATCATTTGCAGCATCCATGGCCATACTTATCCAGTATGTTTGAGATTAAGTCAGTTCATGGGGCTACTGTTAAGTTGATCTGTTTGTTGTGTGCGCCGATATACCAGATCTGTTCGGCATACGGGACATCACCTTCGAACCTTCCTTACACACGTGGTCGGTAAATTATTAGTGTTAGACCTACGCAGCAAAAAATATTCTTGCCTAATTTTTGCTGTGCAAATACATTACACTATAACACGTCGTTATTTGTACAAAAGGTGCAAATGCACTTAATATGAACAAAACATGTTCTTAGATTTAGGTTTGAGCTATTAGTGACCTGAATATCATCCCGAATTGCATTAGTGATAAACGCAAGTCAAAATTCACACATTATCGCCCCAAAACATTCCCTTCACTGTGGCAGTTAAAATTACTAATGGTTACTCAGATTTATCTTAATAATAAAGTATTGTTAGGGCCTATAAATGGTGTTTATATATATTCTTGGTTCATGTTTTCAATATGTTGTCTCACATATTGACCCCCAGGCCTGGTCGTAGACAATATTTAGTGTTCACTGTACACACTACTGAATAGGGTATTACTATTATTTTATTTCTTTTGTCACTGTCTTGCATAGTATGTATAGTTTGTTTTAGGAGCCAGCCACTGTATCCTGCTGAAGATCCTGTCCTGTTTAATAAAGTGTTTGTTTTGCACACTACTGAATTTACTTGTTTGTTTGCAGTGGGTGACCATGTCAAAAGTTTTTTAGAAAAGTACTTTTGCATTTACTTCAAGTACATTTGTTTACTCTTTACTTGTACTTCAAGTACATTTTTCAAGAAGTACTTTTACTTTTACTTGAGTAGCTTTTTCCAGAGTTATTTGTACTTTTACTCAAGAACAAAATAAATGTACTTGTTACAGCTCTGTATATATAAATATATATATATATACATGAACACTAAATTTACCATAAAAACAATGAGACACCTGTATAGTGTAGAGCATGTCAATAAGATAACAACAACTTGGCTGACTGTCAACTCATTTTCCTCACAGTTCTCTTTGTAAGGAGTGAGACCAATTGTTTCATTTGTATCATGTACCACCTGGTTTGTCTATAAATAACATGATCACAGCACACCAGTGAGTGTCCCATATGGATACCAAACAGGGCTTTCCAAGGGTGCTTAAAGTTTTGTGACTGTTTTCAGATATCTTATCCAACACATCACATCCAATCAGATGACAATAATGCTTAGCTTAGAAATATTATCATATTTGGTCAACTCGTCAGAAAAGGAGCAATCCTAGAGGAAGCATTAGGAGGTTCAAGGCAAAAGAAGAAGAGGAAGACTAAGTGCCACGTGGGCAACATATGGGTGATGAACATGGCGTAATAAAGTGTCAGAAGACCACAATAAAGAGGTGTACTGGGCCATGGTAAAGCATGATAGGGCAATTTATTTTCTGGATGGTTTGGGTGCAAAGCATGGATGGGCAACAAACATTACCTAGTCAGAATGGCACAATACAGACTCTAATTACAGAGTAGAGGGGCGATCCATGATAAGGCTAGGATGGCATGGCATGATGGACACAAGGCAAGGACGGGAAACTAGAGTAAGAAAACCTAGTCAGAATGGCACAAAACCTAGTCAGAATGGCACAAAACCCAGTCAGAATGGCACAACACCAAGAGCAGTAGTAATCCACGGTAGGCAACCTTCCAAGAAGAGTAGGTAAAAAGAGACCAAGACTAAGAGGAGACCAAGACTAAGAGGAGACCAAACTAACCAAGTGTTTAAAATATTGAATGGTTATGAGAATGTTCTTCTAACTGAAAGAAAGCAGTACCACCAGAGGGCACAATGCAGCATTAGTCAAGGAACTCTGTAGGTTGGATATGAGAAAGTGCTCATTCTCTTAGAGGACAATAAATGACTGGAACAAATTATCTGATGATCGTGTTAATGCTAGCAGTATGAATATGTTAACAAATCTAATATGACAAGGGCGATTATATGTAGGTGGAAAATTGTTGGACTCTCGATAAGCCAAAGGCTTCCTTGTCTGCTTGCCGCCTGGAGCTTATAGCTCTGGATGGTAATCTTGTTAAATCTTGTTATGATGATGATGCTCAGGATAATGCCTATAGAAACCTACTATTATTTTTCTTTAATTTCTGACAGTCAACCCTCTGTGACATCTAGGATCATGATCTGTGAGTATGACATGTTTGCAGAATTACATCTTGCAAGGAAACCACAAACAAGAACAAGGTTGCTCCAAGTGAATTGTGCCAAAACAAGTATCCTTTCCCTTGAAATATTCACTTTCAAAATGTCCAGCTGCCTGTAAAATCACACAGTGTTTGTACATGTAATTTGTGCTGCTATTTAAGGCACTGTCACACAAGATATGCCAAAGCGTTAATGATGTGTAGAAATCATAGATACAGCAATCATTCGCTCAGCATGCTCGAGAGCTTTACTTACTGTTTCATAGAATCTCGACATTGTTTATGTCTAGACATCACATTAAAGCAATTGTAAAATCACGTAATTATAAACCAATTTTTATCGCACGTCGATTCAATAAGTCAATTACAATAGCCACTTTCATCTAGCATTCCTCAACTGATTTTAATATAAAAGATAGTTAATTACTAATGTGATTTGGCTCCATCTTGCATGCTTTTTTATTATTATTATTACTAGCATTTCTATAGTGCCATATCTCCGGAACCAGCCCATTCATAGGCGCGTACACACATTATAAAACGTACATGGAAACAAATAAAAAATATATATACGTATAAGGATGCCGGTAAATATTATAATTATTAAGATTTACAAGATTGTATATATATAATATGACTAAAATACATGACATATTTGCTATATATTGATAATTAAGTAAAAGAATACATATTATGATATAAAAATTGTATTAAAAGATAAATAATAATAAATTAATTAAAATACATTATATAATAGAAATAAATTAATTTATTAAATACATGTTCATCAAAAATGTCCTAAAAAAGTGTCCTACAGCACAGTTCCTCAGGCGATATATGCCTGCTTAATTAGATACATTTTAAGGCAAGTTTTGAATTTATTCAAAGCCTCTATTTGACGAACGTTTATTGGCAGAGCGTTCCTGAGCGTAGGTCCAGACACGAAGAAAGCTCGTCTGCCATAGCCCTCTAAGTTGTAGCGCGGGACTACAAGCAGATGTAGATCAGCAGATCGGAGGTTGCTTTTGAATGCACTATGTTGCCAACTAAAAGCAGAATATTTCCTGATAACCTAATTGGTAAAAAACAGAACCACCATTTGGTCTGCCGGTGAATCAATGTTATTGCATTGTCACTATGATCGCTGTACAATCAAACTTAAAGCATCTAGTTGATTTTATAATAAAATCATTTTATATAGTTAGTATCAATACTATCTAAATTCTAATATCTTAACCACATTTTAATGAGCTACAATTTTGACCGATATCTATTTAGTTTGTGTTTTGGCCTGAATGTTATGCTGACATTACGTAAGAAGGGAATGTAATTCCATAGATCTATGTTAATGATATGCCCATCACATGATCTCGTTAATGCCTGATCTTAATAAACTGTGTCTACTGGTATTGGTGGGGTGCACTAGCATAGTGGTTAGTGCATCAGACTCTCATTCAAGGGATTCCATGGTTTGACTCCTCTTGTTGCCCTTTTGGACACTGGTCAAGTTTGTCCAGTTCATTCAGCTGTAGGCAATATTATAGTTCAATTACATAACATGACTTTATGATTAA
Source organism: Escarpia spicata (assembly GCA_963995525.1). NCBI lineage: Eukaryota > Metazoa > Annelida > Polychaeta > Sabellida > Siboglinidae > Escarpia > Escarpia spicata. The sequence goes on from OZ023212.1 coordinate 17,751,207, forward strand.
AAAAAATGTATTCCTTTAAAATTTTTAGTTTTTCTTATTTTTGAAGAAATGACACAACACTTAAGTATGGTACGAAACTTAATGAAAGCACTTTAAATATATCTCCTGTTTCGCTTCTGCCATTTATTCTTACTAAGGTAAGTCAGATCTTCATGGTAATCACTCCTGTCCCCACAAACTATGTCACCATGGGGCTCAGAGTTGTGGTGGTCGACGACTTTACACTTGGCAGTCCAAACCAACAAATCACACTCACTCTGACGGTTGACCATTCTAAATTTAGCGACACTCCTTAAATAAAGCATGTGATTAAGACAGCGATTCATGGAAAATGAATGACAATTTGTAAGATGGTAAAGCAATGATGACGTCGGACACACAAACCCATCAATCAAGGTCTCGTTTAAATGAATAACAACACTCTGGATGGAATCAAAGACATCACGCCAACTGTGACAGAAACAAATTGACTCACTAGTGCACCTATTTTTAAATGAGTAGCCACATGTATGAAGTGGCAATCCTTATAATTATAGATACAGATTCTTATTGTCACGATCAACATGTACAAAATATATGTCGTTGAGGAATGTGTTTTATACCTATTATGATGTAAAAATGCATCATACAGTAGGCTTTTAAAACAACAAACAAACTTCTACAATCTGATCTGTTGGCACACTGTAAAATAATTCTTTTAGCATGGTTCGCTATGTTTTTCCTCTCTTTGTTTACCATGTAATCTAGGTGAGGCTGACTTCAATACTGGTCCGCAATTTGTTGTCTTCCTTTTATCTGTCATTGATTTAAATGCTTTTGACGTCCCACTTGAAACATGGACTACCAGTGCTTTGGACAAACCAAGCCGGCGTGCAATGCTTCACACTGGCCATGATGTCGACACAGAGAACCATGACAAAAACATTTCACAAACATTCCTGACAAAAACAAGACTATGGCACAAACTCTGTCACAAGAACCAGCAGATGACGCTGTCTCTCAAAACAAACGTCAAAAACAGAAATGTAAATACTTACACAAATCCACACCTTGTTTTGCCAACACAACACTAAAACATATTATTACTGATTTAAAAACATTGATCAAACAGTTGGTGGAATAACTGTAATAGAAGTGGTAAAATTTACGCATGTTTAGTTAAACATAGAAACAAATTTAGACTCCGTTTTGTCAAGATGAACATGACGTCAACACATTATTACCGCTTTGGAAACACTGTTCAAACAGTTGGTGGAATAATTATAATTGAAGTGTTTGAATGCCGCACCCACCACCTGTTCCCCACCTCTCACTATAATTCTCCACTCCCTTCCCAATCCTGTCAAATCTCCCTTTAAACTGTCCTCCTATCTACGGTCTCCCTCTTCTCCTTCTTCCCTCTGAGGACACCCTATCTCGTCCACATCCATTCTTTTCATCCCCATTCATTTTACCGACTTCTCACCAGCTTTCTCCTGAAACTTTCTTTCACACCAGCCTCCTCCCCAGCCTCCTCCTCCAGCCTCCTCCCCCTGCTTCCTCCCCCTGCTTCCTCCCCCTGCCTCCCCCCAGCATCCTCCCCCTGCCTCCTCCCCCAGCATCCTCCCCCGCCTCCTCCACCAGCCTCCTCCCCAGCCTCCTCCACCAGCCTCCTCCCCAGCCTCCTCCCCCAGCCTCCTCCCCAGCCTCCTCCCCAGCCTCCTCCCCCAACCTCCTCCCCCTGCACCTCCTGTCTTCCCTTGTCTATTTTTTTCACTCCCGCAATTCTTCTCATCAAGTTGTATATTTTTGTGTGATTTTTTACATTTCAATGCTCACCCCAATGCCAAGAAAACACATTGCAATGAGACCCATGTAACACCTTTAAATTTAAAATATATTATGGTATGCCAGTATTTTGTTCCTATAACAAAGACTATCAGCAACCCTGTAAATTGAGAACATATCACTAACAACTTACCTGTCTTTGCTTTGTCCTTACTGTGTCACAGTATTTTTATTAATTGAAAATTCTACAGTTTGCACAACTAAATGTCATCTCAACTGTGCTTTAGGCCAGACAACAAGCCTGTTGATATAGTGAACTAGGTCAACTTTCAATTCAAAAAATGTTGCTAACATGGGTCAGTAATTATCTTCAACAGCCTGTCATGTTAAAATAAAAACGACCTTACAGTTGTTTTTTTACATAAGCATACGGTTATTTATAGCAACAAATTAATGTGGCATGGGTTTAAAGATATGAATGTGGTTACTACTACCAATGGCTTCATTGTTCACAAGTTCTCACGAATGTTGTCTCAGAAGGAACCAACGTCCAGATGGCTGATAAAAGAACTTTAGTTCAGGACAACTTAAATGGTGGACAAAGCAGACCAACTGCAATTTTTTTCTCATTTAACTACAATCGAGCTAGTGTCTGTGTGTATGTATTGTATTTATTCAGAAAGGCAAATGTATGTATGTTTATCTGAGGGGCATTGTCCGAAGGGGCTTTTGTCCGCACACCATACATGGGGTGGTGTTATGTTACACATTTTCTTCCTAGTTGATTTGCATCTCGCGTGCCAAACAGTCAGAGATTAATTTACAACTCTTTGGAAAAAATGCCTTTATTTTTTCAAAATTTTCTTTTGGTTAAGGGTTCTTATTGGTTCTAGGGTTCATACTGTATGTTAGATGGACACATGCTAGATATTATCTGTGATTGTTCCGAGGAGCGCTGATCAAATTTCATAACATCATTTGCGAATACTCCATGAAACCGTCACCGGAGTCTGTGTGTTTCTTGCATCATCTGGAGGATAAGCATTTTTCCTAGTTTCAGTAATTTAACATGTGCTTAAAACTGTGAACAAATGTTTTGCTATGTTGATTATTTGCAGATCTTGTATGTATTGCAGTTGCAGAACTTCCGAATATATACTGGAAAATATATTCCAGGCTGCATTTTCCTTGAGCTTCAGTGAACAGAGAGGATTCTGCTTATTATAGCGAGAGTTACTGGAGGAGTCGCACAGCTCGAATCATCACAGAAACATACAGAATTAACAAAAGCGACAATTTATATAATCTATATATATATATATTAATAAACTAACTTTGGATTACTGTAAGGTCCACTAGCCTCTTTCTAATTTCTCTTGCTTCCTTGGAATGTTGGCCTTTACCAAATGGTGATGTATTTCAAAACAGACAATCGTTATTTAGAGTTATTTACTTACATCTTTTTAATACGCTATGCTTTCTATAGGTGCTTTCACCTACCGAGAAAACCGTGTGGTTGATAAACTCAGACGGCATTAATTTAATGAGTTTAAGATTACAATACTGTAAAGGTGGTAACTGATGCCCTTGGCTTGTTGCTCCCTGGTTGGGTGTAAGCTAAGCTGGATTAATAAGTGACTAAAATTTGAAAAAAATCACACTATCTCTGCCCTTTCTGTACTATCCTACTAGCAAGCCATATAGTTTGTTCTCTTCGATTCACACAGTCTGACTTGCTGGAAACCACAAGCCACAGGATATGAAGAGGTGTTTACAAATCACAAAGACCATCCCACACCAAATTACCTGTATTATGTGGTTACGAGATTGTTGCCTAAACTCTAAAGCATGTCCTGTCTAACCGACCAGGACAGATAACAAGGATATTCCTTTGCACAGAGTTGCGTTCTCATATTTCGTATGGCGTATCTTGTTTTTGTGATACTTCAGTAGGTATACAGATATCATCACTACCACAGAATTCATTGTTGACCTTCTACAAATTCTGTAAATTTTACAACATTTTAAAAAGAGTATTATACACACACATATATATATACAAATACTAT